>JADRCH010000058.1:941412-1103001 GCA_019843965.1 Rhynchomys soricoides | reverse complement strand
ATAGTTATGGTGAGGCTTCATTCTTCAATTAAGCTACTCTAGAAAATTCCTTATAGGTATGCTAGAAGGCTTGGCTTCTAGAAGATTCTAGATGATATAAATTTGAAAATCAATAGTATTAAGCATTACAACTGGTAATCTATAATTTCAGCAAATAGAGCTGATGGTTTTATTATATATGCTAAACTGGCAACATTTAAAAAATACATGGTGGGCATGATTTCCATCTTTAAGAAACACTGTGTTGTTGAACTTAGGACAAATTCAATGACTAAATCAAATTAATAGTATAATTCATTGGACTAAGTTGACAGCAATCAGTCATGTAGCACGAAGCATGGGAGGACAGGTATTCAATGACAATAACTGATTCCTTATTTACCTACAAAAAAGCCAGCAAGATACTTTTATTCATGAATTTCTTTCTTCTGTTCTTATGATTGGTTAAATAAAAATTTGAATTTAAATATGTTAAGGCAGTTGAAAAATACTTGCTAGTTTATGAAGTTGAAATGTCCAGAGGAATGAAGTACTTGAGAAAGGCTAGATTCATGCAAATAGGGGTGTCTTTCCTTGTTAAACGTTTCTTCTCATAGTTGCTAAGTGACCTCCAACATCTCTTCCCTTTCATTCACATTCAAATAAAATATATATCACTACTACAGGCTTTAATTAAAGATCACTCTCATAAAGAATCCAAGCATTTTAAAAATTAATTTACTTAAAATTGGTATTTTCTTTTTGTTGAAACAAAACTTTGTTTAGAAAAATCTAACAACATTGGAAGATGAGGCCTGGCCACTGTCTCAGTTCTGTCCCTGTCTCAAGAGTTGGGAGTAGAACTAGATTTCTTCCTTAGCTCATGAGCAGAGTTGTGAAGGAATGGGAAAATACTCAAGGGAGTTATTAGAAGTTACAAATAGGGTGGGTGGGGGAATATCCCCATAGAGGCAGGGGGAGCTAATAGGGAGGTTCCAAATGGGAGATCTGGGAAGGGGAAAACATTTGAAATGTAAATAAAGTATCAAAAAAAAAAAAAAAAAAAGAAAGAAAGAAAGAAAAAAGAAGTTACAAATAGTTCAAGGAAACTAACTCCCAAGAACTCTATTTTCACTTGTATTTCATTTAAAATTAATGCTAAATTAGAATATACCTACAAACATTGTTGTTACTATTTTTATGGTTATTCTTCTCAAAGTAGAAACTATCAGTTAGAAAAAATAAATGGTAAAAGCAGCCAACGAGGTAGGATACTGGATTTTTATAATTATTTCTATTTATGGCAATATTGATAGCCATTTAAAGGTAAAATTCCATTAGTTTTTATAATCTACTGAGAAACACAATCATCAATAGAATGAGTATCTAGAATACTTGCATGCGCTATTACTTTATAATCAGATAGGCCAAGGTCTACAAACTTTCTCCATCCTCAACATTCTGCATCTTTATAAAGTTTTACAAATACAATCAGACATAATACAAGAAATTGAGATTGATTTTTTTCTTACTACAAAATGCTTTTGAGCTTCACCTATGATTTTAAGAGTTTCACTAGACCTAGTTTTATTGTTCAGTGGTATTTACAGGGACAATGTAACTCAGTTTGTTTATTGATCATTGAAGAATAATGATTGTTTCTTGAGTTTTACAGTTAACAGTGTTGTTATGCCCACTTGCATACAGTCTGTGAACTGAATTGATATTTAATCTAGAGTCAATAGCTAGGAGTAGGATGACTGGATCATAGGGTAAATGAGTATTCACCCAAGTGAAAAAAACTCCCCAAATCTATTTTTTTAGTGGTTATATCATTCTTTATTATCAACAGTAATGAATTCATTTTCTAGTTGCTTGATATATTTCCTATCACATTCTGTTTAAGATTTTATGTTTAGTAAGTGTGTAGTACTTATTGCATGACCTGGATGAGAAGAGTAATTGTGCTTTGAATCTTTCAATGAGCCTGTTTGTTATTTTTGTTTCTGGTGGCATGTCTGGTTTTGGAAAACAGTTGCTTCCTTGCTGTTGAGTTTGATGGTTTCATATCTGGAACTAGTTTTCTTTTGCTATGGGTTTACAGATGATTCTTTCTCATCTGTAACAGGGAAACTATTTTTCGATTGTAGAGTCCTGTCCTTTTATCAAAATCACTCAGATTTATCACATTAAAGTTTTACATTGTATTCAAATTGAGTAACACTAGTTTTATTTTATTGCAATCTTCTTCACAAATTACTTAATGTATTTAGTTTTATGCCTTTTCATGTATAATTTAAGGACTACTTCTATGAAATTAGAATCTTTGCATTGGATTGAATTAGATATATTGTTTAACTAGTACAAAAATACTCGTGTTATATGAAGTCTTCTAATACATGAAGATTAACATCTTTCTAAATATATAGATTTAACAAGTTTAATGGTGTTTTATAACCTCATCAGAATCTATAATATTTTCCTGTGTTAATTCATAGGTATTCATTTCTTTTAAATTTATATAGTAACTTTATAAAACACACAAACATATATGCACATATGCACTCACACAGTGAAAGAGAGAGAAAGAGAAAGAGAGAGAGAGACAAATAGAGTGAGACAGCTTCCATCTTCAAAACTGTTTCCAATATAGATAATTTAAAATATTCTTTAATAACTTAAATACAGAGATATATTTAGTATTTCTATTGTAAATTGTTTTAAATGCTGTTGTTTCCTTACTTAAAGCAGTTTCTATATAGTTCCTGTGTGGATATTCTTGTGAAAGTATTCTTTTGGATGGATTCCTTCTAAACTTCTGTTTCTAAGACGTCAACAAAATGTGAGTGCCTCAGGATCACAGAGGATGTATTCTAGCTTCCTAAAACATCACTTCCTTCACTCTGTCCTCTTTCTCTTCTTTTCTGTCCCTCCTTTTGTTCTTTCCTTTCTTTCCTCTCCTCCTCCATTTCCTCTCCATCTGCCTCTCTCCTTGAAGAATGATTGTTTTGCATGCACTTCCTTCTGAAATATATGGTGGGACAAATCCGGAATCTGTGATCACTTGGCTTGAAGAAAGAATAGGGAGAGCTTCAGTTCTGCTCACCTCACCTCTGCACCTATTTGGTGTAGGACTTAGAGTCTGTCACATCTCCCAAGGAGCCTTTATCACAGGCAGTCCATCCCTAGGTGAGGTGACCTAGATCTGCTTTTCTCTCCTCCCCCAGATTCTGTGTCCTCATTTTCACTCTCAGACCAGTGCTTATGACTTGTGGCTAAATGAGGCCACTGGAGGAACATTCAGTTCCAAAGCTGTACCTTGCCTAATTTCACCTGGCCATCAAGTTAATGTTGCTGTGCTGTAGGTCTGTGAAGAAGCAAACTAAAAAGTAATGTCTTTGCACAGTATTAAGCCAAAAAGTAGAACAAGTCTCTCTTGTCTTCTTCATGATAGCCTCAATATCAGGAATATGTCTTTTTCTTGGCAAAGAGAACTTGTCATTCACACAAGAATAATCATTTCATCTGTCAATCTTTTCCTATTTGATTTCTTCTTAAATCCTCTAAAATGACAATAAAAACAGGTGGTCCCCACTTACAAATAATTTGAGCCTTTTCTTCATATGTGTATTAGTTTCCTATTTCTGCCTGACATTATTGTCACAAAGTTGAAACTGAAGACAGCACATATTTATGAACTCCCAGCATCTGCAAATGAGCATTCCAGGCACAACTTCCCTGGTTTCTCTGAAAGCTATAATCAATGGGTTTACCAAGGATACTCTTATTTGAAAGTTGACTAGGGAGAGCACTGAGAGAGCTAGGGACTACTCCAAAAAAATAAATGGTAAGTAAATGTTCCTTGTGTACTCTGGTACTTTCAGTAACCAGATGAAACCAGGCAGCCCAAAACTTTTCAGTCTCGGACATCATAATACTGAAGCTACTTCTCTTTAGTAGAATCTGAAATAGCTATACAAATGGCAAGGCAATGGAAAGATGGTACCATGTAAAACCTTGTCTATTAAAGTGCCCTCAGTAAGTTCTCAGAATCAATGTACATATCCAACAATCTGTCAGAGGAAATACACAGCATTTAGCTATCTTAAAAATCATTGATTCGACTTAGAACACACTCATTTTGGAGACCATTCACTGAGAGGTATATTACTAGCTTCCTATGAGCTTCTAGATAACACCTCTGAATAGGTAATCTTCACTTGATCTGGACAATCTCTGATGGGTGATTAAAGTAAGATGAAATATTTTCCACCTTTATCTTCATACAGTGTCATCTCCCTTTGCTATCTTAGTCATTAAGTCAGAATTCTCATATCTGTATGTATGTATGCTGACACATTTAAATTTTCTTGCCTAGTACTCTATTGCCTTTTAGAGCTGGTATGTGTTTCTTCCATCATAGCTTTGTGTATTTTCAACAGTTTAAGCACCTACAGTCTCTCAGCCTTAGAATAAGGCCCCAGTAAAACTACTGAGATGAAGATATTTATACACATTGATAAATAATTTGTCTGTTTTTGAGTGAATTTAAATGCCCATTGGCCCATCAAATACGAGGCCAAGATACTTGCACACAGCAAGAAAATATTGGATCACCATAACAAATCAATAAAAACAAAACAAATAAACAAACAGAAAACAACTACATGCTGGTCCTTTTGCTAAGGGAGAAGCCTGTTCCCTTTGTCAGGCTGTAACATTTCAGAGTCTCCACTGCATATTCCTAGTGAGATACTTACCATATGATTGTCAACATTCATGTATACTTTGGTCTCAACTCACCATGGTTTTGTTTCATAGTTTGCTTCACCAAGTTTATGGCAGTGTATAAAATTAGCACACATTTATAAATATTAGAATATTTTAACAAAACATCTATTTTATTACTTTTAAGGGATGATTATTGCAACCACCCAAGCACTTATTGACAGTGTGTGTTGAATTATAATTAGCTTTTTTAAATAATCTAGACAACTGGTTCCAGATTTTCAAATTGGAAATTAATATTTATTACTTCAAGTTTCTTTCTTTCTTATTAGTGCAATTTCCTGGTGATGAGTGTATTTCTCCTTATAGCATTTGTTTTCATTAATTTATGGGTCTAATTTTGGCAGGATTCATTTTAGTACAATTCCACCTAGGTAGGATTATGCAAACAGTTGATATTATTGGAATGTGTGCCTTTATATACTTTGGAGAAAAACTATCTCCTATAAATTTACCATACTTCCTTCTCTTCTTTAAATGGTTACATTACAATAAGAGCAGACTCCTAAATAAGTACATGGTGTGCTCAAAAATCTTTCACTTTCACTGCATGCCTACCACATTGCACTGTGGAAGCAATAGATTCATTGTGTTCAGTCACCAAGTGTTAAATATATAGTTTGATAGCATAACCCACCACAAGTAAGAAGGCATCATGTCTAGAAGATATATGAAAAGTCAGTCAAGAGGTATTTTAAACAATAAAGAGTTTTGATGAAGGAGAGAAATATTTTACTAAATAAGGCAATTATTCCTTGCAGCTAGGGATATAGCTGTGTTGCAGTGATTTAAATGGTGATTACTAATGTGGTGTTGTTGCTTTTTACTTCTGATAACATAACACAGTGAAAAATTAAATTTTACAAAATTGACAGAGTTGAAAACACTTTTCCTCAGGTCCTGGTTTTGTGAAGTCTATGGCACAAGAATTACTTTATGTTTACAAAGAGAAATATGCCTGGAATGAGGAAATAAACACAGGCAAATGTCCAATGAATGTGTAAAGTTGTTCCCCCACCCCTCCTTATTTTTCCTGTGAGTTCCTGAATAGGTAATAAAACATATAGAACTATTTTTTTCAGGATTCCCATTTATATAGCCTATCAACGCGGTTGCATGCCCATTAATTATCTAGAAGATACTGCTCCCATTAAGTCCACAGAGATGTACTCGACACCATGATAGATTTCACCATCAATTCATTATCTCTCTTGCAATAGACTGCATTTTTTTTTCTTTAATTTATCCTGTTGGTGCCAGCTCTTTCTCCTCCCTAGATTACCCTCCTTTCTGAACAAAGATGAAGAGATCTTCCTTTGTTTTGTTATTTGTTGGTTGGTTGGCTTTTTGCTTGTTTATATTTTTTGTTTTTGTTTTGAAAAGGCAACACATAGTTAAAGCAGAATGAAAAAAGAAAGAAAAGGAAAGAAAAGGAAATGACTGCTCCTAGGTGTGGTAGAGAAGAAAGTTTATTAGAGATAGTGGACGAGCATAGCCAGGAACAGATACTTCTGGAAAAGTCCAGAATGATCATGCCCCTGAACCATGTTGGGAGAGCAGGAAGGAGAGAAAGAGAGAGGAACCAATACTGCTGAGGTTTGATCTGCTGGTATATATTGTAATGTTAAAATTAGCCCTGATTGCATCAGGGAGAAGAGAATCCTCATATACACAAAGTGATATTATATGACCTTGCCCTTTAATTTAATACTATTGGTTGAATAAAGATACTGACAGCCTGCAACTTGGTAGAGAGGTAAGTGAGTTTCATGTCCTGAGCTTGGAAGTCTGAGTCAGGAGACCATGAGAAGAAGGGTGATGAGAAGGTAGAGAGAGGATAAGATACCATGGGGTAGGTGAATCATGAAACCATGACCATGAGGGCTGGCCAATTGGAATTAAAAGTAGCCCAGATTGAACATGATAAGTTATAATTTGGGGTCATTGATAGGGAAGTAGACACTAATTGCTTAGAGAGTAGGTATCTGTCCAGCACTACTGCTGATTAAAGATTATTGTAAATATAAAAGTTTTATGTCTTTTATCTGGGAAATGAATGATCAAAGGCAGAATAAGCATAGGATGTTTAGGATTTAAGAAAATATTTTTAAATTAATAATACAACTTAGGATAGAAATTGATTTAGATATAGAACTCTGAACTCACCAAGATAGGATAGGTAATAAAATACTTTCTCTGGAGTTGTCAAATACAAATAGACTGGACTTTTTGAATGTAACTCTTATGTAATAATTTTTATAATTATTTCTACTGTTATTTATTATCATAAGAGAAAGAACCTTTTTATTTGGACAAAAAGAGGAATTGTTGAGGCTTGGTCTGTTGCTATATATTGCAATGCTAAACACTGGCCCCCAAATTCTGATTGCCTGCAGGGACAAAGAGATCATCACATATACCAAATGATGCTGTATAATCTTGCTCCTTAATTTAAAATTGTTGGTTGAATAAAGATGCCAACCCTTTGTAGCTGGGCAGGAGAGAGGTAGGCAGAGTTTCAGTTCCTGGGTTTGGGGTCTGAGGCAGAGGCAGAACCACAAGTAGAAGGGAGAGAAGAAGGAGAGGAGAAGATGACATGGGTTCGGTGAAGCATACAAACCTGGCTATGAGGCTGGCCAACTGAAGTAAAAGCAGCCCAGGCAGAACGTAGCTAGTCATAGCTCAGGGTTACTGGCAAGGTAGTAGACATAGTACTAAAGAAGGTAGATATCTGCCCAACTTTAATGCTGTTAAGGCTTATAAATATAAAGGTTTAGTGTCTTTTATCTGGGAACTGAATGATTAAAGGTGGGATAGAAACCCCTATGGAGATTAAATATCAACTACAACAAGAACAGTAGCCAGGAGACCCAAAGTACAAAAGGAGCAAAAGAAGGGGAGAAAGGTGGGTGAACAAACTGTCTGGATTATATAGGGAGGGGCCACTCAGCACCTAGGCCAGAGAAATTTCCGGTAGAGGGCTTGGGTGTGCAGACCATGCCCTGCAACTGGTAGAGACTGAGAGATGCTGGAAGAACCTGGAGGCCAGGTCTTTTTTGAAATGTTAAATAGGCACCTCAGTTGCTTGTCCCTGATTTAAAACTTTAAAACATGCTCACAAATACCTCTAATCAAATTAAATGTTATGATTTTGTAAATTATATGAAATACAAATTCTTTGTATGATTATAAATTTTAATATGTTTAACTTTAAGGAACAAAGGCGACACTTCAAAAATATTCTGAAGTGATAGAAGTTTCTTACATAATAATGTACAATAAAGGACTATTGTCTTGCTCATCCTGTTGTGAGGAGATTTGGTCTAATTTTCTTCTTTTCAAGGAAAGTGGAGGGAAGCTTTCCAGAGAAATCAAAGGGCAATTTGCAGAACTATTTGTACAATTCAGAGCTGTTGCTGGTAAAGGGGACAAGATGAGCCATTCACAGAAATGTCAGAATGGTGGCTTCACACACAATCATGTCAGGGTGCAGTAGCATTAGAAATGCCAGTCAAGACTGAAAGCTGGGCATATTCCATAGCATTTATCACACATGTGGGCTTTTTTCCCACCTAGGTTATTTTAAGAGCTTGCTTACTCATTTTCAAATGTTAAGTTAATGAGACAGAAATATAATAAAGTAAGTTCTAGAGTTTGTTGTGGTGAAGACTCAATATTTATCCATATAAAATTAACCAAATATAAGTTACTTCTTTATTTGCTTTGATAAGACACTTGACAAAATCTATTTAAAAGAGGAATGTAGACTTTCTTTTGACTTCCATTAGGAAGGATTACAGACTATCAAGGCAGGGAAGGGATGAAAGCAGAAGTGTGAGGAGTACAAGTTACAGGTCTATGAATTGATCAGCACTCACTGCAAGATGAAACTTATCTGACCAAGGCTGAGAACAACACTAGTCTCTGGACATTAGCATAAATATTTGCTAAATTGACACATGTGATCTTATATCCATGCAGCAAAGGAACATTAGGTTTATCCTTAGTGACTTCGAGTTTCCTAGCTATGGTCTTTCTCTTATTCTTTTGTTTTCCTTCAGTCTGGGTGTCCAGCCCATAAATAATGTTGCCCATATTTAGGGCACCTCTTCCAACCTCAACTAACTTAGTCTAGAAAAATTCAAATATTATTCAAGTACTGTCTTTCTCATCTTCTTTATAGGTGTGTCACAATCATCTATAATAATGTCTAGAATAATAATAATTTAGAACAATTCCTCTGTTTATTAGTGTTCCATAAATATGTATTGAAGTAATATTAGTTCAAAAGTCTTCCCTGGATACTAAAGGGTTACCAATGGGGTTACCATTCATTCTTTTCCTTCAGAAAGACACACAAGGAAAAAAGATCTTGCCTGGTCAAATCTTAAACACCCATCCCTGATAGATCTCTTGCCAAAATAGGACTGTAATTTGTAAGCAGAAGTAAATGTGTTTATGAAATGCTTTTAAGATTTTTTGGTTGCTTTTGTCTTGCTGCACATAGTCCTTCAATTTCTGTATTTATGAGACAAGGCTTTCTAAAACATCTTACATAATTTTGGAAAACAAAAAACAGAGACTTTCCTATTTTAGGTATACACTGTGGGTTCACATACTATTTAGAAATTTCACATGCCACATCTAAGCCAAAGAGCATCCTAGTATTCCAAGACAGGCCCTGATTTTGTGTCTTTCTAATTAAAGTTTATCATTTGTTCTGCCTCATCTTATGAGTTGGTTAATGTAGTAATGCCAAGGACAGGTTAACAACCCGAAGCTGCTTATAAACTTAGAAAAACACATAAAGATTAGGAGCGAGAATGGGGCTAAGTTTACTTGTTGTAAGCAGAACCTACATATGACAGGAAGGACCTGAGGACTCTTGCAATCACCTTTTAAAATAGCTCTTCTATATTATCTCTTGTGTAGCCCAATTTAATTTCACAATTAGGATGGCTTTATAATTATACTGTAAATCAGATATTGCTCAGAGTTTATGTAATTATTTTGATGAGTAACATGTAAAAAGAGCAGATAAGAAACCCATGAGTAGGACTTTGAGGATAGATACTTTATAGGAGTAATTTCATCTTTTTTTAAAAAAATAGCAAGTTTATAGGTTTTGCAGCATTAAATTTCACACATGAAAGACAAAACTGTATTCTCCCACTGTGCAAATTGACTTTAAATAAATGACTCATTCTAGATCATCACTGATCATTAATCCAGCATCACTTTAAATATTGCAAATAGTAATCAAGGGTAATATATATATCTATATATCTATATATATAAAACTTTTAAATATTATTTTAGTCACCTATAGTCACAAATTTATTAGAGAAAAAGTTCCAATTTTATTGATTAAATCACTTAATTTATGAATTCAGATTATTTGATTGTAAATATAAGAAAATATTATTATTAAAGTTTCTCGACTGTCAGAGGGAGGTACATCTTAATATAATCTTAATATAAAGTCTATATCCTTGAGTTAATAAATGGATCTACAAAGATATATTCAATTTAATATTTTGCTTATAAATGTACTTTTTGTAATGAAATAGACATAGTCTTGATCTAAAACCCTCCCTCAGTGATTTATTACTTCCAACAAGATTACACCTTCTAATCCTAAGTAGTTCCACTGCATGATGACTAAGAATTTAAAGAAATGTGTCTATGGGGCTGTTCTTATTCAGTCCACCAGGGGTCCCACTCTTTCCATACCCTTGCACATTATCATTATCTTTTGCTCTAAAATATGTGGAGAGGGGTCTCATTATGGTTTTAGTTTACTTTTTCCTGATTATTTGTAATGTCAAGGACTTTCTTTTATTTCTCTTGTCTGATTACTTTGTTCCTTGGAGAAAAATCTGTTCAAATCTTTTGCTTATTTTATTTTCTGTTACTGCTGATCCCATTTGTTTTTAACTATTCTGTAGGTTGCCCTTTTCATTTGGCTGATTGTTTTCCTTGAAATACACTAATATTTTAGTTTCAAGTGCTTCTACTTGTTTATTCTTTGTCATTTGTTTGTTTGACTGCTGCTGGTTGCTTATTTTCTGCTTGCTGCAAGACATAGTTATGGAGTCTGGAAAAGTCGGTGCTGTGAACCAAGAGGGGGCCCTCTCTAGCTCCTGTTGCTCAATGCAACCTTCCTAATTTACAGGGTAGAGTGCCTGGACACTGGCAGAGCATCATATAAGCTTGGGCTGGCTGGTGGTTCTGCCAGGTCAGGGCAGGGCCCTGGTGTTGGCTTGCCTAGGATAGATGAGTGGCTGAGTCATGGTTTCAGAAATCAGGCTATGAGTTCTCAGTCTTCTGGAGGCCTGGGGGGAATTCTGTTCATAAGATTCCACAACTGTGGTCATGAGTAGGAGGATGAACTTCTCTAAAAGGAAGTTGGCCCACCAGTAGATAGGGTCAGCCTTGAGGAGACCTGGGTGTGTGGGAGTTGAGGAGGCACAGTATCCCTGGGGTACTTGTGGGGCTCTTGTCATTTCCACAAGAGCCTTTGCTGAATGGGGAACCCAGACATCACTTATAGTAGTTACAGATACCCAAGTAAGTCTCTGGAAACGATGGCTGCCATGGTTCAGAGCAGGAGAACTCATAAGCAGCCACCCCATCCCTTGGGCCTTAGTACACTGTCTCCGGTGGTGACACATCTAAGCCCATTGTATGGATAGCTCCAGGAGGCCACTACTCAGTGACCTGTGGTCTCTGCACATGTGTACTTTCCACTTATTTACATTTTGGTTTTTGTGTATCTGGTGTCATGATCATGGTTTTATTTCAAATACCTATGCCTGAGAGCTTCTTCCTATGTTTTCTTCCAGGGGTTTAAAGCTTCTGGCCTTATGTTTAAGTCTTCACTGCATTTTTAGTTCATTTTTATATATGTCTGTTACCAGATGATAACCATTTTGTATTACTGCATATAGATGCTTGATTTTCACAACTCCATTTACTGAGTACCAATTAGCCAGTGTGGTATTGTTGTCATCTTTGCTTTCTCCTGAATTCATTCTGTTCCACTGCTCTGAGGTATGTAAGTCTTCCACTGCTTTGGTCATTTTAATTGTTGTGGTTTGAGTAAGTGAACATTATACTTGTGTGTTTAAAGACGTGGGTCCAGCTCTGGGAACTGTTTTCCATGAAGAAGGTCACAGTGTTGGGGAGGGGAAGGGGGGTGAGGGAGGGGTAAGATTTGAGATTTCGTATCCCTTGCCATTTACTTTTCCTTCTCTCCTTTCTGACCTGCTGCAATGTGAGCAGCTGCCTCCTGTGCCTGCTGCCACACCTACCTCTCCTGCCATGATGCAGAGTGTGTCCCAAACTGTAAGAAAGAATAAACATCCCATTCATTAAATGCTTCTTGTCTGATATTTTGTCACATAACCAAAGAGTAAATGATGTAATATCTTTGTAATACCATCTGAAATAAGAGAGTACAATGGCTCTAACCTCATTCTGAATGAAACTGTAGCTCATGTTCAAGGAAATAGCATCCCACCCACTTCCATGCAGGCAATTCTAGTTAAATTCAATGTGCAATGCGCAATGCCCACACAATGACATGGAAATAGGAAGGGGCACTTTTTGGAAACAAAGTTTTCAGTAGAAAGGGGAGAGGAAAAAAAGAGAGACAGAGACAGAAAGTAGGGGTTAGGTGAATTAAAAAGTAACACATATATGAAACTACCAGATAATAAATGAATACATTTTTAAATATAAAAATTATTCTAATTTATTTAACCTGTTTCCAGGCATGCTTTTCAGCTGCCTTTGGTCTGTCCTTTTACTCTTAAGTAAGTGTTTTCTCATTTATCAAAGTCTTCTGAAAACTTAAGTGCCTTGCTTGGGGCAAAAAACTGGCTTCATGATTTGGTGACTTGCACTTAAATGGAACTCTAATTTTTCTTGATCCTGACATAATGCTTCTATTAGATTGTAGTCTGAGAGCCTGCAGACAGTTAGACAATCATGTAGTTGTATTTATTTATCTCTCAGCTATTTCCATTCTTTAGCAGCTACCATTATTTCTACCCACCTTTTATTTCTGTTATGACCATAATATTACCTTAAAAATGTATTTTGGTCTTCTCTTCCAGCTGTGAGAATCCTTGACCTTTATTTTATAAGCCAGTTGTTTCCATGAATTCAGCTTTTCAGCTTTGATAAGCCATATATATCATGTTATTCATTACTATGCACCAAATAATAGACTCATGTGATGTAAAGCAATAGAAACTTTACAGCTTTCCTCATCTTGCTTAATTGATCAAAGAACGTTTGTTTTGTTTATTTGACCTTATCTCCATTTGAGTAAACATATTTAGCTTTCATCTTGGCAAGAAAAAAATCTAAAAAAAAGATTGCTTTTCAAGTAGCTTTCTGCAGTTTAGGTGTGAAATACTCACTAGATACCTTCCTTGACTGTGATCCTATAGAGTAAGGAAATGAGATTGGCCCCTAAGGACTGGTTTGGTGAATGCATGCTCTCTCCCTTGTGTATCTGGGTCTCCTTCTCAAGCTCTGATTATCTATCATTCAGTGATATATTTCATAAGTCTCTGGGGATGGTACATTCAACCTGCCTCCCATGCAGTGTTTTAGGAAATGGAGACTCCTCTTATAGTCATCATTGGGGTTTGCCTATTGTTTTTCAGTGATAGTAGTCAGAACAAATATTATTTATAGCATTTATTGTGTCTATTTAATTCAAAAACTCATCCTTTTTCATAACATACCCTTTGCCAAGGTCCCTGGCTTTGTTTTGTTTTTCCTTTCTTTTATATTCCATTTTGTCAATTTGGAAAAAAAGTAAAGAATATTGGTTTAGAAAAGGAAACATAAATATGATTAGGCCTCACCAAAACTTTTCAGGTTCTTTTACCTGATTGCTTATTTTGAGATGGTTTACACTATAATCATGTGACATTAAATATAAGAATTGAGAAAGCTACACATGATAGCTTCATTATCTTGGCATCTATCTTGTCAGATATTTCACTTGGAGACTATTTCCCAAGAGAGAAGAGATGAGAGTAAGAGTAAGAGATTACAGTGCCCTGCCATCTAGTCTATCTGGTTGATAAGTCATAGGTCATTGGCCTATCTTTTCTTCATTCTTTGTCTCTAACATAATAGTGGATATATTTTGTTTACTGCAATACTTTCTATAAGCCTTATGCCAACACATCATAAAAATCTTTGGTGTAATTTACGGAGATTTTTCTGTGCCTAAGTAACTGTTGTGAAAATGTTATTTGTGTATATTGTGTTTTCTTATTTTTGAACCAGCTGACTACTTTTAGTTATATTCGTAGTACATGTTCACATGCTCATTTAAAGATTATCAACATAGGATCTGACTGTCTTTCAGTGTGAGAATAGTAAAATAACATGAAGTCAATAAAAAATAACAACTTTGCTCATGCACCAATCTCAAACACTACTAATGATACTCTATTATGCTTACAGACAGGAACATGTTGTCCTCTGAGAGGTTCCACCCAGAAGATGATTCAGACAGATGCAAACATCCACAGCCAAACCATGGATGGAGCTTGGGGACTCTTATGGAAGAATAAGAGGAAGGATTGTGGACCTCAAAGTTGATAGAAACACTACAGTAAGACCAACAGAGTCAATCAACCTGGACCCTTTGAGCTGTCAGAGTCTGAACCACCAACCAAAGAACATACATGAGCTGGACCTAGGCTTCCAAGCTCATAGATAGCAGATGTGTGGGTACTGAACATGAACAACTGGAACAGGGGCTATCCAAAAAGTTTTTGCCTATACGTGGATATATTTTTCTAGCTTGGCTACCTTGTCTGACCTCAGTGTGAGAGGAAGCACCCAGCCGCACAGAAAATTGAAGTATGTGGGTTGGAGGTAATACCCATGAGGGTGCCCACCTGCTCAGAGAAGAAGGGGAGGTTGTGTGGATCAGGATTGTGGAATTTGGGAGGGGTGAGCAGGAAGGAGGCAGTGAGCAGGATGTAAATTGACTAAGCAAAAAGAAATAAATGAAAAAAATTACAGTATAAATTAGTGGGGAATGCAATGTATGATAATAAACTTTATTGACTATTTCCCCTTCCTTTGTGGCATTGCTCTAAGTACTTCATATATTTTATTTATTTGTTTATTTTTTTGTATTGCATCTTACAACTGGCCAAGGAAACAGGTACATTTATTTTTATTCATTTTTCTTATTGTTTTGCAAATAAGGAAAGTAGAACACTGGAAAAAATGCATCATTTTTTATGATCATGAGGTTAGCAGATCACAGTGCTCAGATTCCTATGTGAAACAAGCATACTGGACTGAGTTAGCACCTGCTGTCCTATGCAATGCTGTTTACAATAGCTTCTGAGCAAGGGGTTCAATGACATTTAATAGATGATATCACTAAGGACCAAATATTTGATGGTATACATATATATTCCCAAGCACAGTTTTTCATCTAATAGGTCACAAAATGATTCTTAGTGCTTACTACTTAATATGAGTCTGGAAGTCTAGAAAGTTAGAGACAATATTTTTCCTATTTGAAACAGTGAGGAATTCTCTTTTCTACTTTTGAAAGTCTTACTACAGTTTTTTTTTTCCCCTGAAGAAAATGCTATAGATAAAAGGTAGTAATCCAGAGCAGAACAAAGTAAAGGAACAGAGATAAAGTTGTATAAACATAGATAGGAAAAGATGCAAAGCAGTGAAAGTAACTAAAAGGTGAAAGCACAATGAGAACTTTCAGATAATGTCATGCTCAACAATTTAAAGTGTTAATCAATTTACTTAAAATGGAGAGAAGGCTTGAGTAGTTAGGCAATAGGAAGTGTTTCAATATACTTTGATTTGCAAACATAAGCAACATTTAACCAACCTGATTCTTGGGAATGCCCATATTCAAGCAGATGAGACCACCATAAGCTGCCACCTGAAGGAGGCTTTTTATAGTAAGATCTCCCTTCTGGGGTCAATGAAATAAGGACAGTTTATAATTCTAGCCAATAATATATCTTTCTCATTTACTTCTTTATATATTATATTCAAGTCTTCTCATTTTCTACTAGTGGAACACTCAGGAGTCAATTTAGGATAGTCATAAGAATGACTTCTATTGGCTTTATAAGCTTAATACAAATCTGAAAACAAATAATATTTGTGGAATAGTTCTATTACTATCACTGTAACAGATAAACGGGACTGTCAACTAATAAAAAATATTGGTTAATTTTGGATCATAATTTAGAGGGTCAGTCCATAATGTGATGGGCCATTCTCAAGGAAGTAAGAGTGAATGGCAAAGCAAACCAATCAGTTCACTGCTAGGAAACAAAAGAGAGACAAGGATGGTACAGGATCCTACAACCTCCTTCAAGAGTTTTACAAACTATTAGGATTAATGATTAGCAAGTTTCTTCAAAGCAATAGAAGTACTTTCAAAACAATAACATTACTGTGTTTCAAATAAAAACTAGATGCTGAATAAATATCATACTTAGAAGCAAAAAGTATAATGTATCTTGAAATAAATCTATTGAATTTGTACAGAAATTTTACTGAAGAATCAATTACATTTCCTGAAGGGCATAAACCAAATGAAATGAATGAAGAAATAAGCCCAATTCATAATGAAAGAGTTACTACTTGTGGTAGCAAAGAAAACAACTATAGAAATTATAAAGAAAAATACTGATGTATTGATTATAGTTAAGTTAAAATGCTTATGAAAATATTAAATATATTTTTGACAAATAAGAGAAAAACTTAATATTTAGAATATATTATGAGTTCCTTTAAATCAAGCAAAATTGAAACTAAAAATAGAAGGGAAAGCAAGGTGCATAAACTAGTAATTAAAAGGAGTCATCACTAACCTTAGTATTAATCAAGTTTATGCAAATTCAAAACCAAAGAAATTTTACTTAGCTCCCCTGAGTTTATAGAATTGAAAATGTTTGCTAATACAATGTCTCAGTGAGAACATAAGGAAATAGACATGTTATCTCAGTGAAGAAATTGCAATTCTGTCCTACCACATTCATGAACAATCTGTCATCATTATCCTGTAAATTTGAAAAAGAGCGTTCCTGAAATCTAGCATTTACTTCTCTGGGTAATACAATGTTGACTAAGACTTCCATTTGCCTAGAAACCCTAATTTGTGGTCCAGTGATCAGTATAAAATGGTGCTAAATGGGCTAGAGAAATGGATCAGCAATTAAGAGCTCTTGAACCTCTTCTAAGGGACCCAAGTTCAACTTTCAGCATCCATATAAGATGGCTTACTACTGTCTATAACTTTATTGGCAGAGAACCTGAAGCATTCTTCTGGCTTCACTTGCTGCTTACATCAGATGTACATGCTCATATTCACACACAACACACACATACTCAAACACACACATGTACACACACACACACACACTATAAAGTAATATAAATAAGAACACTATTAAATATCCTGCATTTTAAAGGCACTCATCAATAAGGATATTGATGATAATAGTAAGATATGAGAGAAACCATTTTGCTTGCTCTAGGCTATCACCTATTCCTCTGTATCTTTAGTTGTCCTTTCTTCAAATCCCCAGGGAACAGACTGTAGAAGCTAATGGAGTATAATCTTGGAAAAGGCGTTGGAAACAAAGGGTCTCGTAAGCTTCTAATAATGTCAGAAGATACACATATAAAGTCTCACCAAAATGACCGCTAAAATGTGAACTGAACAAAAAAGACACGAATGGATGTGCTCAAATGGATGGGATGAAGCCATAAGGTTTCAGTCTCACACAAAGAATGACAGAAGGCTAAGGAAAGCCAGGAAAAGAGAGGCTAATTTACCCTAGAGAGTAACACAGTACATTAATTGCTTGTCCAGGACCAAATAGCCCAGAAAATGTACATCATATATTCAATTGATGTGTGTGTGTGTATGTGTGTGTGTGTGTGTGTGTGTGTATACAATAACAATTAGTGAAAAAGAGACTATGAGAACAGAGCTAGAAAATAGAAGGGTTTGCAAAAAGAAAAGGAAGGGATACATGTTGTAATTATATTATCATACCAAAAAATAAAATTAAAACAAGAATATATGCTCTTTTGTGGAAAATAGATTCTTCTCTCATACAGTGCATCACTACCAAAGTTTTGCCTCTCTCTACTCCTTCTAGTCCTGCCTTACCTCCCATCTCCCCCAGATCTACTCCCCTCTCCCCCAATCTCAAAAATAGCAGGCTTCCAAGGGACAACAACCAAACAAAACAAACCAAGACACAATAAGACAAGGCAAAAGTCCTCCTATTGAGGCTGTACAAGGCAACCCAATAGGATGAAAAGAATCAGAGCCTAATTCTCTAGGTGGATGATGATCATTAAGACAACAAAGTTTATCTTGGATCCACAGTTAAATGAATGATGGATAGACGACAGAAAGAAAAGGGTGAGAGAAGAATCAAGTTCTGGCTCTGTATGGTAAGGAACAGGGTTTCTTGAGGACCAGAAACTAAATATAGATCTACTTCTGAACTGTCTTATGTTTTTTATAAGAGTTACTTGTCCTCTAAAGTAAAAGAATTATTCATATAGTGGATGTTTGCAGGTTGTAACTAGGTGTGAAAGATGTGTAAGATTGTGTTTCATTGAAGTTAAATAAGGTAAAAAATTGCAAAATGGTCACTTGAAGCTTCCCTGCTCCCAACCAAGCCTTCTCTGTAAGTAAAAGAACAAGGACTGATAAGACTGCCACTTGGGAGAACTGATGGCTAGGCAGCCAACCAGAATAGCACAGAGCTGAAGAGAAAGACAAACAAGTAACAGGATGCTTAAATGAATTCAAAGAAGAACATATTCAAGTCTCTGCCTCCATCCTGTTTCTCATCTTACATTTTCTGGAAGGAAGTATGAGCTTGCACATGGAGTCTGCTCCAACAGCCTTCTGTGTCTCAGATGTTGCCAGGGATAAGGAAAGAAGATGAGAGCTAAATAAAAGTTGCAATCAACACCTTAAATACAAACAGTTTAGCTGGGTATGATGAATATGCCTGTAACACCAGCATTTAAAAAACAGGCAGCTTATTCTACATAGTACATTCCAGAGCAGCAAATTTAACAGAGCTACAGCCTGTCTCAAAGAATAAAACAAACAAAACCACATAGAGTTTGTTAATTAAAACTATGTTTTAGGAACTACATATAAGGTGGTATGAAAACAGAATAGGGCAATAAAATAAAATTGTTAAGATATTTAGCAACAGAGATAGTGAAGGGTTTTAGAAACCCAGGTAATGCATTATTTATTCTTTAAAGGAAATTATGACATTCATTTTAAACTAAATTTTAGCTGTTAAGTAAATAATAATCAAACTAGAATCCACAGACCTAGAGAAGTTAGGTAAAGAAAAGAACTCTAGTGGGATTCATGGATCTTCCTGGGAACAGGCAATAGAATAGATTTCACTGATAGACTTCATGTGGGAGGGGACAGAAGCAGGAGAGATCAGGTGGGGAGGAGAAAGTATGGAAGGAGTTTGGTGGTTTGAATAGGTGTGGCCCTCATACATTCATGTGTTTGAATGCTTGGCCAATAGGGAGTGGCACTATTAAGAAGTCCACAATCATTGGAGAACCAAATATGACAGGCAAAACAAACAGACAAACAACAAACAACAAAGCAAAACACCAAGTAAGCACACAAAACAGAAAATCAGGAAAATGATTTCTAATGATATTCTGCTATGCTCATAGATCAGTGCCTTGTCCAGGCATCACCAAAGAGGCTTCATTCAGTATCAGATGGGAACAGATACAGAGACCCATAGCCAGACATTATGAGGAGAAAGATTCTAAATTGGAGGTCTACATTGAGTTCCTCTCCTGGTAGCACAGGGGACCCTCACAGAAGAGGGAGAGGAAAGATTGTAGAAGCCAGAGTGTTTGGAAGACACCCGACAGACATGGCCCATTGAATCAACTAAGCCTGGCTTTCATCAGCTAATAGAGAATCAAGTGGTAAGCATGAGTCTTACCTAGAATCTGTATGCCTCTGTACCAGATCCTCTGAGTATATGTTATGGATGTTAGCTTGGTGTTTCTGTGGGACACCTAACAGTGGGTGTTTGCGTGCCTCTGGCTCTTTCAACTCCTCTTAGGGCTCTTTTCCTCCTATTGTCTCACCTTATCTAGCTCCAGTAAGAGTGTTTTTGCCTTGTCTTATTGTACCCATTGTTTGGTTGTTGTTTCTTCTTTTCTGAAGGGAAATGAGAGGAAGACATACTGCAGGTGAGGGAAGGTGCAGGGCCGGTAGAGTTGAGAGAGGTGGAGGCAGGGTAGGGAAGTACAGATATATTGTATAAGAGAAGAATCTATTTTTAATTAAAAAAAATCACTCAATATATGAAAGAATGTCCATCCCCTACTTTGGCGCACAGACAATTCAAGAGCTGAAAATTCTATTCCCCAATCTAAGAATCTCTATAGAGCAGTAGCTATCTCTGTTTTTATTATAGAGAGATATCAGCCATTGAGTTACTCTCTTTACTAATTATTTCTAGCAATACGAAAGGAAACAGAGACATAAGACTATTCACTGAGGAAAATTTCATTAGCACAGTATGTATTGAATACTGTGAATATTCATACACATATTTGAAATTATTTGTAGTATACACACACACAGACACACAGACACACAGAATATATATATATATATATATATATATATATATATATATATATATATATATTTCTTCTGTGCCAGCTTATTTATCATTATTTCTAAATGTAAAAGGAATTTATATCAGCTTTCAGGCAAGGATTCAAGACAATCATTTTGTTTTGTATGTGTACCAATCTACATATGTACATATGTATATGTGAATACATACTGCATTCACAAAATTTATCGGTATATTACTTATATATATTTGTTATACACATATGCACTGTATATAATTATCAGCAGTTTCCTAATGTAGAATATAACTATAATTTCACTCACATTTCTAGTTGCACTTCACTTAAAATGGTATTGAATTTTGCTATTTCTACCTTTTTATCTAGTCTTCATTCCCCTCCTACTGTGCTCATGGGTCTTTGACAATGAATATAAGATTCTTATATTTATGGAGTCTTTATTATACAAAATGTACATTAATGTCACTCTTATCTGCTAATGGCCTCCATGAGCAGAAGAAGTAATGAAAGGGAATGAGAATGATTATTTATTCACCAGCCTGGTGTAGCACATCATTAAAGAACCATGACCACAGATACTCCAAGCAAATTTCCAGGGTTAGAGAGGATCTGATCTTTTGGTTTTCTTCAAAATATACTTAATAACTACTTACTATTACATGTATAAGAACAGAATAGTACAATTCTAATCCACATTTAGTTTAGTAAATTTGAAATGTGCTAGGCATCAAGGTATAAACTGTGTGATGTCTGATAGGTATAGATGCTGTTTAAGTTCATGACTCATCACAGTGTAATACATTTTGACTTGTTCTGCAGTGGCTAATTTAGAATCTCATAAATTATCCCTGGATTCAGTTATTATTGAAGGATATCCTCATATAATTGAAGTTCTTACTTATGACAACATATTCAACTCATTCAGGATCTACATTGCTCAAATTGTGCCAGTTGCTTCGATCATGGATATTTATAAAACAGCCTTTATCATCAAGGAATTTATTTTAGAACACATTGCTTATCAATAAATAGGTAAGCTTCTAAAAGAAATTTTGTCATATTGTTTTTTATTAAAAGAATCAGAAGAGATTTTGTCAAACATTTTCTCCATTTTTCATAAAATGATATTCCCTAATTAACAATGCATTTATATAGTATAAATTGCATTGACTATGTGTAGGTGTGTGCAAGTGTGTTATCTAAAAGTTTTATACCACATGACTAGTGTTACTCATGTATAGATGTATCTTCTCTTGCCTTATTTAAAAACTTTAGCTTCTTAATAGCCCATTCGAATTGGCTAAATTACTGTCACTGTACATCTAGACCCCAAAATGCCTTGGTTCATTCACTAAACACTTTCTTCCAAACACTTTCTTCCCCTTCTTATAATTTCACTGTCAATTTGTGCCTCCCTTACTGTCAGTGATTAAGTCAGGGTAAAAAAAAATCTATCAATTCTATTGCTTTATTCTTGACTTCCTATCTTTCAATAACCTTTTTAAAAAGTTGCTTTGATCTCACATGCCTAAGACCACACCTTAACTACCTTCTTTATCAAACCCATGCTCCCCTGGACCCCTTATTCTTAACTCTACTTAATCTACTCCAAAATGATTTGACAAGATTTAGTCCTGAAATCCATTGAGGCATTAAGGTTTACCATTGTTCAGCTCTGACTGAAATCTGCATTTCTCTTTACATATATATCACATACATATTACTGAACCCTTTCCATACAAGCATTTTATTGGCCTCTTTACTTTCTCTTCATTTATTTCTTTGGAAAAGCCCAAATTCTTATAATCTTCTTAAGGATTTTTTTCTATCCTTTATTTTTCTCAAATCACCATTTCTTCATATTTTTATTGGTATACCTTATCTAAAATCAGTAAAAATAAGTTACATTTTAAAACTTGTTTATTAACTGGGAATTTCCTTAAATGAATTTTTACACAGCTTTAGTTTTAGTTAATCTATCCATGATCCCTTTCTTTTTACCCCCATCACCAATTAATTTTAAAACCACATTATTCCTTCATCTTCTTTCATATTTAATTGTGTTGTGAAATAGTAGGCTCTCACATGGCTTTTTTATATATCTTTCCTTGGGTTTATTCAGAACAAATATCCCCTGAATGAATATATGATGCTGTTCCCAGAAGACAGGAGTCATTAAACTCTCAGTGCAAATCATAGGAGATCCTCATAGAAGCTATTGGTCAGAACGTTCTCAGAATTCTGGAAAAGACTGGTATAATCATTGGTCTTGGCTACCTACCATAAATGCATATTAAATCTTTATTGCTGGAACTACCACACACTTTGATTTCTGGACATAGAGAAATTAATGTCAAAGTCACTCCAAATTCTCCTCTAGGCTGGCTAGGTTTCATAGTGCTAGAAGGTGCTATTTAAGCATCTGGGTGGGTTGTAATATCAATGTACCCTGCATGATACAATGCTGACCTGCCAGGAAAAATGCACTCACTTCTAAAACTGTTACATGACTGCTATGTAGTAACTGTGGTACTTTGAATGAAAATGGCCCCCATAGGCTCATAGGGAGTAGCACTATTAGGGTGAATGAATTTCTTATAGACTGTGTGTCACTTTGGTCTTTGAGAATTTTAAGTGATCAAGTCAGCACAAATGTTCATATCTCTTCCTGGTACATGCCAATCTAGATATAGAACCCTTGGTTCTTTCTCAATACCATGTCTGCTTGTATGCCACCATTCTTTCTTTCATGATAACAGTGGACTAACTAAACCTTTGACTTGTAAGCCAGATTTTTATTTTTTATAAGAGTTTTCATGGTCATGGTGTCTGTTCACAGCAATAAAACCCCTAAAAAATGACAGGAGTTTGTAGGGACTGATGTATTGCTATGGTAAGTCTGACTATGCTTTTGTTAAGAGGAAAGTTGACTTTGGGATTTTGGATTAGAAAAACAGTTGAATGCTTTAACTGTGGCTTTATGGGCCATCCTAATAAGAAAATGGAAGACAGTCTTGCTGTGCTGATGGTGAATGGGGCCAGTATCAAGGGATTTCAGAGAAGAGTATTAGTGTGTGGCCTAGTGACCATTCTTGTAGTATTTTGTCAAAGAATGTGGCTGTTTTCAAATGTAGCGATGTTTACCTTGTCCAAAAAGCTTGTCTGAGGCTATACTTAAGAGTCATGGATTAACAGTTTTGGATGAGGAGATTTTCAGTGAGCCTAGTGTTGACTGTTGCTTGGTTATTAGTGGACAAACTTATAAGATCTATAATGAATAGGATCAAGATGAGCAAGAAAAAATATAAAATGTACAGTTTGAGGCAAAGTAGAGCACCAGGAAAAAGTCTTTTAAAAGCCTGATCCTAAGAAGTAAAAAATGGAGTGGGGACTTCAGAGCTAAACTTCCAACTTGTGAAAAAGAAGTTTAAGGCCAGTAGTGGTGGTGAAGCCTTTACTTACAATACTCTGGAGGTACAGACAGGAAGATCTTTGAGTTATAGGCTAGCTTGATATACAGTTAAAGTTCCAGAACAGCCAAGCTTAAGCAGTGGAGAAACCCATCAAAGACAGAAAGCTAGTAAAAGTTGAATTGAGCAAGGGAACCATGTTCCAACCTCAGCAAGCAGAAGAACTTGGAAACTTTGGCCACATGGTTCTGACTTTAGAGTCAAGCAAACAAGAAAGGGGCTATGGAATATCCCTTCACAATTAAGGAGAGCTACTGAGAACAGGTGTGTGTGTGTGTGTTTCATGGGTATCTATCTACATGGAAGCCTACAGAGGCCATTGAATAAAGCTGTTAAGGTGAAGTCTAGATTGCCTTGGAGAATCCAAGATGTTACAGACGGTTAGTCACAGGATACCTCCCAAGAAGAACAGATAACAGGGAGTAGAGACATCCCAAGAGAATGAAGTGTGTTGCAGTTTACAAAGCTGAAAGAAGTTGAAGATTTACAGAGCACATTGAAAGCAGATGGTGATGCAGTTTGGAATTAGCCAAGCTGATTTTCAGTCTTGTTTTGATCTAAGATCTCCCTTTCTTATGCTCCCTTCTCTTCTGTAATGGTAATATATACTCTGTGACATTACATGTTGTAAGAATGGGATGTGTGTTTCCATTTTGATTTTTACAGGGGGATATACTTAAGAGATTGCCATGATTCTCAGGACAGACTTTACACACTGGGCACTTAAAAAATGTGGAATGACTGTGATACACTATGAATGGTGACTTTTAAGTTTGGATTGAATGTATTTTTGCACTATAACATGGTTACAAACCTATGGGAGTCAGGGAGTGGAATGTGGTGGTTTGAATGAAAATGACCTCCATAAGCTCATAGGAAGTGTCACTTTTAGGAAGAGTAGCCTTGTTGAAGGAAGTATTTCTCAGAGTGGGTTTTGAGGTTTCAAGTGCTTAGCCCAGGCTCAGTGTCATTTTCTTTCCTCCTGTTGCTTGCAAATACAGATGTAGAACTCTTGGTTCCTTTTCCAGTACCATGTCTGTCTGTAAGTGTCATGCTTCCCACCATAATGATGATAGATTAAACCTCTGAAGTGTAGTTAAGTAAATGGTTTTCTTTATAAGAGTTGCTTTGGTCATGGTGTCTCTTCACAGCACGATAACGCAATTATCCATTTTCTGAATGGATCTAAAGTTTGTTCCACAGAAAGAAATTTTATCCCTGGTACTATAATCCTGATCAAAATTTCATGGCTCGGCATGGCATAGGCCTTAGAGTAGTACCTGCTATTGTTATTTTATAAAAATCTTATGTTGTCAAATAGCCTTCTAAATATGTTTATACACACATACTTGGGCTGCCCTCAGCTTTCTTCAGAGAAGTGTCTTTTCACTGTGGACAGCAGACAGTGATGAAATGCACAAATGACAGAAGTGCAGAGAATTAGAGATTTGATACTCAGCTCTTAATGTAACATATTATCAACCCCTCTCCAAGACTCAGGAAAAATCATGGAGGAGGAGGCAGACAGAGTTTAAGAGCTGAAGGAAGAGGAGGAGTGCTGAAAAATGCAGACCTCTGGGCTCAGCATGTGTACCAAACTTGTAAACTCATAGCATCTCACACAGAAACAAGTCAAACAGATCTCCAGCATCCATGAAGTCATGGAGGTGATGATTTCTAGGCTCCATCTACCCTTCCCTAGGAATTCTTTGAAAAGAATAGCTGAACAATGAGGCCTGATCTTTATTTTTTTATTTTTAATTTTTTTGGCTAGGGTCTAGACTCTGCAAGAGTCAGGGGTCCTCAAGGACTAGGGATAACTGGTAGGTGAATAAGAAAACACAATTGAGATACAATACTGCAATACTGACAGGATGTTCTTTTTTGTTGAGAGAGTCCCTGAACTCAGGAGTCAAAGTGCTCATATAGACTTGACTCAGCCCCAGTATTTTATTGAAATCATACAAGGAAGTTGGGTTACAAAGTTCATAGGGGAAGGAGGGTAAATGCTTCCCTATTTTCCTGTTCCAACATTATTTTGTGATACAGAGTAGTACAAATTTAGAACAGAATAAATGGAACTATAACAGCTCTCAGGGACTAAGCCACCAAACAAGTAGTACACATAGAGGGACCCATGGCTCATGCCGCATATGTAGCAGTGGATGGCCTTGTCTGCCATCAATGGGAGGAGAGGCCCTTGGTCTGGTGAAGGCTTGATGCCCCAGCTTAGGGGAATTCGAGGGCAGAGAGAAGGGAGTGGGTGGGTGGAGGAACACCATCATAGAAGCAGGGAGTGGGGGGATGGGATAGGGGTTTTAGTGGGGGACAACTGGGAAAGGGGCTAACATTTGAAATATAAATTAAGATAACATCCAATAAAAAGAAAATTTTACAGCAAACAAAATTTTTTTATATATCTCCAGAAAACCAGTCTCTGGTGAGGTTACAAAGTCAGTATCTTTCAGATATATGTGAGACAGTATGGTTTCATAAAAGGGCAAACATGAGATCATACTGCTGACCCTGAAGTCTTTGTAATTTTTGGACCCCATGTGTCTGTCTACAAAAACATCCTCATTTAACCTGTATGGGGAATTCCTAGGGGCCTGCCACCATTGTCCCTGAACCCAGGGCACCCATTGCTAACATTCTGGGAAATATCTATATGTTATTCCATCCTCAGTTTTATAATAAAACTGTCTTATTTTTATTATACAAAATTGAGACTAAGACTTGGGTAACAGCTGCAGATTTATGCATTTCTTTCTGCAACTCTAGGTTACTTTAATTTCCACCTCGAGTAAGTGACTGTAACATACAATTCTTTTGAATTCATGAACAGCCTTCACTTTAATATTATTGGCAACATCTAGTTTCTCAATATCACGTGGGCTCCTACTACATCTTGCCAGGTCACCAAATACCAGTTTAATCAAGGAAGGAAGAAAGAGAAGGAACAATAAATGAATAAGGAGAATGATAAGTACTAAGAATAATTGCAGAAATGGCATCACAACATGCTTGTACCAAAGAAGTAGGATTGGAGCCTCTCAGTATTCATACTGGGGCCCACAAGAGGCCATGGTTTCACTGGCAGGTGTTTTTTTCCCTTGTCATCTGGGGTCCCAGACAACTTGATCTTAATGTTGTTTGTTTTTGTTTGTTTGTTTGTTTGTTTAAGTGGTTTGGCCACTGGTAGGCTTCCGATGATTCAGTGGATGGCCAAACCCATCAATTCATGCACATATGGGCAGCACTGAGGTGGGAGATTTTGAATATATCAGCTGATACAAACTCATGTGGCATTTTGCTAAGACAGACTCACTTGGTGGTTTGCTGAGGTAAGATCTGTGGGAGTACATGTGACATTTGGAGAGAGTATAAATAGAACTCAATGGACAGTGATGGCATGTTCACATAGTTTTGTAATGCTTCGTTGGTCTTGTGTCTTTGTCTTTGCTGATCTTTACTTCATTGAGAAATTCATGTTAGAGAACTTTCCTTGGCATTTCTGTTGGTCTTTGTCCCTCCTGTTGTCTCATGCCAATTCAGTGGAGGCCTGGCTATTTCTACTATATTGTGCCATTGCTAGTTATTTGTGTTTGGTGTTTTGACACTACTGAACTGAACTGTTGGTATCTTGACAGAGATTAGAATTGCCCCAAGGAACTACTTCTAGAAGGGTCTATATCTCCTTGTCTTATTTACCATGTTTTTCCCCTTACCTTTGGACAGTGGAATAGAAGCATTTTAGAACTCTTATTAAAAATAGTTTTTAAAAAATCAAAGCCTACAGAGCACTAATTGTACTTTGTAGTCATAGATAGGTAGGTAGATAAGTAGGTAGATAGATAGATAGATAGATAGATAGAAATGAAATTGAGAGGGAATATTTTGGAAAGACTATGGGGAAGAATACAATGATATTTCATTATATACATGTATACAATTGACAAACAATAATTAACTAGAAATCACATATTGATCACCTCTGTCTATGCCATTTATTCTATTTCTCTTCTTTGCACAAAACACGTTTGAGCTGTTTCTAATTTTTGTCTTTGTTCCTTTACTTTTTGTTTATTCTTCCACATATTGTATCTTGCCTCTCAACTGCTACCATGGAGATCAATAAGGTGTTCTATGATGAAAAATCCAATTAACACTTTTGTTTTCATTTTATTTGCCTTTCCAGCATCATTTTAGGTGACTGGCTTCTTTGTTCTTCTGGAAATTTCTCTTTCCAAGCATTACATTTGGCAGATATTTTTAAGTGAATCCATTTGACTTAAATTCAAAAATGTACCTTTTCCTTAATTTTGAATCCACCTTCACATCACTTTACAGATATAAGGATGTAAGTAAAACCAATAAAATCTACTAGTTACTACTTAATTTGAAATTGAGGAAATGGATAGAATATAAATTGTTTTTTGATTGTGTAGCATGATTATGAACCCATGTGAACTTGCAGTAGGTTCGATTTGTACATCTGAAAGAAAACAACCTATAAAATAAGAATCAGATGGGATATAAGTTGACTCTCTCTTAAAGGAAAACCTTTTTTATTGAAAAGATTCTTCTCTCATACAATTCATTCTATGCACAGTTTTCCCTTCCTCTAGTCCTCTTCGCTCCTTGCCATATCACTCTCCACTAGATCCACCCCTCCTCCATCTCCCTTCAGAAAAGCGCAGGCCTCCAAGGGACAAAGCATGGTAAATTAAGACAAGACAAATACCTTCATATTATCCTGGGCAAGACAACCCAATAGGAGGAAAGGAGTCCCAACAACAGGCAAAGGAGTCAGAGAAACACCTGCTCCCACTGTTAGGAATCACACAAAACATCAATCTAACAGCTTTAAAATACACAGAGGACCCTTGCAGGTCCTTGCATCTGTGAACACATGCAAGTCATGTTTATTTAATTCAGTGGGCCATGTTCTCCTTGTGTCCTCCATTCCCTCTGACTCCTAAAATCTTTTCTTCCCCTTTTCATGGGATTAACTGAGCACCAAAGGGAGAAACTCCGTGGAGATCTCCAATTTAGACTCCCCCTTTCCACAATATCTGGTTGTGGGTCTCTGCATCTGCTCCCATCTACCACTAGAGGAAGCCTCTCTAATGAAGACTGGTCAAGACACCAACCTAACTCAGATCCATACAGGCCCCTGAGCTCTATGAGCCCACGTGAGTCCTGGTCAGTTGAGCGTGGTACATTAGACCCCTCCCCCTCCTCCAAACCTTTCTTCCCTATTCTCCCCAAGTCTCTCCAAGCTTTGGCTAATATTTGGCTGTGGGACGCAGCATCTGCTCCCATCAGATGGGCATAGTCACTCTGGTCTCTTTGATTATGGCTATGCTACTGGTTTCAGTACATTCTGCTGGCATGAAAAATTGTAGGTCAGAAGTTTTGTGGCTAGGTTGGTGTCCCAATCCTTCCACCAGAGGCATTGCCTGTTTATACCAGATGGCTAGCTCAGGCTCCATGTCCCTCATAACTAGGTATTTTTGCTAAGTTCAATCTTCAACATTCCATGGAGGCATTGCACTAATAGTATACTTCATCCCTGAAATGCTCCCAGATTCCAGTATTCTCTTCATCCATCCTCCCTACCTGGTTCTTCCTGCTCTGAGTCCACCTTTGATATTTACTCTATTTTCCCTTCCTAGGGATATTCTTATATCTCTCTTTAAGCCCTCCTTGTTCCTTGGCTGCTCTGGACTTGTGGATTGTAACATGATTATCTATTACTTTATAGTTAGTATCTACTTACAAGTGAGCACATACCATGATTGTCTTTCTGGGTCTGGGTTACCTTGTACAGATGCTTCTTTCTAGTTCTATCCATTTGCCTGCAAATTTCATGATGCCATTTTTTTTAAGTCGAGTAATACTCCATTGTGTAAATGTACCACATTTATTTATTTATTTTTAAATCTATTCTTTGGTTGAGGAATATCTGGGTTGTTTTCAGTTTCTGGCTACTTTGAATATAGCTGATATGAGTATAGTTAAGGTATATGAGTACCTTGTGGTAGGATGGTATATTCTTTGAGTATATGTCCAGAAGTGGTATAGCAGGGTCTTGAGTTAGATTTATTTCCAATTTTCTAAGAAACTACCATATTCATTTCCAAAGTGGGTGTACAAGTTCAAACTCCCACCAGAGGCAGAAGAATATTCTCCTTGCTTCATATCTACATCAGCATGAGCTATCACTTGTATTTTTGATATTAGATATCTTGTCAGGTATTAGAAGAAATCTCAGAGTTGTTTTGATTTGAATTTCCTTGATGGGTAAGGATATTAAATGTTTCTTTAAGTGCCTCTTGACCATTTGACCTTCCTTTGTTGAGAGTTTTCTGTTTATATCTGACCTCATTTTAAATTGAATTATTTAGTTTATTGATGAATATTTTCTTGAATTTGTTATATATTTTGAATATTATTCCTCTATCAATGTATAGTTGGTTGTAAAAATATAATTTATTTGCTTGATATAATTATTATCTCAGAGGCTTATTGCTAAATAAACTCTCCCTTTCTAGCTCTTTCTGACTTCTGGCTGGTTGTTTTAGCTGCTCTGTCTGAAACTACTCTCCAAGCTAACTGATCCAAACTGACTTCTCTCACCTTCTGCCTGAATGCTCTGCTTGGCCTCAAACTAACTCATACAAATTGTTCTAATCTTCTGTCTCCTTATTTTCTAGTTTCAAGCTCTTCAGCTCCCCTGCAATGCATTCACTAGTCTGGCTCCCACCTGACTAACTCTCCCTGTACTGCTCTTAAATAGCCACCCTTTCCAGACTGTTCTATGATTTGGGCATATCCTATCTCTGACTCATTCTGGGTCTTCTCATTTATTACTTTGTATCTCCCTCAATTAGATGTCACCTTCTAAAAGCCAATTTTACCTTAAAATTGTACACCAGGTTCATGTTTGTATTCCAGCCAGAGGGTTTAAAAGGTGTGTGCTGAATCTGCAATCACACTGACAGAAAGTTTTTGGGAATCTCCTAGTTCTATTATTCTTCGGTTTGGTCTTTTCATAGTGCCCCAGATTTCCTGCATAGTTAGTGTCAGGTTTTTTTGTTTTGTTTTGTTTTGTTTTTATTTTAGATTTAAAACTTTTTTTGATAGATGTATCTATTTCTTCTATTATATCTTTAATACCTGAGATTCTCTTGCATCTTTTGTATTTTGTTGGTGTTACCATGCCTGTAGTTTCTGTTCATTTATTTAGATGTCTCATCTTCAGATGTCCCATTTCCAGATTTCTTCAGTTTGTGTTTTGTATTTCTATCTTCAGATCTTGAACAGTTTTATTCATTTTTTCAACTATTTGTTTGGTTTTTCTTGGCTTTCTTGACATTCTGTAATGGAATTATTGATTTACTCCCATTTTTGATGTTTTTTTCCCTCAATTTCTTTAACATATTTATTAATTTCTTCTTTCTGGACCTCTATCATCTCTATAAAGTTGATTTTAAAGTTGTATTCATGTGCTTCAAATGTGTTGGGTTTGCGGAAGTGGGACGGCTGTTCTCTGCTTGCAACATATTATCCTACTTGTTAATTACCTGTTACTACTTGTTCTTACCCAGGTATCTATGCACCTGGATTTGGAATGATCATAGATTTAGTTGCTGATTTCTGGGTTTATTTTTCTGGATGCATGTTTTCTTCCTTGGTTTTTGTTTTCTCTCTTGTCTTTTGGCTGGAACTCTTTGTGATTGAGGAGAGGGTTTCTACCACATTTGGGGTTTGGACTCCTCATGGCCTGGATAGTCTCTGGCCAAGAAGGACATTTCTACCGAAGTTGGGGACTGGGATTCTGGTGATGTACATTAAAGTCCTCTGGAATTCAGGATGTGAGCCTGGCATCTTGTTGGGTAGGAGATGTCTGCCTGGTTTTCAGGGAACTAGACAGGCTTCTGGGATTCATGGAGATGGTCTGAACTCTGGTGGGGTAAACTTCCACCAGAAGTGTGGGCCAGGATATAGTGACCAGGAGAGGAGTGGGGTTGTGATTATGCTGGGCAGGCATGGGCAGGTTTGGGGGGATTCTTACTTGGGTTTCAGTATGTTGGGTCTGGCCTCTGGTGGGGTAGGAGGATTCTGCCAGAGGATGTGTGGGACAAGATATGGTCAAGGTGACTCAATTTAATGAAACATTTTAGGGAAAATATCCTTATATTAAGTGCCTATAACTTATGAATAAAAAAGAAAGAATAATATAATAAAATTATTATACAAAACCAAATTCTTAATTATCCTAACAAGGACACAATATATAAATTTAAAAATCACTACCACAAGAAAGACATTTAAAAACATACAATTTGAAGAGATTAGAAGAGCCTTTGGAAAACAGAATGAAACATTAAATGGAGGGTGCTTTTGCCATTTAAAGAAGCAACTAAAAGTGTTGCAAAGTAAATTTTAATTATAAAATACCTGTTTTCTTTTTAGATTATATGTCCTATTATTTTGATAATAACAATACAATTTGAGCAACAAAAGACTTATTTAACCCATTATGTTAAAATTATAGATCTTTTGACCCGTAAGAGCTGAAGTAATTTTCTATGAACACATGCTAAACTGCAGGTAGCTCTTTCCTGTGGACACTTGATGGATTACTGCACTTCAGGTAGAAAATACACGCCAAGAAAACCTGCAGTACTGCAGAGGTCCTCTGCATGAATAAATATGAAATGTGGCTTTATGTTATGTTTGACCCTTTGGGCTATGTTTTTCTCAGTGACTGGGTATACTAGTTACTAGAAATAGCTTTAGGCAGTGGCTAAATATTGATATGCACCATATTCTATGGATCCAGTTGAATATGAATGTTTTAATTACTCCATTGGAAAGCAATGGAGCACTTTGCTGTACTGTTTTGCTATGAACAAGACTCCTATCTCTGGTAATTCTTGGTTCTGGCTGTTAAAGAGCTACAAACTTCTTGGTTTGTAGCCTGGAATAATATGTTACATAAATAACTTCATTGTGGGCTAGTTCTCTAAGCTTGATGTGGTGCCACTATTCATTAATGTCATCTATCTAAGCAGTGCTGCCAAGAACATGCAGGGCTATTATTCCTCAGAAATGAAAGTGACTGTGGCAGGGTTAAACAGCTATACACAGATGATGTACCATTACAGTTCAGGCCATGGCATCATGTGTACCCATTGGAGTAAAACTACTGTTTTGGGATTGCTTTGTGACCTTTTTAGTTTATCACAGGATATCTGTGAAATCCCTGGATTGAGGGACTATGAAAGAGGGAATAAGGGAGGTTAGTAAGGATGAGTAGAAGAAAAATGATGGTGAGGAATGAGAGAATAATCAGAAAATATTATATATGTGTATGTAATTGTCTACTGACAAAATTAAGCAATGATATAGTTTAAAACAAGTGTTTCCACACTTTGGTGGGTGACATAAGCTCCTCTCCCTCAATCTTAGTGACATAACAACCTTCAAAGTCCTCTAAAATTATTTCACATGTGACTACATGCTGCAATCATTTTCTGTCATATACAGGATTCATTCTTGAATTAATACTTGTTTGATGCACATGCATTTGTATTATATTAGGTAGAGATCATAATTCTTCATCTTGTTACTACACACTCTAGGCATGCTATGTAAACACAAAACCCTACAACTCCATGTAGCTCATCTCAGTGTAATGTATGGAGCCTTATACTGTGAGTGGGAAAGAAGCCAGATTTGTTCTTGGCTACAGCGTACTGGATGAATGCACAATGTGTGAGGTGACTTATAGTTCAAGGAAGTCCAAGCATTTCTCAGGTGGATTCAGGCAAAGCTCTGCCCAGAATAGAACTCTGTGGGGACTATAAATAAACTTCCCAAATGGAAGTCTTTTAGGGATATTGGAAAGCATAGCAAAGAAAACTGAATTTTCTCTGGCTACCCAGGAATATTTTCAGTCCTCACTGTCAGTTTATTTAACACTGAGAATCATATGGTAAAAATAAACTTTAATACACATTCATTTATCATTCATTTATCATTGTGATGTGTTTTTTTGTAAAGCATATTATCTTTACCCTGGGATAATCTCAATTACATATCTAGGAAAAAATATTTGCAATTAAGTCACTGGCCAAAAGGAAGAAGTAATTATGAAGATATTAGGTATCTGCTGAGAGACAAAGACAAAATGATGCTTTCCCCCTTAGTTTTAGCTCCTACTAGATTAAAGGGTATTCTTGAATTACAGGTATTATCTAGAGAAATAGTACAATTCCGATATTCTGTAATATTTGGGAAGCCAAAAAAAAAAAAAAAAAAACCAAAAACCACAACAAAAACCAAACCAAACCAAAACTAAACCAAACCAAACCAAAACCAAACCAAACTAAACCAAACCAAAACAAAAATCCTGTATGGTTTCATCAACATTAGTTGGTTTTAAAGAGTTTATGTATGTATGTTTTTTTTTCTTTTTTTAAAATTTTTATTCACATTTCAAACGTTTCCATCTTTCCAGGTCTCCTCTTTGGAAACCTCCTATCACCCCTACCCTCTATGAGGGTATTCCCCTACCCTCCCACCCACCCACTCTCGTCTAACCTCCTTGGCATTCCCCTATACTAGAGCATCTAACACACTCCGGCCCAAGGGCCTCTCCTCCACCTGATGGATAAAAAGGCCCTCCTCTGCCACATATGTGGTCAGCACCATGGGTCCCTTCATGTGTATTCTTTGGATGGTGATCCAGTCTCCAGGAGCATTGGAGGTCAGGCCTGTTGCCACTGTTGCTCCCTCCATGGGGCTACAAACTCCCTCAGCTCCTTCAGTCCCTACTCTAACTCCTCTATCTGGGACCTCATGCTCAGCCCAACAGTTGCTGTGAAGTGAATCTTTGTTATTCTGAACTTTTGGGCTAATAACCACTTATCAGTGAGTACATACCATGTTCATTCTTTTGTGACTTAGTTACCTCACTCAGGATGATATTTTCAAGTTCCATCCATTTGCCTGTGAATTTCATGAAGTCATTGTTTTTAATAGCTGAGTAGTATTCCATTGTGTAAATGTACTATATTTTCTGTATCCATTCCTCTGTTGAGGAACATCTGGGTTGTTTCCAGTTTCTGGCTATTATAAATATGGCTGCTATGAACATAGTGGAACATGTGTCTTTATTACATGTTGGAGCATCTTCTGGGTATATGCCTAGGAGTGGTATAGCTGGGTCCTCAGGTAGTATTATGTTCATTTTACTGAGGGTCTGCCAAACTGATTTCCAGAGAGGTTATATCAGCTTGCATTCCCACCAGCAATGGAAGAGTGTTCCTCTTTCTCCACATCCTCGCCAACATTTGCTGTCATCTGAGTTTTTGATCTTAGCCATTCTGACTGGAATGAAGTGGAATCTCAGGGTTGCTTTGCTTTGCATTTTCCTGATGACTAAGGATGTTGAACATTTCTTTAGGTGCTTCTCACTCTACGAGTTTCCTCAGTTGAGAATTTTCTGTTTAGCTCTGTCCCCCATTTTTTGATAGGGTTATTTTGATCTCTGGAGTCTAACATCTTGACTTCTTTGTATATATTGGATATTAGCCTTCTATCGGACATTGGTAAAGATGTTTTCTCAATCTGTTGGTTTTGTACTATTTACATTGTCCTTTGCTTTACAGAAGCTTGTACTTCAAGAGGTCCCATTTGTTGATTCTTGAACTTAGAGCACAAGCCATTGGTGTTCTGTTCAGGAACTTTTCCCCTGTCCCCATGTGTTCGAGACTTTTCCCCACTTTCTCTTCTATTAGATTCAATGTATCTGGTTTTATGTGGAGGTCCTTGATCCACTTGGACTTGAGCTTTGTACAGGGAGATAGAAATGGATCAATTCGCATTCTTCTACATGTAGACCACCTGTATGGTTTCATTAACATTAGTTGGTTGTAAAGAGTTTATGTATGTATTTCCTTTATTATATTTCTTTAAATAAGAGAGAGTAAATGTTATTCCAAAGATGTAACAGTTCCAAATGTACACAATTCTTCATTAAGGAAGTTCTTTATGAAAATATTATTTTAGGCTTCTCTATTGTCACATAAATATTTAAATAATAAGGAATAAAGAAGAAAGTTTTTATTATTTAATTCTTGTAATTTATTATTATTACCATTAATTGATCTAATTGTGAAAACATCCTCTTTAAATAAGCATTTTACAAATAATAATGCATGCTTTATGTATAAATTAGACATGAAATCATGTTATAATTCTGGAATAGTAGTTTTCAGAATAAATAATGAAAGCCTAATTTAAAAAAAAGGTCTTTTGAATTTGCAGGGATAGTACTAAGTTAAAAGCTCTTCTTCCAGAGCCTCCTAGTTCTGTGTCTAGGTCCATGGTGGGAAGGTCACAAAAATCTGAAATTCCAATTACAGGGAATCTGAGAAATTCATGTGGCCCCTGATAATACTCACTACACACACATACACACACACACACACACACACACACATACACACACACACACATGCATACACACAGACAAACACACACATGCATGCACAAACACACACATGCAAATACACATTCATGCACACACACACAAAAACCACATACAAATACACAGAGAGAAAAAGAAGGAAAAAGAGAGAATGAGAGAGAGAGAGTGAGAGAGAGAGAGATTCACATGGATACAAACACACATAGACACATACACCAACATGATTACATTTTAATCATGAATGTTCAGATAATACATGTATACCACATTGACCAATTCCCTTTATCTCTCAAGGGTCAAGTCCATCATTAGCCTTCATAAAATATATTATAATTTCTTTTCTTATTTGTCATTCTGAACTAAACAAAATATTTCTTCTTAAAAAAGAAATTTTGCCCACTAATTTGCATTTGAGTTTTAAAACACTTGGATTGTCTCCACTTCCTTATTTCTGTCAACCACTTATGAGGATTAATCCAAAAATTATTTTGTGAACACCTGTGATTATTTTTAACAAATTATAGCATAGAGTAGAGAGAAATGTTATTTCCATATGTCATTCATAGTTCCATTTGATAATAAAATCTTTTAATAGGGGAGTTTTATCATGTACAAAACAGATATATCCTAATTAATTGTATTTTATATATCATTTGCAGTGCTTTCATTTAAAATATGTCCAGTTATGCTTTAATGTTGACATATCCAGTCATATCTCTTTGAGTCCACTTGGCTGTTTTTTAGAGTATCCTTATTTTTGAGAACCTTGACTTGTGTGAAGGCTACTAGTCGGTTATTTTGTATTTCATGATTAGACTGGAATCTTTGGACTTTACAAACACCACAGGGCCAAAGTGTCTTTTTATCTCATGTAGGATGCACACTGTGAACACTGGCAGAGTTTGTGGTAATGCCTTACTGTAGAGTAACTTGTTTATTTATCTGCTTACCTTAACATAAGGTGTATATCTGTCTATACTTCTTAAACAGAAGTAATTAAACTTATATTTCACACACACACAAACACACATACACACACATATATATTTCACACACACACATGAAATTCTGCTATATATGATGAATTTAGCCCTTTGCTGAAATGAAATTTAAAAAGAGAAGAAAAAGTAGCCCTTTAGATCCTTTGAGAAAGAAAATTAAAGGAAATTATTCAACATGATTTGGAAGGAATTTATCTAACTCACTCTCCCTCTAATTATTACCTATATATTTCTATTACTAGAGACAAATGTAAACATATATTATAATCTGACTATACTACAATTCTAAAGTTCTTTTGTTACTTAAGGTCTCCTGAGCACTCTTTAATTTTGCTTGTAGATCACAGACATAAGATGTAAGGCCACATTGTGTGTTTTAGTGTTGTTTGGCTTTAGCCTGCCTTCTTGCCTTCTGGAATTACACATTTCAGAAACTTCCTGTGATTTTCTTACCTTAGTCCTAGAAGCAGCTGTCACTCTATTCTATATATATATATCCCTACATTTAATTTGAAAGAATCATCCTGAATAATTAAATGATTTTAAGAGTTAACTGTGACTTATATAGTTATGCATCACACCACATTTTTATTAATTAATTATTTTATTTACATCCCAAATGTTGCCCCCCAGCCCCATCCCCTTTGTCTCTGATAGGGTGACCTCCCAGGTATTCCCTTACCTTGGGGTATCACCCATACAGGATTATGTACATTCTCTCACACTGAGTCCAGACAAGGCATCCATCTGCTACATATACTCAAGAAGCCTGATAAAAGCCCATGTGTAATCTTTGTTTGGTGGCTCAGTCTTTGAGAGCTTCCAAGGGTACAGGTTAGGTTACACTGTTGGTCTTCCTATGGGGTTTCCATCCCCTTCAGTTCCTTTAATCTTTACAGTAAAACTCTTCATAGGGTTCCTCAACCTCTGTCCAATGCTTGTCTGTGAGGATCTGCCTCTGTCTCAGACAGCTGCTGGTAGAGACTCTGGAGAGAGCCATGCTGGGCTCCTCTTTATAAGCATAGCTCTTAAGTAACTCTTTTTTTTTTCTTTTTATATCATTTTTTCATACTTTATTTACATCTCAAATATTTCCTCCTTTCCAGATCTCCCCTTTGGAACCTCTCCATTCCCTTCCCCCTCCCCCTGCCACTATGGGGGTATTCCCCCACTCACCCACCCATCCACTCTCGTCTTCCCTCCTTGGCATTCTCCTATACTGGGGGATCAAACACCCTCAGCCCAAGGGCCTCTGCTTCTCCTGATGTCTAGCAAGACCCTCCTCTACTGCATATGTGGCCAGCACCATGGGTCCCTCCATGTGTATTCTTTGGTTGGTGATTCAGTCTCCGGGAGTATTAAGGGGTCAGGCCAGTTGCCACTGTTGCTCCCTCCCTGGGGCTGCAAACTCCCTAAGCAACTCAGTCCCTTCTCCATGTCCTCCATCTGGGACCTCACACAAGAAGCCTACATGCCAAATAGACTGGATCAGAAAAGAAATTCCTCCCATCACATTATTGTCAAACCATCAAATACACAAAATAAGGAAAGAATATTAAAGGCAGTAAGGGAAAAAGGGCAAGTAACATATAAAGGCAGACCTATCAGAATTACACCAGACTTCTCACCAGAGACTATGAAAGCTAGAAGATCCTGGGCAGATCTCATACAGACTCTAAGAGGACACAAATGCCAGCCCAGGCTGCTATACCCAGCAAAACTCTCAATAATCATAGATGGTGAAACCAAAATATTCTATGACAAATATAAATTTGCACAGTATGTTTCCACAAACCCAGCCCTACAAAGAATAATATGTGGGAAACACCAACTCAAGGAGGGAAACTACACTCAAGAAAAAGGAAGAAAGTAATCTTTCAACAAACTCAAAAGAAGATAGCCCCACAAACATAAAAACAACATCGAAAATAACAGGCAACAACAATCACTATTCTCTAATATCTCTTAACATCAATGGTCTCAATTCCCCAATAAAAAGACATAGACTGATAGACTGGATCCATAAACAAGACCCAGCATTTTGCTGCATCCAGGAAACACACCTTCGTGTTAAAGACAAATACTACCTCAGAATAAAGGGCTGGAAAACAATTTTCCAGGCAAATGGCCCCAAGAAACAGGCTAGAGTAACCATTCTAATATTGGATAAGCTATTCTTAAGAGTGTCAAGGATTGGTCCTTGACAATCCATTTTATTATACTTATTACTTTAAATGTAGTATATAGAGAAGCAATATGTTTGCCTATGGGCATCATTTCTTTCTGGCAGCAACCTTTAAAATAAATATTTTTAAAAACTAAATTAACTTTTTTTGTGTAAAGTTATTTGGGGATGATTATTCTATCTTGTCGTCTATAGAAATTATTTACTGATATAATTGTTTATCATATATTTTTCTTTAATGATGTATTTGTAGCTTTACTTAATGCTTTGAGATGAAAAGTAATTGGAATTCTCCTACTTTATTCTTTACTTCACATTAACTACTCTATGATTTAAGTTTTTGAATGAACTTTCTTAATCAGTTTATTAATAACCATAAAATTTTGGCTGAAATTTATGTGCCTTGCACAGATCAAAGTGGGAAGAATTGATGTTTGCAGTATTGTAAATGCTCCAATCTAAAGTCAAGATTCTCTCTTCATTTATTTACATACACTCAGAAGTTTCTCACTATATTTTAGTCTCTTTTTAAAAAATATTTTGTTTATATTCCAGCTGCTGCCCACCCACATGTTCCTCCCTCCCACAGTTCCTCATCCCAATTCCCTTCCCCTTTGCCTCCAAGAGGGTGCTTCCATCTCTCCTCAACATCAGGCCTCAGACCTCTCCAAGATTAGGCACATCTTCTTCCACTGAGATCAGCCCATGTATGCTCCTGGTTGGTGACTCAGTCTCTGGGACCTCCCTGGTGTCATCCATAGGGGTACCCCACTTCAGTACAATGGTTGGATGTAAGGAACTGCATCTGTCTCTGTCAGCTGATGGTAGAGCCTCTCAGAAGACAGCCATGCTAGGCTCCTATCTTCAGCTTCTTTTCCATTTTTGTCCCTGTGGTTCTTTTGGACCAGAACAGTTCAGGGTCAGAAATTTTGACTTTGAGTTAGTAACCCCATTCCACCACTCGAGGCCCTGTCTATCTACTGGAGAGAGACTCTTCGAGTTCCCTCTCCCCATTGTTGGGCATTTTGTCTAAGGTAACCCTCAATGAGTCCTGAAAGTGTCTTACATCTCGGGTCTCTGGTACATCTAGAGGGTTCCCCCACCTCCCACTCCTGAGGGCTATTTCCATTCATTTTCTTGGTCTTATGGGCTTTTATCCTGTCTCCCCAATATCTGATCCTATTCTCTTTCTCCTCTCCCCTGCCTCTTTCCCAACCAGGTTTCATCCTTCATCTGCCTCCCTTGATTATTTTCTTCCCTCTTTTAAGTAGAATTGAAACATCCTATCTTGGGTCATTCTGCTTGTTATACTTCTTATGGTCTGTGGGTTGTATACTAGGTATTCTGTATTTCTTGACTAATGTCTACTTATCAGTGAGTACATACTATACATATGTTATTTGGTGTGGGTTATCTCACTCAGAATGATATTTTCTAATTCCATTTTTTTTGTATCTAATGAGATGATCATGCGATTTTCTTTTTTTGAGTTTGTTTATATAGTGTATATGTTGATGGGTTTTCATATACTGAACCGTCCCTGCATTCCTGGGACAAAGTCTACTTGATTGTGATGAATAATGGGTTTGATGTGTTCTTGGATTCCATTTGTAAGCATTTTATTGAATAGCTTGTTTCTTGGGAACATTTGCTTGGAAAACTTTTTCCAATTCCATTTCTCTGAGGTAGTGTCTGCCTGATTACTGAAAGGTGTTTCTTGTATGCAGCAAAATGCTGGATATATAAGCAGACTATTTATGTATCCAGTTTGTTAGCTTGTATCTTTTTATTAGAGAATTGAATCCATTGATGTTGAGCGATATTAAGGATATATGATTGTTTATTCCTGTTCCTTTTGTCGCTGGAAGTTGTATTATGCTTCTTTGTGTGTATGATTCTCTTCTTGGGTTGGTTTTGAGATGTTAAATTTAACACCTTGCTTGTGCTGGATTTTTCTTTGTCGTATTATCTGTAGGGTTATATTGGTAGAAAGATGTTGTTTAAATTTGGTGTTGTCATGGAATATCTTGGTTTCTCCATCTGTGATGAATAAAAGTTTTGGTGGATGTAGTAACTTGGGCTGGCATTTGTGTCCCCTTAGGGTCTGGGATGACATCTGTCCAGGATCTTCTGGCTTTTAGAGTCTCTGTTGAGAAGTTTGTTGTAATTCTGACAGTTGTGCCTTTGTTACTTAGCCTTTTCCTTTTATAGCCTTTAACATTCGTTCTTTTCTTGTGCATTTAGTGTTTTGATTATTATGTAATGAGAAGATTTTCTTTTCTGGTCAAATATATTTTGTGTTCTGTTGGTTTCCTGTATATTTATGAATACCTCTTTCTTTAGGGTAGGGAAATTTTCTTCTATGATTTTATTGAAGGTATTGTGTCTTGAATTTCCTAGATAATTTGAGTTAGAGGTTTTCTGAACTCTGAATTTTCTTTGACTGTTATGTCAATAGCTTCTATGGTATCTTCTATGCTTGTGATTCTCTCTTCTATCTCTTGTATTCTGTTGCTGATGCTTGCATTTGTTGTTCCTAATCTCTTTTCTACGTTGTCCACCTTCAGGGTTGCCTCCATTTGTGTTTTGTTTATTGTTTCTATTTCCATTTTAAGTCTCAGACCATTTTGGTCAATTGTTCCACTGCTTGATTCTATTTTCCTGTATTTCTTTGAGGGATTTATTTGTTTTCTCTTTAAAGGTTTCTACCTGTTTGCCTGTTTTCCTGTATTTTTCAAGGGAATCATTTATATATTCCTTAAATACCTCTAACATATTCATGAGATGAGATTATTTTAGGTCAGAATCTTGCTTTTCAGAACTGTTAGTGTATCCAGAGCTTGCTGTTGTTGATGAACTGGGTTCTGATGGTGCCAAATTCCATTGGGTTCTGTCAATTATGTTCTTGTGCTTGCCTCTCACCACCTGGTTATCTCTGTTATTAACTGGCCTGGGTGCCTATGACTGGAATCAGCATCCTTGGAGGCAGGTAGAGCTCTTTGACCTGGGTTAGAGCTGGGTTACTGCTGGGAGGCAGTCAGTGAAGCTTCTATTTAGGGTGGGGCATCCTATATCTCTGGTTAGAGCAGGCCTCCTGTGTCCCTGGTTAGGGCAGACTTCCTGTATTCCTGGCCAGGGTTAACCTCATGGGAGATAGGCAGGATCTGGTCCAGTTGTAGGTGGAGGTGCAAACCAGGATGACTGTGCCCCTGGTTAAGGTATACCTCCTGTGTCTCTAGTTATTGTAGACCTCCTGAGAAGGAGGCAGGCTGTAGTGTGTGGGAGGGTATCTGGCCCAGGTTGGGAAGAAGATTGGAAGGAAGGTGGACCTCGGCAGGGTGGGTAAGTCCCTTATCAGCTGGGCTCTGTGACTGTCCAGGTGGCATTGGAATTTTGGTGGGAAGGAGTCTCAACTGTGTCCTTGATACCATGGACTTCCTGAGAGGCCGATAGGCTGTAGGGTATGGAAGATATTTTAGTTGTTTACATACAAAGCTTTTACAAGTTGTTTGATTTACTCTTAAGTATATTTAAATTCTTCCTTTTCTGATTTAGAGCATATTGACTTTACATATCTCTATTCTTTATCTAATTCATTCTGTTATTATTTCAGGAACAATAAACTTTTATATACATTAAGAAAAAAACATAAATATATATTTTCTCCCATTTATTCCCTTTTTGAAACTTATTTATGTTGCTTAGCATATTATTTAACATTTTCTTAAGTTATCTTCTATTTATGATTATTTTAGCAATGGTTTAAATTCACTTTAACTATACCAATTACTTTTCATTGAACCACAAATTCAGTGCAATAACATCAAATTACAGGAGGATGCCTCATGGGCGTTAAAAATTTATTTGCATACAGGACCAATCTAATGGGTAGATTATAATTAAAAGAAAATTTAAAAATAAAAAAGTAAAATATTATATTTAATTTTTTCCTTTTAAAGCCCCATTGCTGAAGACAACACCCATAACTCACTGAAGATAAAGCAGTTAATGTGGTGCCTACTTAGAACCTTCACATTTGTGTTCCAGTGTCCTTGGTAAGGGTAGGTACTCTGCAAGATATCAAAAAAGAAACTGTAAAAAGCCAGCCAGCCACAAAGCCTTTATCTACAATCATATTCTGCCTGCAAGATATGCTAAGGTAATTGTAGAACAAAATTGTGGAATTAAACAACCAATATGTGATTTTACTTAGGCCCTTTTTATGAGCTAGAACCTGTACCTGACACTGCTTAGGTAATCAAAAACCAGAGACTAGGTAACTCAGGGACCCAGAGTAAAGCCAAATACTACTGAGCAAGAAAAGCAAAAGAAAAAGGATAAAAGACTTCCAATCCCCCAATCCTAATGATCTGCTATCTTCATAGATCTCTGTCTCATTTGGGAATTATCTGAGAGGTTTCCTTATGCAGCAGACAGGAACAAATGTAGAGACACACGGTCAGATACAACACACACACACACACCCACACACACACACAGAGTCAGAGAGAGAGGGAGGGAGAGAGATATTAGAGAGAGAGAGAGAGAGAGAGAGAGACAGAGAGAGAGAGCAACAGTAATACAGAGAGAGAAAGAGAGAGACCTTGCAACACACAGCAGTCAAGGAGGTTTTTCCATTCAAATCCTTTCTTCAGAGCCTAGGGAACAGGAAGAAAACAGGAAGAGTATAAAAGCCAGAGGAGATTGAGAACACCAGAAAAAATAAGATTTTCTGGATCAACTAAGCAAGGTTCATATAAAGTTACAGAGACTGAGGCAGCAAGCATGGGCTCTACATAGGTTTGTACCAGGTCCTCTGCATATAAACTCACAGTTTAGTATTTTTATGAGACTCCTGGATGTGTGAACTTGTGGGACTCTGAATTTTCTGCTTTCTCTTGGGGCTCTTTTTCTTCTGTTGGTTTGCTTTGTCTAACTTTGATTTGTTGCTTTTTTGTTTATCTTATTATAGTTTGTATAATTTATTTCATTATGTTTTGCTATCTCCTAGAAGCATACTCTTTTGTAATGAGAGATGGAAATGGAACAGAATTGGATGGGAAGAGAGGAGGGGAAGAATTTGGAGGAGTAGAGGAAAGAGAAACTATAAATAGGAGATATTGTATGAGAAAATAATCTATCTTTAATAAAACAGAAAATAATTTTAAAAAGAAAATATATTGTTTTTCAATGTTCTGATTACAGATTTTCTCATAATTCCTCTGAAATCCTCTCCATGACCCTTCCCATCGAATCCACACCATTTCTGTCTCTCTTTTAAAACGGAGGCATTGGAGTGAGCATGGTGACTCCAACGGAGGAGTTAGGGGAAGACTGAAGGAGCTGGGGGGGGGGTTGTAACCCCATAGAAAGAATAACAAAATCAACCTACCAGACCCCCCAGAGCTCCCAGTGACTAAACTACCAACCAAAGAGTACACGGGGGAGTGGCTCCAGATGAATATGTAGCAGAGGATTGCCTTATCTCACATAAATTGGAGGAGAGCCCCTTGGGCTTGTAGAGACTCAATGATCCAGTGTAGGGGAATGCTAGAGGGCTGAGGTAGGAGTTGGCGGGTGGGGGAGCTCTCCAATATTGAGGCAAGGGGAGAGGGGGGAGGGGATAGGGGGTTTGTGGAGGTGAAATAGGAAAGAGGAAAAATATTTGAAATGTAAATAAATAAATTTCGTAAAATAAATAAATAAAAAGGAGGCATCTAGAAAATAACAATAATGTTAAATAATATAAGATGAAACAAAGCCTGACAAACCAGATAGGTCAAGACAAACAGAAGAAAAAGAACCAAAGAAAAAGCACAAGACACATACAAAACTAGGTGCCAAAATACAAACATAAAGAATGTGTAAGGTTAAAAATATGCTCTGAAAAAAAATTATGTAACAGAGAACCTCCAAATATGACATTGACTATGTTTGGCCATCTTTTGCTCTTCATGGGGCCTTGCATAAAGAGTGGTTTCTATCTCCAGTGAGATTCTGTTGAGGAAACTCAACTTTTCATTTGTGAATAATTATCAATTGTATATTGCTCCAAAGTTAGTGATAAGGGCATTTGTTGACATACCCTTTCAGTATTGAGACCTTACCTGGCACAGGTACAGGTAGGTCCTGTACATACTGCAACAGTCTCTGAGAGTTTGTATATGCATCCATCCTACTGTGTTTATAAGGAATTGTTTCTTTGGTATTCTCCATTCTGTCTTTCTCTTAAACTTTTTCTGCCTCTTCTTCCATATGCTTCCTTGAGCCTTAAGGTGAGGAATTTTATGGAGATATCCCATTTAGGATTGAGTGTTCCAAGATATTTCACTCTCTGCACATGGTGTAACTACTGGTGTTTGTTATTTGTTCTTGTCTGCTGCAGGAGAAAGTGTTTCTGTTGAAAGCTGAGCAAGGCTCTGATCTATGTGAATTACAGAATGTCATTTGGTATTGTTTTATTGGTAAATTCATTTAGTGGAACAGTAGTGTCTCATTTCCCCCTAGGTCCCTTTTCTTTCTAGTCTCAGGTTATTGGCCACCTGAGACCAATAGTATCAGGTATGGGTTTCATCTCATGGCATGAGATTTAAATCTAATCAGATCTTGGTTGGTTACTCCTATATGATTTGTGACTCTGTTATCCAAGATTATCTTGCAAGCAGGTCACCATTGTAGATTAAACACTTTATGGCTGGGTTAGAATTTACCTTTCTCCTTTAGTAGTATGGAGAGTATCTTCTATTAGCATGAACATTGGTCCATCGGGGTGAAGGATCTAAGTAGGCACCTGCTCAACTTCTCTGTATTCAATGCTCTGTATATGCACTATCATCAATAATAAGAAATCATCAGTTTGTAAAGAGCAACAAATAGCCTTGGCAATAGTAGGTTGTTTAGGAATTGTCATGGGGACCCTCTGGCCAACAACTCAATTAGATGTGCCTCATTTCTCAGTACTTTGAACTTCATTTAGTGATGAGAGATATCCAGTTTAGGCTCTGTTTCCTCTGTTATTTTGTTAATTCATTTACATCACGTATATATGAAAACTTCTAGCTAAACAATTCTTGGGTATCTATATAATAGATTATGAATATTATTTCTAAGATACTTGCTCAACCATATCCATTACTACTCTACTCATAATAGCCAATTTGGGAAATATAACCTATATATCTGTTAGTGGAAGAATGGATGGAGAAAATGTAGTACATGTGCACAATTGAATATTGCCCATCCATCAAAAACCAAAATACTAAAATTTGGAGGCAAATGGACAGAGCTACAAAAAAAAAAATCATCCTGAGAGAGAAAACCCACACCAAGAAAGATAATCATAGTATGCATTCTTTTATATACGCATGTTAACTGTAAGTTTTTTATATTCAAGCTATTATATGGATAACCACAGAGGCTATGTAAGCTAAATAGGGATGATCAGGAAGGAATGGATCTCCCTAGGAAGGTGTGATGGTGGGAATATTTTTGGCCCATGGGAAGCAGCACTATTAGAATGTGTGGCTTCTTTGGAGGAAGTGCATCACTGTGGGGGTGGGCTTGAATCCCCAGCAGTGCAGTAGCATCAGTCTTCTCCTAGTAGCCCTCAGATCAAGATATAGAACTTTCAGCTCTGTTTCTAGTGCCATACCTGCTTAGATGCTGCCATGCTTCCTGACTTGATGATAATGGATTGAACCTCTGGAACTCTAAGCTAGCCCCAACAAAATATTGTTCTTTATAAGAGTTGCAAGCCAGTACAACCACTGGGGAAATCAGTCTAGTAGTTCCTCAGAGAATTGGACTACCTGAGGACCCAGCTATAATACTCCTGGGCTTATATCCAAAAGATGATCCCATGTATAACAAAAACACATGCTCCACTATGTTCACAGAAACCTTATTTATAATATCAAGAAGCTGGAAATAACCCAGATGTCCTTCAACAGAGAAATGGATATAGAAAATGTGATATGTTTACGCAGTGAAGCACTGCTCAGTTATTAAAAACAATGAATTCATTAAATTCTTAGGAAAATGGAGAGAATTAGAAAATATCATCCTGAGCAAGGTAGCCTAGTCACAAAAGAACACACATGGTATACACTCACTGGTAAGTGGATATTAGCCAAAAAGAAAAAGAAAGAAAGAAGGAGAAAAAGAAAGGGAAAAGAAAAAAGAAAAAGAAATAAAAAAAGAGTTGCTTTGGTCATAGTGGCTCTTCACAGCAATGGAAACCCTAACTAAACAGAAGGGGAGGTAGAATAGATAGTTATACATAAATGATGTTGTTTAACAGAAAGTAGGATCAAATTAGACAAGGGATGGTTAAGAAGGGTGACAGAGGTAAAACAAGGGCAGGAAAGCTGAAATAAAGGCCATTGTGAGGGATCATATATTTCTGATATTTTGAAGCATTAATATGACATGAGATGATATGACTTGAATATGTTTTTAATCATTCTTGGTGTTGTCCCAATTTCCTGAATTCATTTCTTGGTCCTCATCATTGCTTGTTTTATTTTGATTATAGCTTTTTCTCTTATAGTACCTATTACATCTGATACCATGAGTTAGTGTCCCTTCTTGAGAAATAACTTTTATTATCTTTGTCTCCTGAACAGATGAGTATGGGATTGTTTTCTTTTTTCTATTTTAATATTGTAATGTTTATATAGTAAATGTTTTTTTTTAAATAAGAGTCTAAGATAGAATAGCTTTCTATATGTTTATGATGTGTGTAACAGTTTTCTCAAAAAGTTCAGGACCCATACTTATGATTCCCTTATGATTTAAGATTGATAATACTCTTAAAATTCACCCCTTTCACAAAGATTGCAGTTGCATTTAACATTATCTACATTGGTTTTAATGTATTTTCTTATTATTTTGTATATTCTATTGGTACATATTTATTACTGAACAAGTTACCACAAAACATATTTAAATTTTTATTGCTATACTAATGAATAATTAATAGAATGTCAAAAGTAGCTCCAGATATATGATTAAAAGCCTATGAGTTACTAATGGGTGTCACTATATGTCACCTGGATAAATTCTGCATTATTATATTGCCTTGATTATAATTTCATATTTAGAGTTAATGAACTATGGGAATACCATTTAGAAAAAAATAGGAAATTTTCACAAGAGTGACAGAGCACATAGAACTAAGAATTATAAAACTAGAATTCTAATAAATAGGTCATGAAATTTTAGCTAATCATTAAAATCACATGTATATTTTAATGATATTAAAATTTTTAAAAATAACATTTTTAAAATTGCAGAAGAAACTTACAATATCACAGTGGAAGATATGTAATTCAGTCACTTGATAAAATATGTAAATTTATTTTGTTTCTAGCTTCTCAATAGAAAGAAAAAAATCCACCAACACCAACAACAATATATGCAAGATTTAATTGTTAGAAATTGTCCTAGAATGGATTTGCAGAATGTAATTCAAAGTCTTTGTGAGGAAAGTCCAAGAAAACAAGACAAAAGTCTTAGTCTTGTGATCTCTGTCTTTTAAAAAACACAGACTTGTTCTTGGGAAATGTTTTTGTGCCTCTGCTAGGAAACAGTGAGTTTGTTTATATTATTTGTTACAATTGGCTATTATTATTTCTTTGTATGTTTTTTTTTTCTATGTAAGGATTGCCTGCTTCATGCTATTTACCCAAAGTGGAAGGCTTGTCCTTGTGAGTGAACACTCTACTCATGTGACTCTTAACCCTAAGAATATAAACTGTCTGATGCTCTGAATAAAGTTGTTTATTGCCTGAGACTTTAGTACACCTCATTTTTAGGCTTCACTCTCCCAGAAACCACTGCCAAATGGATATATACAAGGGTTTCTACTGCATAATACACACTTCCACAAAGATATTAAAAACACTAAAGTGTAATACATGAGTAAATACTACAACTGCTTTACTTTTTTCATATTTTATTTACATTTCAAATGTTTCCCCCTTTCTAGATTTCCCCCTTTGGAACTTCACCATTCCCTCCTCACTCTCCCTGCCACTATGGGGGTATCCCCCCACCCACCCACGCACCCATCCACTCTCATCTTCCCTCCTTGGCATCCTCAGGCCCAAGAGCCTCTGCTCCCCCTGATGTCTAACAAGACCCCCTCTGCTGCTTTTGTGGCCAGCACCATGGGTCCCTCCATGTGTATTCTTTGGTTGGTGATTCAGTCTCTGGGAGTATTGAGGGGTCAGACCAGTTGCCACTGATGCTCCCTCCCTGGGGCTGCAAACTGTTTCAGCTCCTTCAGTCCCTTCTCCAACTCCTCTATCTGGGACCTCATGCCCAGCCCAACAGTTGCTGTGAAGTGAATCTTTGTTATTCTGAAATTTTGGGCTAATAACCACTTATCAGTGAGTACATACCATGTTCATTCTTTTGTGACTTAGTTACCTCACTCAGGATGATATTTTCAAGTTCCATCCATTTGCCTGTGAATTTCATGAAGTCCTTGTTTTTAATAGCTGAGTAGTATTCCATTGTGTGAAGTACCACATTTTCTGTATGCATTCCTCTGTTGAGGGACATCTGGGTTGTTTCCAGTTTCTGGCTTTTATAAATATGGCTGCTATGAACATAGTGGAACATGTGTCTTTATTATATACTGTAGCATCTTCTGGGTATATGCCCAGGAGTGGAATAGTTGGGTTCTCAGGTGGTATTATGTTCATTTTTCTGAGGGTCTGCTAAAATGATTTCCAGAGAGGTTGTATCAGCTTGCATTCCCACCAGCAATGGAAGAGTGTTCCTCTTTCTCCACATCCTCGCCAACATCTGCTGTCATCTGAGTTTTTGATCTTAGCCATTCTGACGGGTATAAGGTGGAATCTCAGGGTTGTTTTGATTTGCATTTCCCTGATGACTAAGAATGTTGAGTATTTCTTTAGGTGCTTCTCAGCCATTCAAGTTTCTTCAGTTGAGAATTCTCTGTTTAGCTCTGTTCCCCATTTTTTTGTTAGGGTTATTTGGATAATCATCCTCCCTGAACTCAAGCTGTACTACAGAGCAGTAGTGATAAAAACTGCATGGTATTGGTACAGTGACAGGCAGGTAGATCAATGGAATAGAATTGAAGACTCAGAAATGAACCCACACACTTATGGTCAGTTGATCTTTGACAAAGGAGCTAAAACCATCCAGGAGAAAAAAGACAGCATCTTCAACAAATGTTGCTGGTTCAACTGGCAGTCTACATGTAGAAGATTGTGAATTGATCCATTCCTATCTCACTGTACAAAGCTCAAGTCCAAGTGGATCAAGGACTTCCACATAAAACCAGATACATTGAATCTAATAGAAGAGAAAGTGGGGAAAAGTCTTGAACACATGGGGACAGGAGAAAAGTTCCTGAACAGAACACCAATGGCTTGTGCTCTAAGATCAAGAATCGACAAATGGGACCTCATAAAATTACAATGCTTCTGTAAGGCAAAGGACACTGTAAATAGGACAAAATGGCAACCTACAGATTAGGAAAAGATTTTTACCAATTCTAAGTCTGATAGAGGGCTAATATCCAAGGTATACAACTGCTTTCAAAAAACACACACTCTTTCTCCCCTCTCTGTCTCTCTGTATCTCTGTCTCTCTGACTCTTTCTCACACAGCACATATAGACATATTGACAAACAATACAGGATGAGTTAGGTAGGCATACATTTTTGTAACCTACTTCTAATAAGGGTTCAAGCTCTCCTCTAGCCCACCACCCAGCAGAGGTAGTGAAGAGAAAAGTTATTAGGATGTGGAGAAAGTAGACATTTACAACAACACTTTTTCGGCAGTGAGTTTCATATTCTTTGGAAGTAATTCAGTCTTGTAGCAAACACCAAATAAAACTTACCAGCTGCAGACCAGTCCTCAAGGCAGTCAGACACTAGTCATGAACCAGCAGCTACAGTCCAGTCCTTTCAGCAAGCAGACACCAGGCAGCTGTAGTTCAGTCCTGAAGAAACCACCAGTCTCGCCAACTGGCCTGAGGTAAAGCTACAGAACTGACAAGCGGCTGAAGGAACTTCACAAGCAGTTCTTGGGCAAGTTTCTCTCAATGGCAGTGCTATCACAAGTTGATCTCAACAATGCTATGTAAGATAAACCAGTATATGGGTGTCATTAGTGAAGAATAACGAGGCAAAGCAAACGAAGGTTCAGTGCTCATCTCCCACACAGTCTGTGGGGTCATATTTATACTCCTTCATCAAGCAACCTTTCACCTGTGTCTGTTTCAGATTAACAGGCTTTCATGTGTTTTCTTTAGCAAGATATCCTTTCACTGTATGCCCCAGCAAAACATCATTTGAAGTAACTAACTTTCCAAAGGAACTAGAAGTTTCCACTTTAGAGTTAAAGAACTACAGTCTATACTAACTATGAAAAATATTTCATAACATTTTACAGCAAGTCATTGTGGATGACTTATTTCTGGGTAATGGACCATGCCAATTTTTTAACATCATTCTTAAAATATGACAGTATACCAGCAAAGCAGACCATAAAGCATGTCTTTTCTGTACTCTTTATATAGATAAGAGAAAAATACTTTAGCAAATACATATACCAATATGTTAATAAAACAGACCTTCTTTAAATGACTCAAACTTCTTAATGCCTAATGCTTGGATATATGAATAGAAAATATTTCTTAGGTGAAAACAGAGGTTGAGTCAATATTGATGATGGAATTTATGCAAACTATAAGAAAGATGCACATAAAAATGAACCATCTACAGTAATCTCAGGTTACTATAGCAGTCTTGAGAAGAAGTGCTGATTCCACTGATGAGGATGGCTATTTTACATCAATGAGTGGTGCAAGTAATGGATCTTGGATGGAGCAGAATCATCATCCACCAGAAAGGATATAAAAATGTCATTCTGCTCTAAAAATGGATTCATTTTAAAATGAATATTTGTATATGTATTTGTACCACTTTAATTTATATACTCTGTGTATATGCATGCTCATATATACCTGCATGTGAACATGTGGACTAATGAATTCATATGAAACTAATATGAATATGAGTTTCTGTCTGACCCATTAAGTTTGACTAAACATCACCGTTCTGGACATAACTAATTATTAGCCATGCTATTTTAGAGAATGAATTGATTTGTCTTTCATCTGAGATAGGACATAAAGCATAGACTCAGAACAATGGGATAGTTAAGAGCCATCAATGGAAACATTAAAAAAACACATTAAGAAGAGCCTTGCACTCATGATTGTTTAACAAGTGTTAATTTTTATCATTATATGTTACATAAATAACATATGAAATAATACATGGGAAATACATTTAGACATTTTAGTTATGTATATCTTGGCTTTAGCAAAATTATGAATGATGCAGTCTTTTATAAACACATATAGTTAACTATGAATTATCATTTTCATGCTCATAATTGAAGTAATATAATTTTAAAGTTAATTATGTAGTATATAGTAATTTTCAGTTTATATTTGTAATATCCCATGTATGAAAACTTATCAAAACAATCAATAGTTCATCTGATACTGGAGTCAAAATTATAAGAATAAATTTTATTGTTTCAGAAATAAACCCTAGTTAGTAATTCTAAAATTACTGATATGGTTATACATTTGATATATAGATGCTAATTTGATCTATGATTTATGTAAAAGTAATTTAAGTTCCATTTGAAGCATCTTTCATATATACTTAATTAAAATTAGTCAAAATTATTCAATTGATTCTTCTCTTAATCCAGATTTACAACAAATATATGTACTGTCTAGTTTAAGTTTTATTACCTAGATTTCTCAGAAATAATGTATAACATCAAAGTCTGTCATTGAGTTTGCACATAAAATCATTTTCAGTCATTTGGCAAACATATACATAAACACACACAGACACACACATACACAAACCAACACAGTAATTTGTCTCTGAAATAAAAATAGGCTTATTCTGAAGAATTATAATGTAACATCAGTATATAATTTATAATCTTAATTAGAATAATTTGAAATGAAATAAAAGTATACTTATGATAACACAGAAACAAGCAGTCCTGATTATGGTAATCCTTAATAGAATATGAGACTGGAAATATACATGATCTATCAGCATGAACAACAAAAATTACAACTGATCTGATCTGTATACAGCCACTAACATTGTGCTTGTTAAATTATTAATTAATTTTTAAAGATTTAATTTTTTTGTATTTATTTGTAGGAATGTCTTGCATGCATAGGTTTATGTGTTCTACTTGAATGCCTGAAGCTTGTGAAGACCAGAGGAGGACATCAGATTGTCTATTATTGGAGTTAGAGATGGTGATGAGCCACCATGTAAGTGCCAGAAATTGAACCTGAGTCCTCTCCAAAAAGAAGTGTTCTTAATCACTGCTCTTCTTTCCAGCTCTGGAGTTAATTTACAGTCTTCTTAAATATGTGTTATTGTTTTACTTGTTTTTTTGTGTGTGTGTGCGTGTATGTGTGTGTGTGTGTGTTTCTTTCTTCATTTCAACAATGGCGATAAATTGCCTCTTATGGAATTGTTATGATTGTCTGACATGAAACCTTATAGAATTCAGTTTCTGCCATATAATAAACAATTAATATAAACTAATGTCTGTTATGTTATTCCCAGTAGATTTAATGGTTAAGGAATTTGATTTCTACTAATAAGTGATATACATTATCAAATATGTTCTGATAATAAATATGGTGAATTTTAAATAATTATTCTTCAGTATGTTGCTTCAGATTAAATGAGTTAAAGTTTAGATTTGTGTGTTGGATATGCTTGGCTCAGGGAGTGGCAATATTAAAAGGTGTGGCCCTGTAGGAGTAGGTGTGTCACTGTGGGTGTGAGCTATAAGACTCTTACCCTAGCTACCTAGAAGTCAGTATTCTGCTATCAGACTTCAGATGAAGAGCTCTCAGTTCCTGTGCCATGTCTGCCTGGACACTGCCATACTCCTACCTTGATGATACTGGTCTGAACCTCTGAAACTGTAAGCCAGCCCCAATTAAATGTTGTCCTTACAAGAGTTGCCTTGGACATCGTGTCTGTTCACAGCAGTAACACCCTAAGACTTGTGCCTTCTGTTTTTATTGTTTCCTGTATTCATTTCTCCATCTTTTCTTTTTAGTCTTCAATTAGTATTGAAGACTGGGTCAGCCTTTGGGAATATACATTTTCTTTGATTGATAACCATATTTTAGCCATTAAAAGCATTTATGATGCAGAAAAAAATAAAACTGCATCCTGGGCTGTTTTCATATCCAGTTCCTCCAGAATGGACCATAGCTACTGAACCTCTACTTACTACTAGACCTTCCATTAAGGTTCAGCTCCATAAGGAGGCTTGCCTTGCCCTTCTCTGTCCCAATGGTCCACCTTTAGTCTCCCCTTCTCAATTCTTTCCTCATTTTCATTCTTTTCTCCCTTTCACTCTCTTTGTGTGAAGATCTTGATCCTCACCTTGTGGTGCAGAGGTAGGCACCATAAGGTACACATGCAGAGGTAGGAAGATAGGTGAGTTTGAGGACAAAGTGGTCTACAGAGTAAGTTATAGTACAGTCAGGGCTACACAGAAAAACCTTGTGTTGAAAACAAAACAAAACAAACTAAAATCTTGGTGCTCCCAAGTTTCCTACAACTCTCTCCTGCCCCATGAACTGACAGAGGAAATTGGCTTCTATTTTAAACTCCTTCAAATTTCTTCAGTTCTCTCTCTTTTTTATTTTTTAAAAATGCATTCACTTTATAACCTGCTCACTGTTCCCCCTCTCACAATTGTCCATTCCATCCCTGCTCCCCTTCTTTGAGAGGATGGACACTCTCCCTGGGTATTGTTCCACCCTGGCACATCAAGTCTCTACAGAGCTAGGTGCATTCCATCACACTGAGGGCAGACAAGGCAGCCCGATAGAAGAATATATCCCAAGGACAGGCAACAGCTTTTGGGACAGCTCCTGCTCCAGTTGTCAGGACCCACATGAAGACCATGCTGCTCATTTGCTACATATGTGTGGAGGCCTAAGTCCAGCTCATATATGCTCTCTGGTTGATTGTTCAGTCTCTGAGAGCACCAAGGGTCTACCTTAGTTGACTCTGTTGGTCTTCCTGTGGAGTTCAATCCCCTTTGGGGCCTGCAATTCTCCCTATTCTTGTATAAGAGTCCCTAACTCCATCCACTGTTTGGCTGTGTGAGTATGCATCCATTTGAGTCTGCTGCTAGATGGAGCCTCTCAGAAGACAATCATCCTAGATTCCTGTCTGCAAGTATAACAGAGTATCAGTAATAGTGTCAGGGATTGAGCTTGCCTGTGAGATGGGTCGGTTATTGGTTGGCCTTTCTCTCAGTGTCTGTTCCATCCCTCATCACTGCATTTCTTGTAGACAGGATAAATTTTGGGTTGAAAATTTTGTGGGTAAGTTGGTGTTTCTATAGCTCCATTGGGGTTCCTGCCTGGCTACAGGAGATGACTACTTCAGGTTCTGTATTCCCAATGTTGTGAGTCACAGCTAAGGTTAACCCCATTCATTCTTTGGTGCTTCCCCTTATCACAGGTCTCTGTCATGTCCTGGAGATGCCACCTACTTTCCCCACACTGGTCAGTTGCGGATTTCCATTTATTCTCATGGCTATCTGGCCATCTCTCCTGTTTCTCCACACACATGATCCTGAAACACCCCTCATAAAACCAGATACACTTAATTGGATAGAAGAAACAGTGAGAAATAGCATTTAATGTATTGGTACCGAAGAGAATTTCCTGAACAGAACATCAATGGCTCAGGCTCTAAGCTCAACAATTGATATATAGGACTTCATGAAACTGAAAAGCTTCTGTGAGAAAAAGAACACTGTCAATAGGGAAAAATCAGACCCTGCAGATTGGGAGAGAATTTTCACCATCCCTACATCTGATAGAGGGCTAATATCCAAAATTTATAAAGAACTCAAGAGGTTAGACACCAACAACCCAAATAACCCAGTTATAAAATGGGGTATATAGTTAAACAAAATTCTCAACTGAGGAATCTCAAATGACCAAGAAGCACTTAAAGAAATGTTCAAAGTCTTTAGTCATCCAAGAAATACAAATCGAAACAACTCTGAGATTCCATCTTATACTAGTGAGAATGGCTTAGATGAAGGACTCAAGTGATAGCAGATGCTGGTGAAGATGTGGAGCAAGTGAAACTCTCCTTCATGGCTGGTGGGAGTGCAAACTTGTACAGCAGTTTGGAAATCAATTTAGCAGTTTCTCTACATTTCTCTTTAATCCTGAGTACCATCTGTAGTGTTATTATTTCAGAAATATATAAAACCTTTGAAAGCTTGAAAGGTTTTTTTTTTTAGTTGAAAAGAGTTTAACATATTCTTAAGTTCATATACTATAACACATTAGGCAAATCTTGAGGTGGATTTAAAACTTTAAAACATTTATTTTCACAAGCTCTAAAATAAATTCAGTACACATTAAGAAACGCTTGCATTTAGTTTGGAGACTCCATTTAATCAGAATCCTTTGTAAAGCCATTTCTCAATGTGAATTGCATAAAAATTGTTTCAAAATACATACAAGTGTTGTGATGTACATTGGTATGTCCTCTAAATTGTTTAAGATGTAAAACTGTAGAGACCTAGGTAGTACCTACTTTTTGATTAATTCACCAAACTTAAAGATAAAAGCAATTTTTAATACATGTAGGAGTTGATGAAGACAGGAGTGCATGTATAAAGAGCAGATAGAATCCTAAATAATGTGAATTTTTAGACATGGGCATAGCCATGACAAGGGCTAAATGCCTCAGACACATGAGAAGTTGGTAAAGTCTCCAAGCCCAAGTTAGGCTCAGAGGTATGACAAAGTGTGTATGTTTGTATGCATGTAGTGTGAATGTTGGTAGTGTGTGAAGAAATGGGAAACTAGACCACTGAGTCTCTCTATAGCTCCATTATGGCACTAGGCCCTCATTCTCTGCTGATGTTCTCCGCTGTTTGATAGTTGGGTAGATCCATTAGAGCAAGGATAGCCCACATGATCCTTGCTTTGTTATAAGACTGTTTTGTTTGTTTCTTTGTTGTTTGTTTGTTTTTGCTGTTTGTTTGTTTGTTTGTTTTGGTCTGTTCTTTATTCAGTCTCCAAGCGAACACATTCAGGTTTCCAGGACTAAGCCAAATGGAATGCATTGAATAAATGTGATAGCAAGAACCTTCTATGCACACTCATTACAGAAATGCATTGATGCTAAGAATAAATTTAAAGGAATAATCTATTAAGCACATGGAAATTATATGATTCCTTATTACTGACTTTAATGTGTCATTTGAAATGTAAGAGATCATGAGAGAGAGAGACAGAGGGAGAGAGAGAGAGACAGAAACTTTAGGATTCATCATTCTGGGGAAGCCCTTCTCAAAAGTCTTGAAGTAATGAATTGATAATCATTCATGACCATGGACCTTAAGGTTTTAATATCAAATTTTCCAAAATACTTGCACAGCTCACTCAAACATATAGCATCTACAGCATTTGTGCTCTGTACGTTAGATACTTCAATATATTCATAATTACATCAGAATGAGAAAAGCCCAAATCACATAAAAATGTATACTGTTCAGAATGACTAATAAAATAGGGAAAGTAGCAAATATTGGTAAAAATATACAAAGTTTTTCAGTTAAAGCATATAATAGTGTGGTAATTTTTAAAAATATGTGACAGTATTTACAAAAGATTTATTATATTCTTACTTTATGTTTCAGGATTTTTAAGTTCTAGAAGAATTATGTCTATATGTTTACCAACAGCAATCCCTAGAAGGGCTGTAACAGGATTTTTTAAAAATACATTCAAACTGGAAAATACAGAAAAGTTATTAACAAAAAAAATAAAAAACATAATTAATCCAGTGACATAGCTGAAACCATATAATCATTGAAATAGGAAATGATAGCAATGCTCACTTAAAAGTGAATATGAAAAGACCTACACAAAATGAATGCATGTTATATTATTCTGCTTATCTGCACACTACTGCTTTCTCCTAGGGGGATATAATGTCTGCAAATGGATGACATATTCTACTTGGCACTATCCATGTTTTGTTTCTTAATGTCAAAGATAGTTCTGTTAGTTCTTACTTTCTGAAAAAGAACACAGATATCAATTACTGATAGAGCATTTTATTGTACATACATTATACATCAAACACTTTTTACAAGAGGGGAAGATATTCTCTTGCAGTTCTCTGATGCTGTAATGACTATTTCTCCTGGCTATCTCCAGGTTAAACTTTATTCTAGAAGTAATTTACATTCCCTTATTCTTACTGATGAGTAACTTCTACTCCTTCATTGCAAGTTTTTCTATCTCATGTCAAATTCTTTAACAATTAGAACACATTGGGCCTTAATTACATTATGTCTATTTTCCTATAACTTTGTCACTGAACAGCAGAAGTCAAAACCTGTATACTCACATGTACTGAGTCTCTTGTTGTAAGAATATTTTTGCATCAGAATTATTGGTTTATAAATTCTATAACATCTATTTAATATTCTTTCCTCAAAACAATCTTATGCTATTATTTCCCTAATAAAATAATAAAAAAATCCTCTGCTCCCTTAACAGGTATGTTTGATTTAATCTCTGAGAATTCTTCTAGGACCTCTTCTCTATATCACACTTTAAGGATTTAATCATCACTTTGAATACATTCTGGCATTATTTGTGTTTTTTTTACCTATAAAACTTTTTGTCGGTCCAATACAACCATTTTTATCCCTTAACCTGGAATCAAGAATACTAGTTTAGAAACTAATGTAACTCTAAGAATATTGTTGTGAGTTCCACAATTGATTTTCTGCAGTTGGATCTTTGCCATATCCACCTAGTCTCCCTCTTCCAGGAATGATGAATACTAAACTACCTTGTAATGCAAAACAATAATTCATTTATTTTTAGAGATATTTTGGGTTAGTGGGATGACTCTACTTAAAGTTTTCTACTTGTGAATTTGCTCTATAAAATCTCACATCTTTGTAAAAGTAAATTAGCTAAAGAATTATTTTAGCACTAGCGGCATAATATTAAAAGGGCATGGAATAATCTAAGTTATTTCTACATACATAGGTACATCTCATGTTGTATCACCTGATCAAGGCTAGTCACCTTGCCAAATTCAAAAGTCAAGAGTGTAAATTAGTATGCAATCTGCAGTAGCAGAGAGAAAGTGTGAAAATGAGACTAACAATGTATTTTAGTACATTATAAGTTGACAAGCTAATGCTACTCTATGTCTCTGTTTGGTTCCATTCAGAACTTCCCTTGGTAAATTAGCCCAAGCTTACATTTCTCATCTTGTCTCATGTCTGCCATATCTTACTTTGACAGACCTTTCCTTTCTAATCCATGAGGGAAAAGTCTTTTAGGCATGGGTTTGGAAAGCTTTATCTTCTCACTCCTACCTTTATTTTTATTTATAATTTTCTTATGCCTTTCTATGCCCCTTAGAACTCAAAACAGAAGGAAAGGTATTTTTTTACCTTCTGACTAAATATATTACTAGGAGAATTATTCAAAATTAGAAAGAATAATCTTGTGTCTCAGAACTTCTTACAACCAGGATTATTGGGAACATCAGTGGAAAATCACCAAGGTCATTCTAGCCTATTCTCTTCAGGGTTTATATTTACTTTCCTTTAACCTTATGAATGAATTTTCTCTTTGAAACTTGACTCATGGTCTCTTAGACAGTTCTTATATATTTTGTGTGACTTGAGAGAATGATGCCTGTCTTCTGTATAATATTTCTGTGACATATCTGTTTTATGACATTCTTGAATATGTTATAATTGATAATACCATATATGACACTCTGGAGAAACTGTTTTTTCTTAATTTGATTTCCTTCAGGTCAACTGAGAAAATCCACTTCTCTTGTACATACCTGCTTAGTCCTGCATTGTCCTCCTCTGAATGACTTTATTCCTCACAATTGCCTCTGACATTTTGACTTTATTTTACCTGATAGAAGTGTTTCCATGGTGAGGTGAATAATGCTACAAGGGTGATTGATTTGGTCCTACAACCTCCAGGGGATTGTCCTACTACTGTGTTTTAGATTATTCTGGATTCCACTGTGAGTTAGAATAACAATTTATCTGTGAAATAAGCCATCTCTCACCATGGAAGATTGATAGAATTGGGAAATGTCTGCCTACATGAGATATAAGAAAATATAAAGAAGCATTGCAAAATGCATAAGCAGTTCCTACCGACTTGATTAGACATAGTAGAAATCTTGGAAGTAGATAATCTTTCTTATTGTATTTAAAGCAACCTCTTCTTCTATGTGAGTTTATATGAATGATTTTAATCATTCTGTGTGTGTGTATATGTGTGTGTGTGTGCATTATCTTGGGTAATTATAAAGCCATAAAACAATTTCTAGCATTTTTTTACATTGTTAATACTAACAGATTCATATTTACAAATATTATTTAAGTACTGTAAACTGTATATGGTGTGGAAAAGAAGATTGAACTGTTATGCAATAGCTATCTGAAAGATAAGGAAAGTGGGACAGAGACATTTCTGATTTTGCTAATTCTCTTCTATCTGGTCAATTTCATATTTTAAAAATTTAAAAGAGTTATAAATAAATGGAAAGCAATCACATAATAGCATATTAAAAAGATCTAGCAGAGAGGCAGAGAGCTCCTTTCTCTCCTTTCTTATCTACCTGTGACTCTTGAAGCAATTGTTTCTGATGCTAGCATTTCTACCATATACACAGAAAACAAGCTTTTAGAGTTAGCTCATCAGTATCTGTCTGTCCTCCAAAACAAATAGGCTCTTGATTATAATTCCTAGTTTTAATAAGCATACTTAGAAGTCAATCTTATATCTTTTCCACTGAGGAGGTGGGTAAAGATATGTATAGGTATATAGATGATAGATAGATAAATGGATAGATAGATGGATGGATAAATAGATAGATTATAAATAGAAGATAAAATGATAGATACATACATATATACATGCACATGTACACACAGATGATAGATCACTACTGCTGAACATAGTTAAATATAATGCTGAGCATTCATATTTATGCATATGTATTATATTAGTTATATCCATTTCAGGGTCAGTTGCTTTACTTTTATTTTCTAGATGCTGGGATTTACTTTACTGCTGCTGTCCCTGCTGACATTGCTGTTGCCTCCTTCTAGTTCTTCTCACTTGCTACCTCTTCTTGGATATTTTCGTTCCTAGAAAACTTGGATACGATTTTTTTTTTTTATGACTGGCATTCTTTGGCATTGTCTAAGTAATATATTTATTTTCATGATACCATTAATCACCAGAGAAGTTGTATAACAATCCACCAAAATCTTTATATAGATTTTTATCTATCTAGATCTATCCATATATAGATGTTTTTAGAGACCCTGCATATTGAAAGAAATGAGCAGAAATATCAGTATCCTCTTTTAAACCCAGTACAAACTTCCAGAGCAGCAATAGAATCCTTCCATCTGTAAAAATGAGTCAAAACTTTCTTTACATAGTGGACCTAAGGGTATAAAGATTAAAGGCTGAGAATTTAGGGGATCTATTGATCTCTCTCATTACATCATCTCGTTATTTCTTGAATCTAGAGAATAGAAAATAGTTTCAATGAATTTTGTTGAGTAACTGAAATTGTGCAGTATTCTTAAGAAATTTCAGTATGGAACAATAAAAGATGCATAAAAGCTGGGAAAATTCATAGGTAAAAAATATTAAGACAAGGCTTTTCTAAAAGAAATAAAATTTAAATAGAAAAACATAAAAAAGGTTTGTAAGATGTCTCGCTTACTGTGTACCATGAGGAGCTCAGATCTGGTCCCTAGCACCAGTCAAAGAGCATCATAGTAGGCACCTGAAACCCCAGTGCTCACAGAGTGGCAGTGTTCTGTGTATAGTGGAGAGCAATTTATGGTATTTATACTTTCAGTTAAAAAGGGGGTGAGCTTATTAAATAGATATTAGTCAGGAACAAAAGAATTCCACAGCAACAAACAGACAGATATCAGCAAATGGTAGCAAATATCAAATCAGGACTTTACTATGTTCATCAGAAATGACTGTTAATCAGATTGATAGTTTAAACATGGGTAACATCATCACATCAGAAGCTAACAAACATCCCACAAATTGAATGGGGGAAATTGTGTTCCTGTAGGTTGATCTTTCTTTCTATGAATGACCTTCTCAGAGCTGAGCTTCCAACTACCCATTCCTACACAGGCATTCATTTTAACTTTGGAATAAACAATGGTCACCACTGTTGAAAAAACTACCTTCTAATTTTTCTCAAGGACATGTTTTTACTATCTGCAACTGCTGTTTACACTTCCTTCTACAATGTAAATGAGACATGTTTTTTGACATGTTTAAAGGGATTTGGGGAGCATTTGACATAAACATGCAAAAGGCCTAGCTCAGTCTAGTCACACAGTGAGGTCCAGGTATAGTGAAAGTTAATAATTTTTGTTCTCTCTCTCTCTCTCTCTCTCTCTCTCTCTCTGTGTGTGTGTGTGTGTGTAAAACAATAATAATCAAAGATAAACAGGCCAACAATTCAACAATTTGTGGAGTGCTGAGGAGGAGAAGGATGCAGAGGATATGGGATGGTTCAAAAGAACAAAATTGAGAAGAAAAATTGAGTTCATTATATTAAAATGAATAACAGAAAAATAAGGTAAATGGCTACAGAGGTAGAAGACTCAATGGAGGAGAGACCCTTGGCCTTCATGCATGCATGCACAAATGAACACACACACACACAATTCCAGGTGAAAATTTCTTCTAAGTATCTCAATACTCACGGTGTATTTGTATTCACTTTTAGGAGAATATCCTGCCTAAGAACTGAGTGCTAACCAATACTACCGTCATGCCTGTCCTCCACTCATATTATATTCTTATCATTTTGGAATACTGCCATAGAACAGAAAGACTGATCAAAGATACTTCTCTTTCCTCCTTATCCTTTATTTTTGTCTGATTTTGAACAATTTTTGAATTGTTTCCGGTTCATATATTGAAGGACCAAATCCCAAGGTGAAGGTATTTGGAAATGGACCCTTCTAGAGATAATGAAGCTTAGATGATTTCATGTTGGAGGTTTTTATGATGGAGTTAGTGCCCTTACAAGAACAGACATTAGAGACCCCCCTCCCCATTCTATAATAAGATGCTTCCACCAGCAGGTCTCTGGCAGAGGATGCCCTGCTGATACACTGATTTCAGCCTTCTAGCTATCAGAACTCTAAGAAACTATGCTCACACTCTTTGAGCAATTAGCCTGTGGTACTGCTATAGGAGCTTACTATATTTCATTTTGCAAGTATCTTTCAAAAAGGCTTGTCTGGTGAAATTCTTGTTCCCAGTGTAATCATGTTCAGAGATGTAGCACTGGGAGAATATTGGGTCATAAAGGCTTTGACTTCATGAATGAATTAATCCAATGATGTATATATTATTGAATAGCATTCCTGGGAATGTATGTGTTAGGAGGTAGGGGTAAGTTGGAGGAAGTAGTCACTGGGGTGATGTATTTGAATTATGTATCTGGTCTTCTGCTCCCTCCACTCCGTTTTTCTTTGATTTCTGGATGTAGTGAGGTAAGATACTTTGTTCTGTCATGCCTTGTTACTATTAATCCTTATCAGAAAATTAACAAACATTTTGTAAAATCTGACCAATCTAAGCTATTGTTAAAGACTAAAATCAAAACAAAACAATTAAGCTGTTTACTTTCAAAAAGATCAAACAGTCTCTCTCCTTTGGTTGTGCCTCTCTCTCTCTCTCTCTTTCTCTCTCTCCCTCTCTCCTTCCCTCCCTTCTCCTCCCTCTCTCCAAAGGTGAAGGCATAGGCTTTCTAAAATCATCTCTATTTACCATATGTCAAAAGAGAAACTACCCAACAACTTATATTACCTTAATTCCAAAACTTTTTAGAGATTGGTTCATTAGTGTTATTTTCCCTTCATTTCTTTATTCTTAATTTCTGCCTCACTGCCCAGAACTTTCAGATTCTTCAATGGCAATTTATTTTGGTAATCCAGGTTTTTCTACCTGATGATAGTGGTTCTCTGCTTTATTACCCATGGACCAATCTCATTTCTCTCCTACATATCAGGTCCCTATGTACCCTGAAGGGTGTTCAGAATTCATTACTGTTGTTCAGAATCTATTAGCTGGGCTTTTGGTTTTTAGGGATACTTGTTTATCTTCGCCTTAGAGCCATGGGTTAAAATGCAGTTAAAGAAGGGATGGGCAAGCCAATGCAAAGAAAAACCCTTAGATCTGAGCCTCTTTATTCATATACCTCTTGTGCAACTAATGTTTTCACTTCCATTAGTGTGCTGAATGGTTTACATTTTCAGAAATTCCTAAGATCTTTGTTAGTGGACGGGGAGACTAGAAGATGGAGATGCTGAAGGAATGCAAGGGCTTCTCTGACAGTGTGTTTTTGTTTGTTTTATTTTGCTGTAGTGTGTACTGTGTAGTGGGCTGTATCATGAACATTTATCTACAGGCCAAAATATATGCCATCTAGCTAGATAGAGGCCAATAAGAAATTTGAACACTCTTAGCAAGTTGTATCCTCAAAATCAATCTGTGCATTGGGAGAAGTGACCAGATGAGGAAAATGATGCACAGCTACAACTATGTTCTTTCAGTTCAGATTTCTGATTATTTTCTAAAATCCGGTTATCCATTATTCTAAGAGTACTTAAAATATGTGCATCCACCAGCAAAAAGGTAGTAAAAATTAAGATAATTTGTAAAAAATAGTTATTTTTGTGTTTTTAAAAATGTTCATAAAAAGCATCTTGAATGTTCATGTACAGCAAGAAAACAAAGGGTAAGATTACTGCATTATGATAACCTGTATTTATTTTTAAGGTTTTTATACTTAGTAATTTTTCAAAACAATTTAAAGAAGAAAAGTTTACTTAAAAAAAAACCTGTTTGGTATAATTGACCCATGCCTGTGATCCCATAATTTTTTGTGGCAAAGACAAGGGGAATTGCTGTGCGTTAGAGACTAGAATTCTTATAGAACAAGACTGTCTCACAAAATAAAAAAGTCTTATGTTTGGCACAAAGAGTTGATAGTTATTTGTGCATAATGTCTTTGAGGGTAATGCTTTTACTGTTTCTGTGGTAAGATAAAAATGTATTTTTATAGCTTGTATTCTTTGATGAAACTTCAGTAGGATTTATGGATTTTGAATCCTAAATGTTTACACTCTTAGTTATTATTTATTTTTATTTATTGTTGCGAGTACTGTTGACTCTGTAATTATAGAAATACAAGCTGCATTTGAGAGCACCTTTATGTTCATTAGCAGAAAGGGGCTGTTTTCACCATGAACCTACATACAAAAGCAACTAAAAACAGGCCAGATTTATCTTATTAACTGTAAGTGGTAACAAAACCTGCTTCCAATCCAAAATGCATTTACAAATGACATTTAGATAAATAAATCACCACAAATATTTCATAAACAAGTGGTGGGACTGAAACCTAACCATCTTTCCAGAGAAACAGACAGGAGTGGAAAGAGCCCTTCTACTTCCTCTACTGGAATCAGTATGCACGGATAAAAAGAGGAATGTCACTGTGTGTACCAGAAATATTAACCTTTGGAATTTTTTTTCACACCAGGATTTCAAGTCAAATGCTGTGTCCTGATAATTTTATGATGGCTAATAACAGTCCACAGTTAGGCCCACTATGACAAACCTGATTAATTTTCATGCTTGAAAGTTAAAATTGATTTGTTAAGGGAGAAACAATATATTTTCCATGAACAGAATTTGGTCTTAGCTTTGTGTTTTTTATTAACATCTGGACATACTATGATATTTGTAAAACATCTTAAATAGATCACTTTAGAAATCAAGGATTAGTGAGGCAGTGCCTAAACATTGATTGTGTTGGCCTGTGAAAAGAGATTGGTGAGTATGCAGCCTCTCTCTAATGAATAGTGCCTTAGAATTTCTGGCAGGTCAGATCCTTCTTCCCCTTTAGTGTACGAATATTTGGAAAAACTATCTTAACTAATTATTATGTGAATTACATAAACCAGAATGTAAGGCATCTGCCCTTGGGCTTGGCACAAAGGTGTCAGTCAATGGATATTACCAATTATGCCAGCACTTTTGTAGTTATTGCTTTTTACAAATAATGTAAATGCCGTTTTTACCATTAACTATAAATCAAAACAATCAGCATCATTTAGATAATATATTGAAATCTTCCTGACTGCAGGATTTTATTAATGATTTGGATCATAGAATTTCAATTGAGAATATTAGCATTTTTCTCCTTGAAGCAAATAAAATTATTACTTTACCCATCTGGAATGGCTTGAGACAACATCTTACAATCTTTAGCCTTTTAAAATGCTTCTATTATTTTAATGAATAAATACTTAACACAATGGACTCTGTAATATAGTCTAATTTAAAAGCTATATATTAGATTAGGTAAGTTTGGAGAGATCTTCTAATTCTCCTATTGTGAATGCTTTGGGACTAAAATGATTTCATTTAGTGGTGGTATAAAGAAGATATTTTTATTATATAATGTGATCTCTTTGAATAAAACATTAAGGCTATCTATTGGTGAATGATTTATAAAAGTCTGATCCTTGAGGTGTCATGACACGCTATAGAAGGTGACTCTAGAAGTTTGACTTTGAGGTTCATAAGCTCCATTGTTAGTGCCTTTTAACCTGTGCAATTGCTGATACACACCTATAATATACTACCCTCTGCTACTCCCCTTTGCACATCTGGCTCATTTTAAGTTATTATCAAGATTCCATTAATCTTTCAATTTCAAAATGAGCTGTAGTATCAACTCTTCTGTTCTGTCTTATCTTCCCAGACAACCAGAGACATCATCTGTACATTCCCTGTGAGGCAAACCTCTGCAGGAATTCTTGCTTTTATCCCTTTGTGAGTCTGCCTCTTGGCTTTCTAAGAGTTGTGGGGGTGAGCAAGCTCTGCTCATTTCTACAGCCATCTGTTTTAGAACTAAGCTCAAAGTGAGAACAAGAAAAGAAAAGAAAAACAAAAATAAGCCTCCCCTAAAAGCAAAACAATGCAAAATACTAAGAGAATCTCTTCTCTCCAAAAGCTGCCAATCTAAGACTATTAAGAACCTGAGACATTTTCGTTTCATTGTTGAGTTTGTGTTCTGACTTTCTATAGAACCTTAAGTGTTTTTTTTTTTAACTGTTTGAGAATTTCAAACACAATTATATGTGTGTTGATCAAATACAGTCCCCATTCCTTCTCCTTCAAGTTCTGACCATATTATCTTACCATCACATCACATCACCATCACAATTTCATATTTTCATTGTTCTGAAAGCCATCACTGTTTATTATTTTATTATTATTTTGTTTCTTACCAGTTCTGTGTCCACAGAAAATTCTACCTAATGGAAAGGACATTATTAATTAAAATAAGGATATCTCGAATACAGGCACAATAGTGGACCTTGCAAATTGTAGTTGTAGTCTGTTTCTAGTTAACAAGTATCTTTGTATGTCTTTTAATATATATATACAAAATATACATTTGTATATATGCAAATATATACTCGAAGATCTTTTGTAGCTTTTAAATATGTGTGTTTGTATGCATGTATTTATATATTTATATATCTATAATCTCTCTATATATAATATATATATGTATTATAATACATATACACACATATGTATATATTTAATATCTAGAAAGAAATAAGAACGAGAACAACTACTATATTGTGTTTATGGGTTACTCCATTTCATCAGCAGATGACTGAACATGTCTAGGGGCATTATTGTTCTCTTTTGCACACCTTTCTCCAAAACCATGCAGGGACACTCTTCTCACTTTCTTTTGACTCTTAGGCTGGTGAGAGTGATCCTTAATTTTGGTCCTCCAAATTAAGCAGATGTAATTATTTTAAAAGAAACGGATGTTGATGAGAATTGCTACTTCCTTCTGCAGTCTGTTACCAACCTTATTCTAAGAACTTCTAGATTTGTCTAGGTTCTGGAGCTGGTAACAATCACTCTTCCTCCACAGTGTCTGTCGTCTGAGTCTGTTTTCTATGTACTATCTAGCATGAATCTCTAAATTTTCTTACAGATGTTTGTTTCAAGCTCAGTTGAGCCTTCTTTTTTCCCTCCCTTGAAATAATGACTTCTTTTTTTTTTTTTTTCCTTTTCCTTATTAACCTTCCCATTATTCCTCCTCGATCCTTTTCAAATTCATGGCATGTTTTTTTTTTTTACTAATCATTGTCATAATATATATCTGTATTTATATAATTTATATCATCTATCTATCTACATATGTGTGTAACAACATATATATGTGTAAGAATAATTAATATATATTGCATACTAGAAATATGTATTATTCATATGTCTGTATATATTCCGAAGTAAATAACTACAACCAGCCAAGTAAAATATTACTTATATATTTGTTTTCAGGGCTGACCATTTGGTATTTGAAAATTAGTTTGCTTTTGCCCAAGGAAGACTATTTCTTCAACTCTCAACTTTCCTTGGCTAATGATAGTTCTTTGTGTAGGTTTAGGTATCCTGGGTTTCCTGGTTTGAATGTTTAGCATGGTTGTTATAGTTGGCTCTGTTCAGCTCATGTATATAGGTAGTTAGGTTGATGAGACTTTATGGGTGTGGTTTCTGTATACATTTCTCTTATATTGAGAAGTAGAGTTTTAAATTTTACAATTTTAGAAGAAAACTTATCTTGTAAACTATTAGTTTGTAATATACTGGGACTACTGAAACATTTGTTCAGTGTGAGATTAAACAAAGGTGAATAAATCCATGAAAATAGATTAATAGCTTCAATTATTTGTAAGTAGCTGTTTGCTGCCTTCTCTGTTTGCAACATGTATGTATTTATCTCCAGTTTCCTCAACTCCTAGGGAATGAGAAGCAGGCAACTTTAAAGAAACAGTCTAAAGCACTTATCACGTTGGGTGTAGAAGTGCCCTAACATAATTAATCCTGTATGTGGTAGTTTGGGGGCCATTAAACTGAGAGTCAATTAGACTGAAGATCACAAAGATATAAATTACTCACTAGGGACTTGGTAAAACCAAGGAGAAAATAGTTGACTTTTGTTATGCTATTCTAGTTGCCTTGCTAAGCAAACATTCTAGGAAGAAATTACTGTGACAAAGTCTTTGAAAATGCTCATAAAGAAAGGTAACAGGTAATATTGATTTATAATATAATGAACATTAAATTGCCGAATTTCTAAATAAATTCTCATGGTAAATTTTTATTTTTACTTTAAATTTAAGAATTACTTGTATGAATGTTTTGACAGCATGTGTGTCTGTGCATCACTAAAAGCCTGGTGGCCATGGAGACCAGAAGAGGGTATTTTAGAATTACAAATGATTGCAAGTTGCCATATGGGTGATGGGAACTAAACCCATATCCTTTGCAAGAGCTGCCAGTGCGCCTAACTGCCAAGGACTCATTCCAGCCCCCAAATATTATTTATACTTTTGATACCTAATTTGCTAGCAGTAAGATATTGTTTTCTTCATACAATAAATAAATAGTGTTTTATATGTACACTCTCTTTTTTATGTTCTGTGTTCTTTTTTGTACTGTTATTTTTTCTTGTATGTGTGTGTGTGTGTGTGGTAGTTTCTGTTGTCAGAGGTATGATATTTTGTAAAATATTTATATCATTTGGCCTTCAAATGTATTATATTTTCTGTAATACATTGGAAGAAATAACTAGATGCCCTTTCTGCTGATATTTTTCTTGGGTTTGTTAGAGTTTATTTCATTCTATACTGAAGTAGAATAGTAATTTTTCTTTGACTTAGGTTTGCTGAATGAATGGTGAACATAGATGTTGAAATTAAAATATAAAGGCTGAATTTGAATTGATCATTTATTAAATTCTTAGCATCTAATCCACAAACCAGTCATGTTGATTCTATCACCAGAAGATCTGAAACACATAAGTTCTTTCCATTTCTATGTGTCATATGACAATTATGATTATACCTTCAATAGACTTTGGGGATAATATAAGTCATTCCACTCTTTGATTCATTTTCTCACACAAATGAGATCTGGGAACCATTCTTCGTAAAGAATTTGATCATTGTTCTCAATCATACCAGGCCTTTCTGTAATGATTTGTGAATTTTAGGGTGGATCCTCTCAAAGTTCATCCAGTCAAAGCTTTCTCCTCATTGGAACAATATTAAAAAAACCTCAAGAGATGGGGCCTCGTTAGAGATCACAAAACTCATGTCTCCTTTATCTTCCAGTTTCCTGTCTTACCATGTACTGCCTAAAACTTGCTCCAAGCATGGCATGCTATAGCAGGGACACCCTCACCAGACATGGCACAGTACTGTTTGAACTTTCTGCCTCTCACATCTAAGAGGTAAATAAACCCCTTATCTTTAAAAAGTACCAAGGCTCAGACATTTTGTTATAGGAACAACAAATGAGCTGCTACTTCCTCCATGTACAATGAAACTAAACCTAGGTACGTGAGTCCCAGTGAAGAATGGAATGTTTGGCCATAACATGGAAGAGGGTGCTCTGCACGGTTTTTTGAGAAATTCTTCTAAGAATTAGTTTATGGATGGCTTGTAGTCTTTTCTTACCCCAAGCAACATTTAAAATACACTTTTCTTAAGGGCGTGACGAACTACATATGCAGTTTTCATTTGCAGTTTCTGCACTGTGGAGAACATGAGTCAGGAGAGGAATAGTGCTGGCAGAATTGAGATGGATAAGCTCTTCTTGAGTAGCTTCCTCAGCTATTGAGAAAGAAAGAAGCAACATAGAGAATAACAATTTGAGGAGCTGAGGTAAAACAAAGAAAATTTTTTTTCATATCTTAAATTCTGTGTGAGTATTGTCAAGAATATTTTGCTTCTTTTATTTCCTCAAACTCATCACTTGTCTTGAAGTATAAGTGAAAGGAACAAGCTGTACATTCTCACTTGTGCCTCAATAGCATGGTTGATGTGTTTCCCCTTGTGGTACTCACATCTTTCTTAAGGGTCAAATAAACACTTTAGATTGAAAATTCATTAGAAGTTATTTCCTAGAGTGGAATAGCAGTTACAGCTGGCAGAATGGAACAAATTAGACACTGTGGATGATTTATGCAGTCTGAACTGTTTTCTATTGTACTTTCAGCTGGGAAGAATCTGAAAAGAGGAAAGAGTGTTACTGTGAGAAATTGAACATAAACAGCATTTCATTTTGGTGCATCTTATGCTATGATCCCATAATAAGAATTTATTTGATAATCATTTAGTTTTTCCATTAAAAGACTCCTAAAGGACAAAGCTCTACTGCTGAAAATGACTATTAAATATAAAAAAGCATACAACTATACCGGCAGTCTTTTGGTGTTCTGATATTTGAACTGGAGAAGAAAGACATTACATTCAGTCTGTACGTCAAATGAGATCAGATGAGGACAAACAAATTAAGCAAAGTATGACTTGGTTAGTATTTAAATTTTATTGGAATTTTTCTCCTATAAAATTTTTGAGTATATAGAAAGTAGAAAATGCATCTTACATATAAAATCCTGTCAATGTTTATCTAATGTTAAAATTTTGTAATTTTTTTCTTAAATTTGTGACACAGTGGCAGGCATTGCCAAATAATTGTGGTTTGGTAGAAATTTGAATACTTCAAGAATGGATATTTTAAGAAATAAAAATTATGTACAAATTTTGTATTAGTGAAAAGTCAATGATTTCTGGGATCAGAAATCCCTATGTTGTATATTAAGTCTCTCATGTGAAGTGCTGTACCTTTATATTACTTTTTATTACCCACACTAATTAATAGTTTTTCTTACAGGCTTTAATGGTGTCTATGGGGTAATATTTGATTATTCTTGGGTTGGAGAATCTAAAATTACATATTTGAGAGAGGGACTCTTTCTAAAATTGTTTTAATGAAAAAAAATGAACTTGGATATGAAGATTCACTGGTGTTGCTGATCAATATGATGTAAATAACATGTATATAAATGTGTGTGAGCATGATGTATACTTGTCTGGAAACTTATGTTTGACAAAAATACCATGTGGTTCTCTTATAATTAAATTGTTAGCAGAGTAGCTGGGGCTTTTTGGCATGGTTTGTTAGTGAGAATAATTTATTATGTGAACATAATATTTATGTATTTAAGTATCACAAGATGACAACCTATACAAACTTAGCATCTAGATAAGAAATAACTTGACTATACTCGTTGATTAGAGAGAAAACAAAGTAAAACAATCCCAAGAAATAACAGCATTATCTCTCCTTTTTTGACACAGATTCTAAATAATTTAATATACAAATATGAAAACAGAGGAAGAAAATCTTATAATTTCCACTAAGACTAAAAGTTATTTATACTCCTTAAATTTTAAGTACAAATAAAACTAAGTATAATCATATTTCCTAGCCACTTAATCATTTCTATTATAATTGGAGAATTGTGGGAAATTAAATTAAAATTCCATATAAATACCCTATAGTTTTGGAAAGGTAGTGTAATATTAGACTATAAGGACAATACTGGCTTATTCTTACCTATTTGAAAGTACAGCATTTAAAATAATGAATTGTAATCCTGAAAACCAACCAACCAGTCAACAAAAACCATCTAAACAACTCAAGAATCTACCAACTACTAGCTGTGTTATATCCATGTAATTTAACAGGAATCCCCAATGCAAAACACCAGACTACTAAAAACAGAAAAAGTCCTAAGTGATTCTCAGGAATATCTTGTCAAGAGAAAAGACATATACCAGTGCCTTTATGATTTCATTTAAATGATATTGGTAAGACACTCAATATTTGGAGATAGGATCTGAATCAGTGTTTATTTTTAGCTTCATCTCAGTCTATTGACAAAGGCACATCATGTGAGGTTTGTAATATTTTTTAAAAAATTATGGTGATAATCTGTAGCTGTTTATTACATTTACTAAATTACTGAATGCATGCTTAAAATAGACTGAGTTCTAACAATCAATACTGATTCATTATAAATTTTAAATAAATATAAATTGTCTGAGTTTGTGCTGTGGCTAAAGCAAGTAAGAAATGTTAATCGGCAGAGAAAATATTACTTATATAATCTATATATGTGTTATAGGTAGAGTCATAAATTCTAACATGCTTCTAATCTTTGCAGAAGCAGAAAATAGAACTTAGTAACCAAAGTTGCAGAAAAGACATGCCCCAATATCTGCTTCAAAATATATTTGGCTCTGTGAGTATAAGCTGTCTGCAAATACACTGGGAATCACAAAATCATAGGTGAAATAGACCTAGTATTAGTTGAAAACAGCTGAGTGAAACTTTAGGCATATTATGCATGGATGAGGATTAGAGTTGGGGCAGACCATGTCACTTGCTTGAAATAGCAAAAATAAATTCCTCATATGAACATAATAAAAAATTTTCAAACATCACACACATTGCTCACAACCCCAATTAGAACCCAAGAAACCTATCCATGAGCATGAAGTATAACCTGCTTCAAAAAACTCAGTTGGTCAGGAACAAAAGGAAACACACAAATCTTTTCTCCATGGTAGGCAAAAATTTTAAAGTTCTTATTATAGTTAAGGAATTAGCAAATTTAATTAATTAAAAGCTAGAGTTATAACTCACATAGTTTATATAATGAAAATAATGTAAAAGGCAAAATGATAACAGATGCAAAAGAAATTCTCATACTCAGAGAAACTATTTGAGTAGGTTTAATACTAATATTAATGGTTTTAATCTCAGGACGTAGATTTGCATTCACCAGAAAAAATGCTAAAAAAAAAAAATATATCAGTAAGTGAACAATTCTACATAAACTAGTCCAAGCTGGAAAATAAATGTAGGCTATACCTGGAAATGTAGGTCTGTAATCTCAACTACATAGAAGGCTGATGAGACCTTGTCTAAAAGAAAAACCAAAACAAAATGAAAAAATTAAAACTGTAATATTAAGAGCTGAAGAACTATAGTGTTTTACATGATTAAAGTTCTATTCTGAGTCCACAATCCTGAAAAAAAAAAATGTGTGGGCTTCACAGTTCCACTTCTATCTACTGGGAAATGCTAGAATCATTTCAGTAAAACCAGTCAGGAAATTATTCCTTCTCACCCAGCAATTCTGTGTGCACCACTATGTGGAAGGTTGGAAAGTTTCATTTTTATGTATCCTATTATTTTGTTTTATATATATATTAATGCTAAGGCAATGTTGAACTGTTACTTAGCATTTTCCGGGGAGCATTTGGGAAAATGAACACTGTAAGCAAGGAGTTTCCCAAAGCACCAGAGTGGGGACCAAATCTCTCTGTTTCACGGGTCCGGTGTATGACATTCCTCCATGCCAGTGTCTCCCCTATACTGGCCCTTGTATGGTTTAGGATATGACTGACTATTTTACAGTTTTACTTTTCAAAGTGAAGCTACAGGAGTTTTATGGAAGCTAGATGATTTACTGAAGATAAATTTGTGTGTGTGTGTGCGAGAGTCAATCAGAGTCACAGTAAACACTGACACAAACAAATGTGGGAGTTGAAAACTGTACCCAAAAGATATTTCATATCTACAGGGATTCTTCATAAGCTAGAACCCCTGAACAATAAAATGTAAGGCAGGCAGATTTGAAAATGAAACAAAAGACCAAAGCCATGGGGACTCTCATATATGCATGTTATGAAATGCATAACAAACATTTCATAATAAAAATTGCTTCAAAGCTTTGCAGTTGATTCTTGTATAAATTCCACTTTTAAGCCCATGTATGCAAGTAACTAAAATGACAAGTATTCTGACATATTTTTAAAATGTAGACCACTGTGCAAATTTAACTTATGTGTAGTGAGAGGGATATAAAATGGCTGTGGTTTTGCTTTCCTGGAAGCAGAGTAGGTAAGAGGTTAAAAGAATAAAGTTAACATGACAACAGCCCTGGGAAGGGAATGATGGACTAAGAAATTGCTGGTTCCAAATCAGTTCTCTGTAAGTCTTCTTGATGCTCACTCTTTTGAAATGTTTGAAGTTCTAGATCATGAGACATAACAAGACTTCCCTTGCCAATTCCTTGCATGTTTATGTTGTAGTTTCTGCCTTGCCTCTTGTGCCTTACTTCTCGCATCTCAAAAAAATGTAAATAAATATTAGCTTATTTATTGTGAGCTATCAACTATATGTGAACATGTTTGAATTGGTTCTAAGTCTCCAGAAAAATTCAAATGGCTCTTGTGCAGTAAACATATCCTACTTTTAGATAAATAAATGAATTATATGCTTTTGGCTAAATTTTAACTTAATAGTAAGTGTAGATCATATAAAAATCACTTCGTGTTCTATTGAATTAAAGGTCTTTACTAAATAGAACATGGAAAGAAATATTTGTGTCTCATGTGTGTATGTGTGTGTGTGTGTGTGTGTGTGTGTATGTGTATACATGTATATCTACGTGTCCTATGTGTGAAGGCCAGAGGTGAAACTTGGTCATCATCCTAAGGAAGTCTGAAGAATTGTTGGCTGTAGGCTTAATATTTTTTACCCTTTTAAATAACAGATTTTAAATGTTAACCTCTCTTATATCCACCAGAAGTTTTGGAAAAGAAAGGTTATTAGAATACAGGGCAGTGGACCTGTTCAGATTTTTTTTTTTTTTTTTTGGAGTAAATTTTGTTTGTGCTGTTAGGAAATCAGTACTTTATTTCACAGGAATTAGCAGAAGCAGCTCAATCTATTTGTAAACTATTTATGCATATATCAGTAGATATATCAATAGTTTGGTAGTGTTGGGATAATAAACACAAATCTGCAGTGGTGGTACAACTTAACAGATACAGCCAGACCTCATCCAAATTGGGATGAGTCAGCAGGAGGGGCCTGGGTCACCAGGGACACCAGAAGAAATTTTTTGTCTTGTCTCTCTCAACAAACTGAAGATCAGTGAAGAATTGAGACCAAGAATCATTGTAAAGCTAGCTATATTAGCCAGCCAAGCCTCTGTCATTATCTGTTGGGTCTTATTTATATTATACTTTCTCTAAACATCATGTGTTCTCCATGGGTCTTGCCTAAGTATGTGAGTCTATCTTAGCAAAACATTACATGAGTTTGTATCAGGTGACATCACTCTGCCAATCAGCCTGAGTCCTTGGAAGCAGCAAGAAGCTGAAGGAACCTCACAAGAAGATGATTTATTTTGGTGTGTTTCTTTCTATGGAGGCATGACAAGTGAAGCTCAACAACCAAATGTAAGGCAAAGCAATATATATGTGTTGTTAGCTGTCCCGCGCTACCGTCTCGCCAGCAAGAACCACACGGCACACATAGGATCCTTCTGCAGTAAAGCTTTAATGCATCTTGAGAGGGAGAGCATAAGCTTGCCACGAGTGGAGACCCAGAACAATAGAACACCCGCCCTTTATATGGGTCACAGCGCTTGCCTGGGACATGGAGCTTCACCATTGGCTCCCGCACACCAGGCCAGATGACGCCACGAGAGAGGCTGAGACTCTGAGGTGGAAAATTACCAGGTGCATGCGCACTAGCCTGTTTACAACTTGTCCTCGGCCGAATGTAGGCGCCATCTTGTAATGGCGGATGTGGGTGCTCAGGAGGCTCCCAACAGTTAGCGAAGAATCCTACATCACATAGCCTTTTACATGTTTGCTTTAGCAAGACATCTTTTTTTTAAGCTGTGCCTGCTTTAGTAAAACATCCTTTCATTTGTATCTACTTTAGGAAAGCACCCCTTTATGCGTTTGCCCCAGCAAAACACCAACCAACAGAACTGACTTCCCAAAGAAACCAGAAGTTTCCACTTCAGTTGTCCACCTTTTTTGTGACATTATCTCTCACTGAACCTCAACTTCCTTAATTATATTCGGCTAGCTGGACTGTTTCTGCATCCCCTGTCTGCCACCCCAACACTGTGATTAGCATCCATATCAACAAGCTGGGGTTCTGGCATGGGATTTAGAGATCAGACTGTTGTCTGTATGCTTGAGATGCTAGCACTTTACTGATGGAGCTATTTTCCTTGTGTCCTAAATATTTACTGGTTCTTCAGCTGAAACCATAAAAGTAAGAAAACTGGGGTTACCTTATATCTTAATCAGAGTATCTATTGCTGCAAGGAAACAGCATGACCAAAGCAATTGGGAGGAGGAAAGGATTTGTTTCAGCTTATACTTTTGGTGACAGCCCACCACTGAGGAGAGTCAGGGCAGGGACCTGGAGGCAGGAGCTGATGCAGAAGCCATGAAGGGTTGCTGCTTGCTGGTTTGCTCCCCGTTGCTTGCTCAGTCTGCATTTTTATAGACCCAGGACCTCTAGCCCTGTGATCGCCCCACCCACAATGGCCTGGACCTTCCCCCATAAGTACTAATCAAGAAAATGTCCCACAGGCTTGCCTACATCCCAGACTTATGGAGATATTTTTGTAATTGAGGCTGACTCCTCTCAGATGAATTCAGCTGTGTCAAGTTTGCACAAAACCATCCAGCACAATTGACACCTTGTTAACACAAACACATCACTGTTAAGCCACCTTTCTCATTTTTTCCCAAGATAACTCACATTAAAAGCATAAGTAACTTTAAAAGTCCCACATCGAAAACAGCATAAAAACACACTTTGTTCAAATATGTCATGTAGGTTTAGATTTTTTTCAAAACCTATTTTGATAAGGGTTTTCAAATGCTTTGACCCTTCTTTTCTAGTCCACTGTCCAAATATAGGGGAGAAAGATGGTAACTAGGACAGGGGGGTGTAGTTCTTTGGGGGCTATTCCAATCTCCATTGTCAGGATACCCACAGTCAGTACAAAGAGGTGTCACCAAACACAAATCATCAGCACCAGCAGAAAGAGCCAAGCCTCCAGAACCAGCCAGAAAGCTGGGAGAAGTTCTTTACCATGATTCTCTCAACAAAGTGAAGATTAGCAAACAGCATGGATAACTACGAAAGCACCCCATCACTCTCTGTTGGGTCCTACTTCTGCTCTGTCTAAACTTCACATGTCCTCTCATGGATCTCCTTCAGCAAAGCATCACATGACACAACCTGAAATTTCAACTTCAATGTCTTAATGACATGTACACATTATGAGGTATTTTGACGAAAATAAAAGCATACAGAGATAAAAAACACAAGAAGAAAAGAACTTGGATGAGAATAAAAGGATGCAGACGAAAAAAGTGCAGTATATTGTGATATGAGATTGTTCTATAAAACAAATCTCTTAATTCATATATATTATGTTTCATTCAGCTATAGAATCTAAGTTCAAATTAGTAATTCCTTAAAAGACTTCAATTTTCCCAAAGACTTCATGGCTCCCATTTTTCTATCCTTCTAAGAGAATTTTGAAAATAAAATAAAGTTTGAATTACAGATTTAGAAGTGTATGTGTTTGGAACTGATATGTTACCTTTTGTGTATTTATTTAGACATATTTATCTGTTTAAGTACAAGCATGTGGTGGGCATTCTGAAGGTACTATATAAGTTTGGAATGGGGCCAGAAGTGGAAAAGATATACCCAGCATCAAATGGCTGAGAAACTTCTTACTGTGTTATGTAGATCCTGTTACTGAAACCCATGAATGGCATGTTTGCCTCAGAACATGTAATAGTGGAATGCTCTGCTCTAAATGGGACACATATCCCACCTACTCCAAAGCTCAGAAACAGGTCAGAAGAAGGGGTAGGAAGGATCTAAGAGCAGAGGAAGGAGAGAAGAGCCGCAAAAATGCATCTTCTCTACTGTACATAGCCATTGCAGCCATGAACTTGCTGTTGCTGTGGTTGTCCCTACAAGACCTGAAAAGGCTGCATGAAATCTAGCCTGTTAACCCCTCATAAAGGAAGGAAGAGGGGCCTGTGAAGACCTAACCCTACTTCACCAATGACTGGCAGTTAATGGTTGTTAATAGAGGGAATGTCATCTTTTTGGTGGGGTATCTACTAGTAAGTTGTAGCTCCCTTGTCATGCAAGGGCAAGAAACTCTAATTAAACTCATTGGGCCTGGCTGTACATGTGGCTCAACAGTTAAGAGAGCTTGCTGATTTTGCAGAGGACTTGAGTTCAATTCCCAGGATGTCTATTGAAGAGCACACAACCACTTTGCTAATCCTAGGCATCTGATGAGCTCCTGTGGACTCAGAAGACATTAACAAACATGCATGCACACAAAAAAAAAATAAGATATGGAAAGATTAAAATAAGTGAGGCACACACACACACAGCGAGACAGAGAGAGAGAGAGAGAGAGAGAGAGAGAGAGAGAGAGAGAGAGAGAGAACCACACACCATGTAGTAGGAAACAGGTCTGTTGAGATGTAGGGTTCCAGAATGGGAGTTAAGTAGGTGAACTATCTTAAAATGACTTAAAAATCATTAGATAAGTGTTGAATACTCTCAAGCAGCAAAAAATTAGAAATAGCTAGCAATACACTAAAGAAAAATGAGTCAATAAAAGTCACATTCTACAATAGAAGTTAATTCCACAAAAAGATTGATATTTTTAAGGGATAACTATTGTTTCTCAATGTTTTATTTTTTTCATTCTATTTCATTGGTAAGCTTGACACTTTAAGGTAAAAACATTTAATGGGCTGATATGAAGTGTGTTTTATTAGTTCAGCCCTCTGCTAGCATTCTCATGCTCCATTAGCATCCTACATTGCGAAGAACTGATTTCCTTAAATTGTGAATCTTTGGATATAAAATCAAGACTATAGTAAGTCATTTCCTGACTATTGAATGATCACTTGTAGTATGTGCACTTACGAGTTAGGTGAAGTGTATAATTAGGAAACACATTTCTATATGGCTTATTAAGTCACAAAACAGTCATTGAAATCTGAATGATTGTAAAGGGATGATAATATTTGATAGTAGTTAAAGTGCAAGTTTGAGATTTCAGGACTGATAAAATTATACTTACACCAATAATTCTTAATGTCAGAAATATATCAAGTAACACCTGAAATAAGGCAAGTGTACTAGGTTGAGTTCAACTAAGAAATTAGAAACTATTAGAATATCTGGTAAGATGTCGAAGTGTTTGTCAAAATGTAATTAGACTTTCATATATATATACATACATTTATATATATATAAATGTATGTATATATATGGATGAAAGTATACTTTTGCTTTTGCTAATGTGTTTTTTCATTGATCTATCTATTCACTTTACATTCCAATATCCTTTAAACTTTCCCTGTATTCCCCACTCCCACAGGTCCTCTCCCTATTCCCCAATCCCCTTCTCCTCTGAGAAAGGAGACACCTCCCCCCAACTGGGTATCACCCCACTCTCACATTTCAAATTTCTGCATGACTAGGCAGATCCTCTCCCACTGAAGGTATTCAAGGAATCCCAATTAGAAGAAAGGGATCCACAGATGGGCAACAGATTTAGGGACAGCCCCTGCTCAAGTTGTTAGAGGACTCACATGAGGATCAAGCTGCACATCTACTACATGTGTCTGGGAGGCCTGAGCTCAGCCTATGTGAGCTCTTTGGTTGGTGGTTCAGTCTTTAGGGTAACCCAAAGTTTCAGGTTAGTTGTCTCTGTTGGTCTTTCGGTGGAGTCACTACCCTCCCTCAATGCTTTGCCCAGCTTTACCGCAAGACTTCTAGAGTTCCATCTGATGTTTGGTTGTGGGTCTTTGCATTGTTTCCTTCAGCTGCTAAGTGGAACCTCTCAGAGAACAGTTATGATAAGATACTGCTTGCAGTAACAGTATCATCAATAGTGTTAAACATTGGTTCTTGGGGTTCCAAGTTAGGCCAGTCATTTGCTCTATCTTTGTTCCTGCACATCTTGTAGGCAGGACAAGTTTAGGGTCACAGGTTTTGTGGATGTGTTGTTGTCCTTATCCCTTCACTGGGAGTTCTGTCTGGCTAAAAGAGGGGGCCACATTGGGTTTCATATCCCCCACTTTTAGCAGGCTCAGGTACAGTTACTCCCATAGACTCCCTGGGGTCTCTCCCCATTTGAAGTTTTTGGCAAGTTCTAGCTCCCACCCAGCTCCCTCCTTCAATCCACCTCCTATATCTATTTTATTTCCTTTCCTGAGAAGGATTCAAGCATCTTTCCTCTGGCCCTCCTTGCTACTTGGTCTCTTTGGGTCTGTGGATTATAGAGTGGTTATCCTGTACTTAATAGCTAATATCCACATATAATAGACTATGTACCATCCATGTCCATTTGGGTCTGGATTACCTCACTCCAGATGATATTCTCAAGTTCTATCCATTTGTCTGCAAAATTCATGTTGTCCTTCTTTTTAACAGCTGAGTGGTATTCAATCGTGCAAACAAACCAAATTTTCTTCATTCATTCTTCAGTTGAGAGACATCTGGGTTGTTTCCAGGTTCTGGGCATTATGACTAAAACTGCTATGAACACAGTTAAGCACGTGATCTTGTGAGATGGTGGAATATCTTTTGGGGATATTCATAGGACCAGTATATCTGGGTGTTGAGGTATTCCCAAACTTCTGAGAAACCACCAAATTGATTTCCAGCAAGATTACACAAGTCTACTCCTAGCACCAGAAGAGGAGTGTTCCCCTTGCTCCACAATCTCTCCAGCCTGTGTGGTCCTTTGGATTTTTTAAACATAGCCATTCTGATGGGTGTAAGGTTGAATCTTAGAGAGAATTCTGTTTACCTCTGGACTCTTTTTTAATTGGGTTATTTGGGTTGTTGAGGTCTAACTTCTTGAGTTTATATATTGGATATTAGTCCTCTGTCAGATGTAGGGTTAGTGAAGATCTTTTCTCAATCTGTAGGCTCTTGTTTTGTAGGTGTGTGAGTTTATTTCTGGGTCTTCAATTTGATTTTTTTGATGAACCTGTCTGTTTCTGTACCAATACCATGTAGTTTTTATTAATATTGCTCTGTAATGTATCTTGAAGTCTGGGATGGTGATACCTCTGAAAGCTCATTTACTGGACAGGATTGTTTTAGTTATCCTGTGTTTTCCATTTTTTCCATATGAATTTGAGAATTGTTCTTTCAAGGTCTATAAGAATTGTGTTGGAGTTTTGAGAGGAATTTAATTGAACCTGTAAATTGCTTTTGTAAGATAGCCATTTTCACTATGATAATTCTAACAATCCATTAGCATGAGAGATCTGTTCATCTTCTGATATCTTCTTTAATTTCTTTCTTGACACTTGAAGTTCTTGTCATACAGACCTTTCACTTGCTTTGTTAGAGTTACTTACACCAAGATATTTTACACAATTTGACTATTGTGAAGGGTATTATCTCTCTAATTTCTTTCACAGCCCATTTATCATTTGTATATAGGACAGCTACTGATTTCTTTGAGTTACTTTTGTATGAAGCCACTTTGCTGAAGTTGTTTTTCAGCTATAGGAGTTCTCTGATAGAACATTTGGGGTCACTTATGTATACTATCATATCATCTGTCAGTAAGAATATTTTGACTTCTTTTTCTGATTTTATTCCTTTGATCTCCTTTGATGCCTTATTGCTGTAGCTGGAACTTCAAGCACTATAATGAAGATATAGGGAGAGAATGGACAGCCTTGTCTTGTCCCTGAATTTAGTGGAACTGCTTTACATTTTTTCTGTCTAATTTGATGTTGGCTATTGGCTTGTTGTATATTGCCTGTACTGTGTTTAGGTATAGACCTTGTTTTATTGATCTCTCCAAGACTTTTAAAAAGAAAAGAGCAGATTTTGTCAAAATCTTTTTCAGCATCTAATGAAATGATCATGAGGCTTACTTTTCTTTCAGTTTGTTTATATGGTGGCTTATGTTGGTAGATCTTTATATAATAAACCGCTTCTATATCCCTGGGATGAATCTAATTTGGTCATGGTAGATGATGTCTTTTTGGATTCTGTTTATTAGGACATTATTGAGTATTTTTGCATTAATATTCATAGGGGAAATTGGTCTGGAATTGTCTTTGTTGAGTCTTTGTATGGTTTAGGTATCAGGGTGACTGTGGCCTCATAAAATGAGTTTGGAAGTGTTCCTTCAGTTTCTATTTTGTGGGATGGCTTGAGGAATATTGATTGGTATTAGCTTTTTCTGAAAGTCTTGTAGAATTAAGTGAAAATGTACTAAAGCCATCTAGTCTTACGCTTTTTGGGGGGAGGGTGTTTGGGAGATTTTTAATGACTGTTTCTATTTCTTTAAAAGTTATAAACTATTTAGATAGTTTACTTGATCTTAATTTGACTTTTGAAAATAGTATCTTTCTAAAAAAATCTATTTCATTTGATTTTCCAATTTTGTGGAGCACAGGCTTTTGAAGTAAGACCTTTTGATTCTCTGAATTTCCTCAGTGTTGGTTGTTATATCTCCCTTTTCAGTTTAGATATTGTTCATTTGAGTACTTTCTGTCTTTTAGTTAGTTTGGATAAGATATTGGTTTTATTGATTCTTTGTATGGTTCTTTTTGTTTCTAATTAATTGATTTCAGCCCTGAGTCTGATTATTTCCTGCCATCTACTCCCCTTGTGTGTTTGATTCTTTTTATTCCCCCTAGAGCTTTCAGGTGTACTATTAAATCATTAGTATGAAAACTCTCCAATTTCTTGTAGGCACTTAGTGCTATCAACTTACATCTTAACACTGCCTACATTGTTTTCCATGTACAAAGAGTATCTTGGGTATTGTGTGGATGCATCACATATCAATTAAAAGACATATGGTCTATGGCTTTGGCAGGAAATAGCAGGTGGGAAATCTGGGCAGCAGAATGAATTCTGGGATAGAGCCAGGTGCAGTGAGATCTGCCAGGGAAGATGTGAGGAGACAGCATGGTAACTGAATACAAGTAACTAGCCAAGTCAGTTAAAATAAACAGATCATTTAAGTTAGGATCTAGTCAGAGAAGAACCTAGCTATACAGACAAGGTATTTGTAAATATATTTTAAATCTAAGTCTTATTACTAGGAGAAAAGGTTCTTGAAGAAAGAATTGGGCCTAACTAACTTCAACAGCTCCATATGTTTGGGTATGTTGTGCCCTCTTGCTATTGAATTCTAGGAAATCTTTAATTTCTTTGTTTCTTCACTGACACAGTGACAATTGAGTAGAGTCTTGTTCAGTTTCCATGAACATGTAGACTTCCTGTTGTTTTTGAAGTCCAGCTTTTGTCCATGGTGGTCTGATAGTATAAAAGGAGTTATTTCAATATTCTTGTTATCTATTGAGGCTTGCTTTGTGACCAAGTATATGGTCAGTTTTGGGAAGGTTCCATGAGGTGCTGGGAAGAAAGTATATTTTTTTGTGTTTGGGTGAAATGTTCTGTAGATATTCGTCAGGACCATTTGGTTCATTCCATCAGTTAATTTCATTATTTTTCTCTTTAGTTTCTGTCTCAATACCTATCCATTGATGTGAGTGAGATGTTGAAGACTCCCACTATTAAAGTGTGGGTTTTGATGTTTGTTAAGCTTTATTAGTGTTTCTTTTAAAAATACAGGTGGCCTTGCATTTGGGACATAGACATTCAGAATCGAGACATCATCATAGTAGATTTTTCCTTTAATGAGTGTGATGGCCTTCTGCATCTCCTTTGGTTGAGAGTCTATTTTATTATACATTAGAATGGCTACTCCAGCTTGTTTCTTGGGTTTATTTGTTTGGAAAACATTTTTCCCCAATCTTTTTCTCTGAGGTAGTATCTATCTTTGTTGCTGAGATGTGTTTCTTGTAAAACAATGAGCAAAAAGGGAGCAAAATAATAGATCCTGTTTCCATATCCAGTCTGTTAGCCTGTGTCTTTTTATTAGGAAATTGAGTCCATTGATATTGAGAGATATTAATGACCAATGATTGCTAGTTCCTGTTATTTTGTAGATGCTGGTACTGTGTGTGTGTGTGTGTGTGTGTGTGTGTGTGTGTGTGTGTGTGTCTTCTTTTGGTTTTGTTGGTGTGGAATTATCTATTTCTTGTGTTTTGGGGGTGTGGTTATACTCCTTGTTTTGGAGTTTTCCTTCTAGTATCCTCAGCAGGATTGGATTAGTGAGAAGATATTTTTTAAAATGGTTTTCTCATGGACTCTATTGTTTTCTCCATCTATGGTTATGAAAGTTTTGCCTGGCATAGTACTCTGGGCTAGCATCTATATTCTCTTAAAGACTGTAAGAAATATGCCCAGAACCTTCTGGCTTTTAAAGTCTCTGTTCAGAAGTCTGGTGTAATTATATTAGGTCTGCCTTTATATGTTACATGGTCTTTATTCCTTGCAGCTTTTAATATTCTTTTTTAGCTCAGTGTATTTATTCTTCTGATTATTATGTGGCAGTAGAATTTTATTTTTTGTTCCACTCTATTTGGTGTCTTTAAGCTTATTGTATGTTTATAGGCATCTCTTTTTTAGGTTAGTAAAATTTTCTTCTATAATTTTTGTTGGAGAAGTTTTTTGGGCCTTCAAGTTGGGAGTCTTCTCCTTCTCTTCCTATTATTATTAGGATTGGTGTTTTCATAGAAAACAAATCCCAAATTTTCTAGAAGTTTTGTGTTAGATATTTTTAGCTTTAGCATTTTATTTGACAGACGCATCAATTTCTTCTATCATATCTTCTATGACTGAAATTATCTCTTGCATTTCTGTATTCCGTTGGCAAGGTTTGTATTTTTAGTTCCTGTTCTTTTTCCTAGGTTTTCCATCTCCAGGATTGGCTCAGTTTGCTTCTTTCCTATTCCTTCTATTTCCATTTTCAGGTCCTGAACAGTTTTGATTTCTTTCACCTGTTTGATTGTATTTTCCTATATTTGTTTATGTTTATTCATTTCCTGCTTAAGGGCCGATCTGTTTGATTGTATTTTTTTTTTTATTATTATTTCTTCATGGGATTTATTAGCTTTCTCTTAAAAAGCATGTGTCATCTTCATAAGATTAGAATTAAGGTCATTTTCTTTTGATTGATATGTTTTAGGATATTCAGGGCTTGATGTAGTCGAATAGTTGGGTTCTGGTTTTGCCATAATGCCTTAGCTTTTGTTGATTTTGTTTTAACCCTGGCCTTTACACATCTGTTTTTCCCTAGTGCTGTCAGCCCAAATATTTGAAGGAACCAGGTCTTTGGTGTTACAGGTCGAGCTGCTAGTCCCTTATGTCAGTAGGCCTCTGGGATTGCAGGTAGAACTGGTTTTCTGTGATGGCAGCAGGTTTCTAAGGATGCAGGCAGAGCTGGTAGTCCCTGATATCTTCAGCCTTCTGGTTGTCCTGCTGCAGGCCTCCTGGGATATAGGTAGAGCTCTTAATCCCTGATGGTTGCACACCTCTGTCTTGGGCAACGGCAAGCCTCCAGGAATATAGGCAAAACTATGGCCAGGGAAATGGAGTATATAGGAGGCTATGTTTGTTCAGCAGAATCGGCAGGCAATGAGTTAGGGTAGGGATCTCACCTGGTAGTTGCTGATGTCTGCAGACATCTGGGATTGCAGTTAGAGGTGTGACTCAGAAGTTTGAGCAGAGAGGACAGGGAAGACCTCAGGGCTGCTAGGTGTGTCAGGTACCCAGTAGGTAGGGGATTGGAGCTTAAGGATCTCACCTGCTTGTCTCTGCCACATTAGCAAGCCTCTAGAGATTCATGAAGTGCTGTGGCCTGGGAAATGGAGTGCAAAGAGCACTGAGCAGATCTCCCCACTGTTGGGTTTGCCCAGAGGGGCCATTAAGCAGGGAAATGGGGTAAGGTTCTCACCTAGTGGTTGCTAATGTTTGCATGAGACTAAGATTGTGGTAGATTATGGTTAGAGGTATGGACCAAAGTAGAATACACATTGGACAGGGGAAACTTCAGGGCTGCTGGTCTTCTGTTTTAATAAATTATATTGCTTTTGAAAATAATCTTCAGCCTAAAAGAACCAAAATGTCTTACCTGTTCTAATTTTCACCTGCATTATGTAAGTCTCTCTCTCTCTCTCTCTCTCTCTCTCTCTCTTTCTCGTGTGTTAAAGTATTTGTGTGCAAGATTGTATGTGAGGGCATTTACTTGCTATTGGCATCCTTGGATGGATGCTCCAAATTGTTTAAGAATGTTTTGCTACTTTATTATTTCCATCCAAAGATTGTCCTCCTATCTTTGCCTCTTCTGTTACCTTGGAGAACTGGGATTATAGACAACTACTGTGCCCAGCCTTACATGGTTTCTCCAAATTTGAGCTCATGTATTTTTGTTGAGCAAGCACTTTTACCCATTGTGTCTTTCTGCAGCCATACCTCTAGGTTTTAATTTAGCAATTAAACTTCAATATTGGACCTTAAACCAATATTGTGGTCAAACTAATGTATGTGACCTGACCACTTTTCTCTAACTGTATTTCCACTTCACCTCTCTAAACATATATACCTTATAACTGGATTGCAGTTGCACCCAACTTGCTAGCTGTATAGATATGCTTTCTGTCTTTCGGTTTGTGTTATTTAGTTATCAGGCAAAGCAATTTTCAAAATATTATTTAAATATGGCTATTTTTTATTGTTCTTATGTGAAAATTTCCCTTAAATGATCTAGGACTCCCTGTTACTTACCTGGGAAGCACAAAAAAGGCTGGTCTTGATGGCATAGGCACTGGATATCTGACAGACTGACCAACTCAACCATTATCTATCCTTAGATCTGGGGCTTTGAGCTGGACCACCCTAATATCTACACCATCTATGAACTTCTGGGGCCAAAGTTTTATAGGTCCAAAGCTGCAAGATTTCTATGATTCAGGGCAACAGCAAAAGGAAGAGAGGAATTTTGATGAGGGTCCAATATTGATGGTATAGCAGAAACCAGAAGCCTTCACCCAGAACAATGACCCATTACAATGAACATTTGAATGAGAAATGTTTGGACAAAAGAGTGTACTGTGAGACACACTGTAGCATACCTCAGCTTTCGTGTGAGATTTTTTTTCAATTTCAATTTAATTTAATTTTACCTTCTTATTTTCCTCTGGAGGAGAGATTGCAAGGGTTGAAGGCTGATGTGGAAGGACTGGAAAATGAGTGGGATTAGGGTGCATGATGTGAAATTCACAAAGAATTAATAAAAATCACCATAAAGAATTTCTAAAGTCAAAAGAACAAAAAAACTTACTACTATTGTCACAATTTTGTTGGCAAATTATAGAGCTTACCTGGAGGTACCCAGCTCTACCGCAAATATCTTCTGAGTACCAGACAGATTTCTTGTTCTTTAAATGAGCTTCTTCAGTTTTATATTTTTCAGAAAGTATGGAAATTATCTATAACTGGACTTATAACTTCGGTGACAAAATGAGTTGCAGGAGTCTCATTCAAATAGTAATGATGACTGGAATCTGAGAATAGAAATCTGTGACCTCAAAGCCCCTAAGTGATCTTCTGTATAATTAAAAACAGGAGACACAAGCCAGTCAGGTGAGGATTATTCTAGATTTAAGCATCATCTCCCCCATTTACCAATATGTAGACAAATGTTTGCCTGTTTTAACCTTCTCTGAGAGAGATGTATTGGAGTAGTAACAAAATAACAAGCAATGTGGCACCTGAGAAACAGTTGAAGGATCTTTCTCCTTTTTCCCCTTACCCTGTTTACTGTCAGATGAGCATGTTATTGTGTGATAAGGCACAAGCCTGTCATGCCATTAAATCACTTCACGGCTCCTAGGTTTCTCTTCAAAAAATGAATGCTCATTTCTGGTAGCACCAGCTATTATCTCAGAATTTGACTGAAACAGAGTTCAGCTTCCATGACAGAGTTCAGTGCTAATCTGCCTACCCTGCTGTTGCATCTTGAAAACTTCCTCTAATTTTAATAGCTATATTAAATCTTAGAAAAGATAATGAGTTGGCTCAGCAGCAGATCTTGTCTGTGTTCTGAGAAGTCAAGAATGTTATAGGGATATTAGTAAGTATATAAGCTGTTCTTAGACCATCATATCTGTGGAGGGAGGGATAGCGAAAGCAAAGTAAAGAAAAACAAAAATAAGCCTCCCCTAAAAGCAAAACAATGCAAAATACTCAGAGAATCTCTTCTCTCCAAAAGCTGCCAATCTAAGACTATTAAGAACCTGAGACATTTTTGTTTCATTGTTTAGTTTTGTTCTGACTTTCTATAGAACCTTAAGTGGTTTTTTTTTTTAACTGTTTGAGAATTTCAAACACAATTATATGTGTGTTGATCAAATACAGTCCCCATTCCTTCTCCTTCAAGTTCTGACCATATTATCTTACCATCACATCACATCACCATCACAATTTCATATTTTCATTGTTCTGAAAGTCATCACTGTTTATTATTTTATTATTATTTCGTTTCTTACCAGTTCTGTGTCCACAGAAAATTCTACCTAATGGAAGGGGCATTATTAATTAAAATAAGGATATCCTGAATACAGGCACAATAGTGGACCTTGCAAATTGTAGTTGTAGTCTGTTTCTGGTTAACAAGTATCTTTGTATGTCTTTAAAATATATATATATATATATATATATACACACACACACAAAATATACGTTTGTATACATGCAAATATATACTCAAAGATCTTTTGTAGCTTTTAAATATGTGTTTGTATGCATGAATATGTATTTATGTATTTATATATCTATCATCTCTCTATATACAATATATATATGTGTATTGTAATACATAAATACACATATGTGTATATATTATATGATATATCTAGAAAGAAATAATAATGAGAACAACTACTGTGGTGTGTTTATGGGTTATTCCATTTTTCATTATTTTTTCTTCTGTTTATCCTTCCATCTCTCTTTCACATCCTTATTTCATTTTAAAATGGTAATTGTGAATTCAGAATTTATAGAAAAATAATAAAAATATAAACCAATGTCTTTTCTCAGAATCCTTCAGGTTCACACACTGCCTCTACCCTAACCAGTTCACCAGGCACTGCATGCAACTCCAGCAGCTATACTATGATTTGTATTATAGATTCACACCCTATATCTACCCCTCATACCAGTGTTTTTATTTTCTCCCATCTTAAATCTTAATTTTATAAATGTAATTTCTTGAATTAATTTCATAGAAATTTCACCATCCTCCTTCATCAGCAATGATTTTCTTCCTTTTTTCCAGTTACTAATTGAATTCCAGAGGGAGACATAGATCAGTACAGGAAAGAGAAGGGAGAAAAAGAAGGTAAAGAGGAAAGGAAAGAGGGGGGAGAGTACAGCTAAAAATATCATTAAGAGGAAATTTTGAAATGTTTCAATATTTTTTTTTGTCTCTCAACTTACAGTCTTAAGTCTTGTACATATGGCAGAAATGCAAACATATGCCTTATTCCATATCTTCACGTTGCCTTTCCTACGGTTGCATGCACCTACTGAGTTCACTTACTTCCTTGTCCAGTGATAAACTTGAATGTCTCTACACATGGAGGGCATTGCACAAACCTGAGAGTGTCTATAGAAGCTTATGAATATTATTATTGTGCTCTTACCCCACCTTCCTTGCATCATGTTATTTTGTCCATGCATTCCTCTAGTGAGCTAAGATTGACAGGCATAAAAACAAATATCGGAGTTTAAATTGATCTAAATTTTTTAATAGCTCATGTTTTTGTTATTCCAGCAAGAGGCACATGAATAAGTTTTTAGATTCATCTTTTTAGGATTCAATCCTCTTTAAGAGGATTGTTTAATTATTTTTATGTGGTAGATTTCTTGAAAGTAATTAAGAAACATACATTTCAATGGAACATTTTATCTAGAATAGGTACATTTTGATCCTAAGTCTGAGTGTGTTTATCCTAGGGCATATCTGTATTTACATCTCTAAATTACATGTATTTACTTCTTTTTGATGAGAGATAATCTTCCAATGTCTTACCAAATCCCCATTTTCTAAACTTTAACTCATTGCCCATCATCTTAAAATATAATAAAATATCTTATTTTAGACATAACACCTTATAAAACACCTCTTCAGTATATAATAATAATGGATATCTGTGATGCATTAGAAGTCTAGCATATAATTTAATTTAGCTTGAAATAATAAAATATTAAAAGAATTTCTTAAATACATATTCTTACCTCATACTCAGTTGAATATAGTCCAATATTTAAAGATGTATATATTTCTTATGTTCTGTATGGATTTCTAAATTAGAAATACATTTGAGGGACAAATCTTGAGATAGTTCACAAGCTATGGTATTCTCAATATAATAATATATTTTAAGATGTGTATCTAATTGAATCATATGCTCTTAGATGTCACTGTTGCCAAGGCAAAAACCATTTCATGTCTATTAAGAAAATAAGGTATAGCTATGTATCCTTAGCATATTTTAAAGATTGCTATAGTATTTATTATTTGTATTCCATAATTTTATTTTTATCTTTTCCACTGAATTTTATTTTAAATAATTTTCTACAGAATGTAAAATATATTTATTTTACAATTGTCATCTTATATTTTCTCTATTGTACCAACCTCAGCTTTATTAATTGTTACTTTGACTTAGAACAAAATGATTCAATATAATAATATCTAACTACAAAAGAAACAAACATTGAAAATAAGCATTTTAGATATACTTCAAAACACTGTGTATAAATTAGTATGTATTAGTTAATGAAAAATAGACAACCAGAAAAATAAGGAACATTTTCCATGAACCGATCATTCTTACTTTAAGTGAAAATTTTGGTTTTTTGCTTTGTTTCTATTGGTTTCACACATTGTCATTAAAAACACACAGCTTATCTTTTCACTTTTTTCCTTTATAAAAATAATCATATATACTCAATAAAAATAGACTAGCAAATCTCTCCACCCTCATTAGTGAAAATTCTTTTTGCAATAGATGTTATTAATGCAGAGGAAACAAGCTGCTAACAAGTAGAAAATAAGAGATTATGAAGTGCTCAAATTTCTGTGGCCATCTACATTGTACACTCTTACAAGTCTAAGAGAACATCATAAAAAGGGGACAGAATGATTGTAAGAGTCACAGGTAGTGAGTTTCTGTAGCATAACAGTATTTGTCATACATGACAGCACAGTTGTACAAATGAATTCACAGCAGATGAGACTACAGAAAAAGATCTGATGAAGATCAAAACAAGTAAAATCACATCATGGTGGACAGAGTGGTTCATGAAGTCCTACACAGAGTGGAGAGCCATAGGAAGTTAAGGACTATTTAAAGTGGGAGAGATGGCTACTTCTCATCTGGAATGCTGACCCTAAGAGTCTATCAGTACTGCAGTAGATAGTGCTACACTCATTCACATATATGCAGCACTAAATAGCCTCAAAGAGATATAGAAGATAGGCTGGTAGATAGCTGAAAGATAGCTGATAGATAGATAGATAGATAGATAGATAGATAGATAGATTTAGAGATAAACAGAGAGAATGCACATCAAGTTAGAAATAAAAAGGAGAGAGTCTAAATGGAATTGGAAGGGCGAGAATAAGGGAAGGACTGATTCCAAACACAGTTTGTGAATCTATAAATTGTCAAATAAAAATAAAATATTTAATTAACCTATTTGGTGTATTAGTCCGAATAACTCTTCTTATTCTTCTATAATTCATTATTAGAATTTACAAATTATCCATTAGATATATTAAGAGGTTATCTCTGACCTGGAAGACAGTTTCAAATTTTTAAAGTGTGGTTTATTGAATCTCAAACTGCCATGTAAATATGCATCAGTTTTGGTGATCTGATTCTGAGACATCTTTCTTCAGTGTTTACTGTTTTATACTCTCAAAACACTCCAGAACCCTGCTTTCTGCTGCTCAGCATGATGGCAACTGTAACTTAAATTTGTGGTGTTTGGACACTACCTCTCCATACAAAGACCATAGTCTCAATGGTTTCTTCCCTTTCTTTTCTTAGGGATCATAGTCCTGTTGCAATGTCTATAAGTCATTTGTATATAATCATTGAGTTTTTTTAATTATTGAGGTGGGTGTTTTAGTGTGTTATCAGTATTTCTTATAATATGAAAAGAACCATGTTATTAATATTCACAATGTAATTTTTGCAACCACATCATTAGATTTCTTTTCACCTCCCAAGATATGTGATTGTAATAATGTTTTTTTTTTTGAAGACAGTCATCTGGAACAGTGGGTAGAAATGACCTGACTGGAGAAATAGCAAAGAAGGATTCTAATTAGGAAGGAAGGAAAGATACAGAAGAAAGGGAGAGGATAAGTAGCATTAAGGTGTCTGTAAAGGTCATAAAGACCCATCCTATTAACTATCTTCAAAAGCCCACTTATAAGTCTCCTTATGTACGTACATAGTTTAAATGAAAAATTTTCATTTGAACAGACAATACTCTCTCCAACAGCAAAATACAGTGAGAAACAGGCATGAGAAGCCCTCTTTGTGAGTTGTTGGAAAGGATTTTCCAAAAGACTCCCCAAACATTGGAGCTATTGTTATTGCTCTTTGTTTCTCATCAGGGATGGAAAGTAACTTCCCATTGCTGAGGTCACTGTGCACTTTAGAGACAGGTGCCAGAGGCCACTGAGGTGGATATGATCTGATTACCTTCTTACTGAGCTCTAGCTCCCATGGTACCAATAGAAAGTGTGCTACTAAGGAGGAAAAACCCAGCATTTCTACACAGCTATGGACTATGATAAAGAGCAGTATTGCACAAACCAGAGGGGTGCAGTAGTACAATTATGCATGCCTAGCTAGTAACCGAGAACTCTCTACTTGAGTTTAAGACCCACAATAGGAGAGAAACTGTGTGTGATGCTGGAGACCTAATTATCCACCCTAAAATTATACTGAGGGTATCTATACTACACAGACTGAAAAGGTAGTACTTGGAAATGTAACAAAATCAATGAAAAAAAAGGTCATATATTTTAAAGATCAAGGAATAGAAAATATTAGAGTTTTGAATAAGGGAAATGAAGGGAGAACTGTAATTATATTATAATCTCAAGAATAAAACAAAAAATCAGTTACCCTTCATCTGATAAATTCATTTTTTTTTATTGAAGAGTCTAAATATAGACATCCCATAAATGATCAAAGTGCAGAGATTAACTGTTTATTGAGTGTTTAGCTTTAAATTGAATGTTTATATCAAAATTCTTCCTCATAAGGATCTGAGAATATCTCTAAGTAGTAGAATAATTTTCAGAGAAATTATAAGAGGGAGGACTACTATAAAAATGTCTTCTAGACATAGCATGGCCATTGTACCTATGAATCCACAAGAGCTGTGTTTGTCTGCACAAAACTTGCAGAAGACCAAGATTGTCCACTTTGCAGTTTGAGTGGGGATGCACTCATGAGATTGCACTCCCTGATGACAATCGGTAGTTGATGACTTCTGAGGGAGAAGCAGTTTTCTTCAGTATTGTGGCCACTGGTAGGTAGCTCATGCTCCAGTCGATAATCCTGTACCTATGTGGATATACGCAGCAGTCACTGGCTGAGTGGTTTTTAAAGGTTTTCAGCAATAGATATTTAATCATTTGAGAACCCTCCTTTAGTTTCATGTCCCAACATTTAATTGGATTGTTTCTTTTCTTGAAATTTAGTTCCTTTGGTTCTTTGTCTAGCATATTCTAACCTCTGTCAGATGTTCAGCGACTGGAGATTATTTTTCCCATTCTATTGGTTGCTGCTTTACTCAAGTGATGGAATTCTTCACTATATAATATTATTAAGCTCTATGGGTATTCATTTCTTGTTGATCTTTCTGCCTGTGTCATCAGGGTCCTGTTCAGAAAGTCCTTTCTTGGGTCAATGAGTTCAATCTTGTTCCCCACTTTCTCCTCTGTGAAATTCAAGGTATTAGGTCATATGTTGAGATATTGATCTATTTCAAGTTTTAGTTTTAGATCTATTACAGTATAATTTAGGATAAGAGGAAATGCAAATTAAAACTATATTGATATTTTACCTTACCACAGTCAGAATAGATAAGATAAAAACAAAACAAAACAAACAAAGAAAATGACAACAAACGATGTTGTGGGAGCAGAGGAGCATGAACTATTTTTCCGTATGTTGTCTTCTATTGATGGATTACAATATTTCATTGTACAACCATGCTGTACTTTATTACCACTACCAGGGACTTTAGTTTATTTACAGTTTTCAACTATTACTAATAAAGCAACTATAAATATCTGTGGCCAGTTTTGCATGGGCACATGACTCCATTTTTTCTATGTAAATTACTTACGTACAGTTGTTGAAGACTATTATTGTGTACATGTAGAATAGCATCTCATTGAGGTTTTATTTACTTTTGAACAAATACTGATGAAATGAAACATTCTGCATGGAATTTCTTGATCATGTATATTTTTGATGATTTGGTTGTTAAGTTTGTTCTTGAGTGAATGTTCCTTTTTAAAAATTATATTGAAGTGTTCTTCATTCACTTTAGATGTAAGGTCCTTGTCATTATGTTAGGAAAATATTATTCCAGTCTTATCCAGCTAGCTGTTTCTGTGTTGAACTGATCATTTGTTTCCCTCTGAGACCTAAGTTTCTCACTGTGGAGTTCAGTGCTGAAAACTCCTAGGAAACTGAACAGCTCCAATTTGTGCACCTTTCTTCTACCTCTCTTGTACCCAATAGTTCTGCCCTTTCTGGTACTTGGCCCTGCAAGCTAACCGCACATGAACTATCCTTGTCATTATTATTGCTGTATAGTAGTTCTCAACCTTTCTTATGCTGTAACCCTTTAACTCAGTTCTTCATTTTATACTGACCCCCAACCATAAAATTATTTCATTGCCAGTTCATGATTGTAAGTTTGCTACTGCTGTGAATTGTAATGTAAATATCTGATATGCCAGACCAAAAGAGTCACAGCCCACAGGTTGAGAACAGCTTTCCAAGGCTTAGAAGAATTTTGATTATGATTTCCTGACAATAAGAGCACACCATTTTAGGAGCACTGTTTGTTGTCTTCAGTCTCCCAAGAGCTGGATACTAGTGCACTAAAGAACAATAGAACGCAACCTATTGAAACTATTAAAACACCACCAAATGTTGAGCATGATGCTTCAATTCAAGGATTGAATATGTGTGTTTTCTTTCAATTCAGGGAGACTTCAAGCTCCATTTCACTTATATTCATTGTTATTTTACTGTAGAGTAGAAATATTACAAAAGGTAAGGTTATAAGTATAAACACATGCGTACTACTAATCACTTAAGAAGTCCAGTGAAATATGGGCAATGAAAGTACAAGGAGAAAGATTTTTCAGAAAAACTGGCAAATATAAGGCCATCCCTAACAAAACTATCTTCTATAGGTTTTGCTGGCACTAGGTTTACATGTGGAGACATATCAGATAGGCAGTCAGTAGTGAATTTTGTATAAGTCCCTGGAAATTCTGCATCTTCTAACTCAATGAAAAATAGCTCACACTAAACAAAGCCTTATGGCTCATTAATTTTTTAGTTCCTGTTCCAAGAAATAGTTCATTGTGAAGTTATTTGTTAGGATAAATTAGTGCATTGTTTCCACAGAAGACAGGGGAATTAAGAGATATCTTTATTCTGGAGGAAATGGGGAGATAGAGAAAAAGAACTTTCCCTGGGAGGATAAAAGGCCATCCTTACTGGAGAATAGTTTTCAGAGGATTCAATGGCTTCAAGCAGAAGTGTCACCTATAGCAATGTTGGCAGGAAACGAAGAGTGCATTGCCCAGCTGCGCAATTTTCAAAAACAGTAATTTATTTAAAAAACAACTAAAAGCAAATGCACTAAAGAAGTTATTTGGGCATATTTATTTTTTACTGTTTTCTACATTTAGAGATATTTGTTCTAAGTACTGTCACTGACACTGCATTGTAGAAATGACCCAAACAACTAAGTTTATGGTCAAATATGCTTTATGCTTACTATGAACACAATTTTGTATTCATTACAACTTTTTCATGGTCTTAGAGAGTTTTGTTTTTATACTGCTGGGTGTATTTCATCTGGCAATCAGTTTGTTTTTTAAAGATTGTCTTTGAATATGTTCATATTCATTGTAATTAAAACACTTATATTCTTTTACATTTTTATAACTACCAGTGATCTAATAATAAGGCATTTCTCGTGCTTGTGTATTTTTGGGTTTGTCTTACTAATTTTAATTAAACAGCCTAGAGATCTGCTTATACTATTTCTTGTTTTTGTGATAGAGTTCTTAGGTCAGTATTTTGGGGGACATTTACTGTTTCAGAACTCACTGTAGTTTTCTGTGCATTATTTTCTAATAGTCTTCATGTTGCAGCCTATAAGTAAGCTGCAATGATTGTGTGCCACACCAACATGAATAGAGATTTTCCTTTTCAGTTTTTCTTTTCTAGCTTTGGATGAAATGTGTTATTTATCTCTCCTTTCTTCTCTTAAACTATAGCCCTCCTGATCTGACAATTGGTGTTGTTTTTTTTTTTCTTCTTCTTCTTTTGTTGTTATTTTTTGGCTTTATTACTGGCTTCTAACTATCTACGGTGGCATTCTTGACTTTCTGATCAAGGTAAGGAATATAAAAAAACTAATGTTGCTTTTGGTCATTCCCTTTCATAAATTCAAATCATTTTCTGAGTGTTGTTTATAGCCTACCTCCAAATTTGAAACAGAAGTTACATCTCAAGCCTTTGTACTGTATGAAGTAAGTTCTTTTTATTTTTTTTTCAATTATCAAAAGCCTCAGTTCACAAAAATAACAGTAACAAAATTATAGTTCTAATTTAAGATTCCTTTGAAATTTTCTTCCTCTACAATCTTAGGTTTTCTTAAAATAAATCCTGTAAAGTAAAGGAGAGAGCACAGATTCTCCTTCTGTGAATCACTGATTCATTCTCTACTCTGTTACCTTTTTGGTTAACTTAGGGTTGAAACTGGCTAAATAGGAAGATATATCCATGGCTAGAGTTTCATTGTCAAACTCCACTGAGGGTGCCCTAGCATTGGCTTCTCTGGGTTACCAATCCTTATATTTGACTCATCAGAGTTGGATGAAGGGTGTTGCTCACCCTTTGTCTGGTTTCTGTGAGGTAAATCACCCCCTTTCAATTGTTTACCTAAGCAGTTATCATGACTTTTGGGGGGATTCCAGCTCACTTTTTAGCTTCTTTCTGCTGAGATAAACACATTATTTCAAAAAACAAAACAAAAGAAAACCTCAAAGACATTGTTTAAAATGACCCCAGAGTCATTTTTTCCCTTACATGGCTCATATCTGGCCAAAGAGAAATATTCATGCTCCAAAGGAATTTTGACTCAACATTCTATCAATCTGGAATAATCCAATCTTATTTACAATAAACAGAAAGCTCTCAGATTAAAGGTATATGCTAGGCTGGACCACACCACAACTAGATACATGCTTTTTAAGTTAATAGCACAATCTCTTGATTCACAAGGTGATAAAATACTCTGCATCATTTCACTCTTTTTGTCTAAGCTAAGGGAGGGACCTTAGATGAAATGCCCAGCAGTGGGGAGAAGGAACTTGTAAAGTCGACCTCGAAAAGAAAGACAGGGCAAGTGGAAGGATGGGGTTGCCATTTCACAGTAAAAAGTCCTGACCCAGAATTGTTCCTGTCTAAAAAACTGCAGGAACAAAAATGGAGAAGAGACTGAGGGAAAGGTGGTCCAGTGACCAACCCTAATTGGGATCCATCTCAAGGGAAGGTCCCAAGGTTTGACACTATTACTGATGCTATAGTGTGCTTAAGGACAGGAGCCTAGCATGGCTGCCCTCAGAGAGGTCCAAGAAGCAGCTGCCTTGAGACAGAGGCAGATACTTATAGCCAACTAATAGACTGAAGGTAAGAACTCCTGTAGTTGAATTAGGAAAAGGCTGGAGGAAGTTGTGGAGGAAGATGGCCCCATAGGAAGATCAGCAGTCTCAACTAACCTGGACCCCTAAGATCTCTCAGACACTGGACCACCAACCAGGAAGCAGACAGGAGGTGGCCTGAGGCCCCTGACACATATATGGTAGATGCCTGACTGGACTGGTCTAGTGGGAGAAGACTTGTCTAACCTTGAAAAGACTTGAGGCCCCAGGAAGTAAGGAGGCCTAGCAGGGGTGAGGGGATAGGGATATCCTCTTGGAGATAGGAGGAGGAAGAATGGGATGAGAAACTGTGGGAGGGCAGACAGGGGCAGGGTAACAACAAGACTGTGAAAAAAAAAAAGCAATACAAAAATTGTATAGTTTAACTTTTTAAACAGAAATAATTATCAATCATCAAAACTTATGAAAATTCATTGATGTGATGATTCTTCATAACTTCATTCCTGATCACCTGTGTTTAGCAACAGTCCATTTCAGTGTCAAGGTTGAATTATCAGAAGAACTCACCCCCTAGACTCACTAATCCAGTTAAATTTCTGCTCATGTACATGTTTTCTATGACTAACCTTCAGAGTGAGTACACCAACCTGGTAGGTTGATCTCTGAGCACTTCTTTTAAACCAAAAAATAAAAAAAAATCCCCATCTATGCTTACAGGAATTTTATGTTCCTTGATAGCTTTTTTTTAAAATTTCCACATTAGGCTTCTCTATGGATTTGATATGCTTAATTAAGACCCACCAGATTAGTTTTCAGAAATTTATTGTAATGTCCTGCTTCAGTGACCATGCATGTCACTTTGAACTTCTGAGAGAACTGTGTACAGTTTTTTTTCTTGAAGACATAATTGAACGTGAGATAGAAAGAGTCACATTTTATCTTCCTATTATTTTATTATAGCTACCTAAGTTGAAGAGATGGTTACATTAAGGATTATATTAAAATTATGTGTTATTCACATAGTCACAGAAACTATCCACAACTTTATGACTTGGTCCTCTTTGTAGAAATAAGTTACCTAGGCTTTCAAAGGTGTTTAGTAAACTGACTTTAATTTCAGAAAATATAATGTGTGAAAAGATGCACTGCTCAGGATTTAGAAATGAGATGGGGATCTAAGGTTTTACATTACAGTTATATAACACATGTGGAATGATTACCATATGGAATTAAATGAAGTTTTCTATAAATTATTTTATAATAATCTTCAGACCATGATATACATAGTCAATCGCATTAATTATAGAAATATAAACAAAGATGAAATTGTTCATATATGTGATAGGTGAAGTATTTGGTAGAATCAATATTTGAAACAATCAATCATCTGCTTGAAATATTGGTCTGCAAACATTCTGTTCATTTGTGAATAATTTCTGGAATAAATTATACTGAACATGCTTATAATTCAAGATAGGTATCTTAGAGAATTATATGTGTTTGTATGTACGATTGTCTGTACTAGATTATGCTTCTAGAGAGTAATATCTTAAAAATTGCCATAGCTACTTAGTGACAGACATTTATGTGTAGTAAATATATTTGAATTTAAAATTCAAATAAATATTTTGCTTAATGCATAATTGTGATTTGTACAATTTCCCAATAAACTTTATTATTCTACTGTAGATTATTGGTCTGTTTTTAAAAATAAATCCAAGCCATTCAATTTACCAAGCAAAGGCTCAGGAGTCAGACACTGTGGCAAAACCCTGTTAACTCAGAGAGGCAGAGAATGCACCCAGCATACCTTCCTATTCCATTGAAGTCTCAGAAGGTGAAAATACCTTCTTCTTCTCCATGTTGTCTTAAATAACCCTCAACTCAAAGTCCCTCATTTCTCTTTCCTAAGTTTTCTTATATTCAATCTCTGTCAATTAGTTGCTTGCCTCACCTCTTGTCCTATGGCTGACTTTATTCAATCTTATTCACAATAAACAGAAAGTTCCCAGATTAAAGGTATCTGCTTAACTGAGCCACACCAGAACTAGAAACATGTTTACCCCCCAATCTCCTGATTCACAGTATGATAAAATACCTTGCAACATTTCACTTTTTTGTCTAAGCTAAAATGTGTACACAGTTTATCTTTTTAAACGGAAACAAATATCAACTCCAAACCTTATGAATATCCATTGATGGTGATGATTCTTCATAACTTCAGTCTTAATCAACTGTGTTTAGCAACAGTCCATTTTAGCATCTAGGTTTTCCAGTCTTCAAGACTGGTGAATTATCTGTCCTTCTTCAGCTGGTTTGTTGAGCTGCCCCCATGCAGGGAGAATGTCTTTGTCATTGGCATTGCTGTGGTTTTGCATTTCTTCCTTCCTTGAGTTGTTCCTTTCATATGGAAGCTTCTCTTACTCAGATCCAACATTCCCTGAGTTCCATTCTGATGTGAAAACATCTTTGAAATATACAGGTTGATCTAATCCATCAATTTTTTTCTATAATCCAGTCTTTCAGCTACTCTTATTCCCCGTTCTGTTGATCAATATACAATTAGATTTTTATGAATACACACATAAACCAGACCTTTAGGCACTAGCAATCATGTCCAGTCCCACACCAGACAGCCAGACAGCTTCCACACCAGTGAGCCAGTCAATGTGCCTATTGTCAATGTTCTGTCTATCCTAATCCTTAATTTCATTAGATACCAGGTTCACAATTAAGCATGTCTTGTTCTCTTGCATCCTTTGTCTTTTTGTCTCTAAAGTCTTTATACTATCATAGCTAATTTTTCTTGTTGTGCAGCTATTTGTCAATCATTCTGAGATGAAATATATAAATATTGCAACTGAGAGCAGGAAGAGGATTATTCGGTTTTCATAATTGCAGTAAGTACTGCAGTAGCCTTTTCAAGTAACATTTCGGTCCGCTTTACTCCTACCCTTGATGTTAAAAGACCTGAAATGGAGTTTCCCATTTTTGAATGTAAGAAAATTCTGTATGCATGATTTAAATTGTCTTTGGGGATAGTTTACTGTGATTCATAGTCTCAGAAGCTCCTGAGTCTTCCGAGTCTTGCATCCAGCAGAAACTTGATGCTTCTTCTGGAGACAATCCCAGTCAAATTTCTCCTCTTCATGTTTCTGTCAGATGTCTTCTGCACTCTGCAACACTTTTATCAGATGCCCTCTGCTTTCTGCAATTTAGGTGGGCTTTCTTTTCCAATCACACTACGTTTTCCTTCTACTCACTTTGAGTGCCAGATATAAATGTATCTTTTAGGTGGCAGATGTGATTGTCATCTTGGAGGCTTATTGCTTTTGTCTGCTAACCTAGGCCTATTCCTAGAAGCTTCTAGGCTTCATATAATCTTATCTAGGTCTAGAATGTCTTCGGCCTCTGGGACTCACTTTTGAAAACAATCATCTATTCGTAGTTCTTTCTGATCTCTGGCTGGCTGGTTCAACTCAGCAGTTATGGTTCAAATTCCTCTCCAAGCTGATTGATTCAACCTGGCTTCTCTCTCTGCACCTCTCCTGATTTGCTCTGCTTGACCTCATACTAACTTTGACAAGCTGTTCTAATATTCTGACTACTTTTCATTCTCTGGATTTTTCTATCATTACTTGTGTCTAGCTTGTCTTTTCAAACTGCCTCTGTAAAACTCTTCTAGTAAATCTGCCTGCTCTCCCTCCCTTCTTGTCTCTCACCCCCTTCTCTCTCTCTCTCTCTCTCTCTCTCTCTCTCTCTCTCTTTCTCTCCACTACCCCTTAAGTAGCTTCTCTTTTCTCCTCTTCTCCTGAGTGATGGGCATATCTTATTCTGTCAAATATTTCTCTGATTCATTACTTTTTCTGCCATTCTATTAGACATTACTTTCAAACATGGATGCTTCCTTCTACAAACTTACTTTCTGTTTATTGTTTGAGATTAAAGGTGTGTATGAAGGGTGTATCTGTATTCCATCTAGTGGGATTAAAGTTTTGTGCCAAGGCTGAGCCATGGCACAACTAAAAACAGTTTTTTTTTCAGTAAATAACACAATATCAGGGCTCACAATGTGATCAAATTTCCTACAACATTGGTCTCTGAAGGATAGCACTTGAAACAGATTAAAAGAAGTAGATATAAACTAAAGTCCCTGGAATTTCTTCTTCTTTAATAAATGGAAGATAATGAAACTGCCTGAATTCAAGAAGGCTGTATGCATTTGAGCTGCAATTAAGAGGATATTAGCATTAATTTATACTTGATGATCATTTCTGAGCATTGAGACTTTTTAAATTACATATGAATAGTATCTAATTAGATTTTTATATAACTGAGATTTATAGTTTTTTATGTAAAACTATAAAACATGCATGAAGATTACTTGCCACATTGAAATAATTTTCCATTTTTGTGTATGTTAGGAGCATCAAATAGTTTATAAATTTGACAACAATAAACTTAAAATAGCAAAACCATAGACCTCTTATAGCCATTATTTTCTAAGTTCATACTTGCAGTTAACTGAAGCTGAACCATAGTACATCTTATCATTCTATTATATTATTATATCTACCTAAATTAAAGAGTGTTACACTAAGAATTATATGAAAATTGTATTTAATCCACAGAATCACAGAAACTGACTGCTACATCATGACTCTGTGTGTATGTGTGGTCATAATGTATGAGTGTAGATCCAGTGTGATCATTTGCTTCAAGCTCTTGAACTCATGATTTCCCTAACTTAATAAACTGTGTTTTTCAATTGTAGACCAGAATAAATCCTTCCTCTTTTCTATACATGAAAGATAGCTTCTACAATAAACTGAGATTTTAATAAATACTCACATTCAAAATGTAATGAATAAAGTGATTAAAAAATACAAAAATCATAATTTTGTGTTTTGGATTTTCATTATGCTCTAATACATTTCTGGATGAATTTCTTTGTAGTCCTTTAAGTAACTTCTTTTCTAGTAACAGCAATCTTAGTCAATATGCAAATTTCACACATACTAAGATTTGTAGATTGACAATTGTTAAAACAGAATTTCACTTAACTCCAAGTAGAAAAAAAATAGTAGTCTAAGACTTCATGTGTAATTTCTCTGGGTAAAAATTAGCGTGGAATCTCTTAATTCAGGAAAAAATAGGAAGATAAAGGACCTGATAATTTTGATGTACCCTCTCTATTTCAACATGAATGGATGAGACCCCTGGAATCAAAGTTAAATTCTTTAGAATGAGCAGAAGTAGAGAAAATGAAACAATTTGATACAATGCTTAACTGTATTATTTAAATTCCTTTAAAAGAATACAGAAGCTCTGTTATATGTCTGACTCATATAGTAATATAATGCACATAAATTTAATTTTAACTACATAATTAGCTATCATCAAAAATATACAGTTCTTGAAAATTACTGAGGTCAATAACAATTTTAATGACATGTAAGATAAAGATTTTTAAATGAAGAAATTCCTCATTAATGTAATAATATTCAGTGTGATTAAAAAAATAAATCTTGTTTCTTGGTTATTTCTTATACTTCTCTGTATTTTTTATTGGTTGTTTGGTTTTCATTTTTGTTTTTGTTTTGTGATATATAAATGTCAGTTCTTTCCTTACTGATATTAGAATGTTCCACCACGCATAATAAGATTATATGCATATCATGATTGGAAATAGAGAAAGTCAAGCTGTTTAATATAATAAAGTGAGAAGAAATTAAACTGTTGGAGGAAATGAGGATGGGGTAGTAGATAGAAGATGAGGATCCAACATGGAAAAAGAGTAGATGATAACCCCTAGGAATAGTACACTGCTAACGTTTTTAGGAGAAAAGTACATACAAAAGTGTATTTATAAAAATATGCTTGTAAGGGATAAATGATGTTTTTATCCTTGTTACTTGCAGTATTTTTAGGAAAACTGTAATTATTTTAGAGAAACTATTGATAACTATTTGGGGATCTATAATTACTGAAGTCTATACCTGTAGAGGTCATGAGTGATCACAAATAAGCATTGGAGAAACCAGGAATGTTAATCACACAGAGTTGTTTCCTCAATGAAGGAAATGTGTCCTAAGTTTTCACGTAGAAGGTTGGGCACAGATGTTGTCAATAACCTGGTAACCTTTGCTATCTTTAGATGCAATCATCCAGAATATTGATTCCAGAATCTCCCAAGACAGACATTTATTTTTAGCTATATTTTTCAGTCTGTAAGAGATCTTTAATAATCCTACATCCGATAGAGGGGTAATATCCAATGTATACAAAGAACTCAAGAAGCTAAGCTTGAGAGATTCAAATAACCCTATCAAAAAATGAGGAAGAGAGCTAAACAGAGAATTCTCAACTGAGGAAGCTTGAATGTCTGAGAAGCACCTAAGGAAATATTCAACATCCTTAGTCATCAGGGAAATGCAAATCAAAACAACCCTGAGATTTCACCTCACACCAGTCAGAATGGCTAAGACCAAAAACTCAGGTGACAGCAGATGTTGGCGAGGATGTGGAGAAAGAGGAACACTCCTCCATTGCTGGTGGGAATGCAAGTTGATACAACCTCTCTGGAAATCAGTTTGGCGGACCCTCAGAAAAATGAACATAATACTACCTGAGAACCCAGCTATTCCACTCCTGGGCATATACCCAGAAGTTGCTCCAACGTGTAATAAACACACATGCTCCACTATGTTCATAACAGCCATAGTTATAATAGCCAGAAGCTGGAAACAACCCAGATGTCCCTCCACAGAGGAATGGATACAGAAAATGTGGTACATTTACACAATGGAATACTACTCAGCTATTAAAAACAATGACTTCATGAAATTCGCAGGCAAATGGATGGAACTTGAAAATATCTTCCTGAGTGATGTAGGGCAGTCACAAAAAAATATGAACATGGTATGTACTCACTGATAAGTGGTTATTAGCCCAAAAGTTTGAAATACCCAACAGTCACTTCACAGCAACAGTAGGGTGGAATGTGAGGGCCCAGATGGAGGACTTGGAAAAGGGACTGAAGGAGCTGAGGGAGTTTGCATCCCCAGGGAGGCATCAACAGTGGCAACTGGCCTGACACCCCCCTGAAGACTGATCCACCAACCAAAGAATACACAAGGAGGGACCCATGGTGCTGTCTGCAAATGTGACAGAGGAGGGTCTTTTTAGCCACCAGGGGAGGAGAGGCCTTTGGGCCTGAGGGTGTTAGATTCCCCAGTAGAGGAGAATGCCAAGGAGGGAGGACAAGAGTGAGTGGGTGAGTAAGAGAATACCCCTATAGTGGCAGGGAGAAGGGGGAGGAAATGGGGAGGTTCCAAAGGGGATATCTGGAAAGGGGGAAACATTTGAAATGTAAATAAAGTAAGAAAAAAAAAAAGACCTATTTTTAGGGGAAATACCACATTTATTTACAGCCTATTGACCTCTATTGGTAAATTTCTAGAATTGGGTGTTCCTGAGCACCACTCTGGGGTTTAAGCGTTGCCTTTTAAGCAGTTGGTGCATCCAATAAAGGGAGGACAAGAGCTGATACAAAGATCTAAGGAAGAATTCATTCTAGGTGGTGCCTTTGAGATTGCTCCACGTTTGTCCTCCTGTGACAGCCAGGGTGCTGGTGTTCAAAGATCCTTCCTAGATAAACTGGAGAGTTTCAACAAGCTAGGCTGAGAAGAATGAACGTAGACAGACTTCAACTGCCTCAGCATGTGTTTCTTTCACTGAGACTCAGATGTTTTTCTGAATCAAAAACTACTTTTTTGCATGATTGGGGGACTTTGGCTAATTTTCAGAGTTCTGAAATGTTGCTTTAACATTATTCCTGGTTCTAATGCTTTTGTGCAAAGAAAAGGAGTTTGGAGTCCTTAGTCTGTTATTACCAAAGCATTTAGAGTAAGTGTCTTTTAATTAGTTAATTAATATGTTATAATTCAGCCTGATAAACTAGTCATTATCAGTAAATTCATAATTGTGCTTTTGAATGATGGGTAACAAAATTGTGAGTTGCCCAGGGATAATTATGTATAAAATTAGTACATAGTATTCTGGCAGAAAATTAAATATTTTGATAAAGATTTAATTTAAACTTTTTTCAGATATCCATTTTTTTTAAGTTAGCTACAGTTGAGGTATAAATAATTTCATAACACAAGTATTCCTTCTAAAAATTTTCAAATATTTTAAAGCTATAAGAACTATATTTAATAATCAAATTATGCTTCACAAAAAGAGCACAATTCTTACTTTTAGTATTTTTGATTTTTGTTTGATTCTTTTTATCTCTGTTAACAATGGTTTATAGTAGCTGGGCAGTGGTGGGGCACAACTTTAATCCCAGCACTTGGGAGACAGAGGCAGGCAGATTTCTGAGTTCAAGGCCAACCTGGTCAACAGAGTGAATTCCAGGACAACCAGGGCTACACAGAGAAACCCTGTCTCGAAAAACTAAAATAATAATAATAATAATAATAATAATAATAATAATAATAATAAAATAATAATAATGGTTTATAGTAAGCATCCAAAGTAATTAGAAACACAATGAAAGCATAATGAGTATTTCATTTTTCCTTCTGTGGGCATCACATTTCAATTTTTCATGGTGTAGACATTATTTTTTTTGTAGAATACAAATATTTCCATTAGAGAAGTTGAAATAAGTCAATGACATTTTTTTCTAAAAACATTTTGTTCATATACATATAATATTTATAGGAACAGTGTAAGCACTGGTAAGTAGGTGTCTGACTTTTTCTGTGTCCTTTTAAAATTAATTTCATTTAAATAATTTATCTTTCACTTGTTGTGGTTTATCCAGTCCATTCAATTCTTAAAAATAGGTTTTAAACAGGGGGTTGGACAATATTCATAGCAGCTTTATTTGTAATAGCCAGAAACTGGAAGCAACCCAGATGTCCACCAACTAAAGAATGGATACAGAAAACGTGGTACATTTACTCAATGGAATATTACTCAGCTATTATAAACAAGGACATTGTGAATTTTGCAGGCAAATTGATGGAACTAGAAAATATTATCCTGAGTGAAGTAATCCAGTTCCAAAAGGAGATGCACTATTTGTACTCACTGATAGGTGGGTATTAGCCCAAAAGTTAACAATACCCATGACATACCATAGACCCAAAGAAGTAAAATAAGAAGGAAGGCCCAAGTGAGGTTGTTTGAATTCTACTTAGAAGGGGAAACAAAATATTCACTGGATATGGAAGGAGGGAGGGACATGGGTGGGTATGTGAGAGGTGGGTTAGGGGATTAGCAGGGCAGGATCAGGCATGGGAGAGACAGGAGGGAGTTCCAGAGGGTCAGGGGAATGAATGGAAATATGCAACTGCTGGGGGTCAGGGATGAGTGGATTCTCTAGGAAGTCCCAGGGACTTAGGATGAAGGAGGTTTTCAGGAGTCAATGTAAGTAACCTTAGCAGAAATGCATAACAGTGAGGAACCTGAAGAGACCACCTCCAGTATCTAGACAGGACCCCAAGTGGATGGATGGGGACTTTAACCCACCGATAAACCTTTTTACCTAAAATTGGTCCTGTCTAAAAGAAATGCAGAGATGAAGATGGAGCAGAGACCGAAGGAATGGAATAGCTAAGTAGTCATTGGTTCATTTTGAGAGTGATCCAATAGGCATCAATCCCTCACATTATTAATGATGCTATGGTATGCTTTTAGACAGGAGCCTAGCATAGCAGGCCTCTGAGAGGCTCTACTCAGAAGATGACTGAGACTGTTGTAGATACCCACAGACAAGCATTGGACTGAGGTTAGGGACCCTGGTGGAAGAGTTATGAGAAAGATTGAATGCCCTCAAGGACATGGCAAAGCCATAGAAGGACCAACAGTGTGAACTAACCCGGACCCCTGGGAGCTCCCAGAGACTGAGCCACCAACCAAAGACCATATATGGACTGGTCTGTGGCCCCCAATGCATATAAAACAGAGGACTGCCAAATCTGCCTCAGTGGAACAGGATGTGATTAATTCTGCAGAAACTTGATGTACAAAGGTGGGGAAATGTAGGGGCTGCTTTCTAAGAGGCAAAGGGAGAAGAGATGGAGGAAGGAACCCTATGAGGGGAAACCAGGAGTGGCCAACAACTAGGGTGTAAATAAGTAAATAAATACCTAATCAATCTGCATAAATAAATAAATAAATAAAGCCACTAAATAAGAAAAAAAAGGTTTGCCTTATCTTGTGGGTGATAAACTTGTTTGTGCTTCTCCAGGGTGTTGTGGATAGTCCTGGGGCTTCTTGTATTCTAATTCTGCCTTCCTGTGAGGGGCTTCAGACAAGGAGTGAGTTACACCTGTGACTTCTTGTGAACTAATCCCCTAATGAATAAAAAAGCCAATCACTGGGCACTTAGGAACTTCCAGAACAGAGAGGAGAAGAGAGGAAGCAGGAGAGAGAGAGAGAGACTTTTTGGAATGCAGAAAGCAGATGGGTAAGATGTAGCTACTAGAGTTTCCTGGTATGGCAGATCAACAAGGATTCACCACCAGAGGAATTAGATTATGATAAAGCTTACAAGATTAGAATTTAGTTGTTGCGCCCAGAGATTGAGTTACCGTTGTTTCTGAGCTAAGTTTGTGTTACATTTTCCTTCATGTGGAGGCTCTTCTGGGTTCAAGAGAGAAAGGTACAGCAGCAAAATGTGGGTTTGCCTGATGTGCACCATAGAGGCCATGGGGGTATTGAAGCATGGGGCTAACATGGTAGTGACCTGACAGTGGGAACCTAGTGAGCTGGGTGGAGAGATCATGGAGCTCTGAGTCAGAGCTCCATGAGATGAAAGCAGGTCCGCCATTGCCCGCCAGTGCATGGCTGGTCAGCCCACCAGGGATGAGAGAACAAGGGCTTAGCGCTGGAACATGTGCAGTATATTTGCATCTTTTTAAAATAATTCCTGCAACACCAGGTAACACAAGGAACAGTAAATGTGTTTCAGTGATACAAACATTTCTTGTGATTGTCACAACCTCTGCAATTGCCCAGTTGGTAGTCGATTTTGGTAGAAACTGATATTCATACAAATTCATATCCTTGACTCCTATGACTGACAATGTTTGATTTGAATGTAATAACTGAGTGGATTCCTGAAGCCTGGGCTAACTCATCTTTAAGTTTTTATTTTTTAAGTTTTAAGTTTTTATTCTTCAGAAACCATTTGGTATGCATGTTCCCAGTGTTAATCATTTTAACGTTTCTATAGTCACAAAGCTTACATTTTTGCAAGGCCTCATGTATTACATTGCACAAGGATCTTGCTTTCTGGGAGGCTTTATATATTATAGATCATCATGTCCTAGTTTTAGAAGGAACCAGTGATATAAACTGGTTAAAATAACCTTTGAAAGGCAACCTTTCTGAATTAAATGTGTGTGCATGTGCATGTGCATGTGCATGCCTATGTGCGCGTGCCTACCTGCATGCATGCATGTGTGTTTGTGTGTGTCTAAGCTCTGAATATCCTGCTGATACTCATTAGACCCACATGTATACTCATGATTCTAGACACCTGACCCTTATACTGTGTACCACAGGAGATTTATAAAATCACTGAAACCAACACAAAACGAGGCAGCACAATTGCCTGCAGATAATGACCACAGTGAAGTTGCATTGCACATAGTCTTTACAAGCCTCAGTGTTTGCTTAGTTCTCACTCTGTGGTATTTCAGCACCACATTATAACTGCTAACTGCCTGTATATATTCATAAGAATTTTTTTTGCCTGCTATGAAAATACATTTTTTTTGCACAAGGCTTATTATTTTTCTTTAGCACACACACAGCCTTTATTACCTCTAACATATACCTTTCTCTACTTGGTGCTATTTCTCTTTCTCTCTCTCTCTCTCTCTCTTAGAATATAATCCTTTATAATTCCCTTATCCTCTTTAGTATTTGGTATGTTCATGAGCATTTGGTATATTGACTTGGATAGGACAGTGGTAAAACAGGTATATGGGAAGGACATTAAAAAATCCCTGTGTCTGGGAGTTGGAGTGAGGGCTCAATGGATAAGATCACAGGATGCTCTTCCAGAGGACCAGGGATTGATTTCCAGAACACACATATCTACTCACAACCTCTGTAACTCTACTGTCAAGGTATCTGATGCCTCTCCTGGAATGTCTGAGTGTTACATGCATGAGATGTGCAGACATGCGGGCAAAGCACCCACATAAAAATTAAAATAAAAATGAAAAAATACTCTGTGTTTTTTTCAGTTAATTTGTATGTCAATCAAAAACCTGAAAATTAAATTGGGCCATGTGTCTGATTAAATGAACAAACTATGACTATGGGTATAATGTGATACCCATACAGTTAGAGAATTACAAGAGAAACAACTTATTGATTTAACCAGTTATTTCTCTGTTTGACTGTTGTATATGAATTTTTCATAGCTCACAATGGCAACAAATTTTCATTTTCACTGAAAAGATTCCTTTCTTTGGGCAAGTTCTTCTGAACCTTCTTCTGTTAACTGCAGTTCAGAAGTATGAAAGCTTTCACTTAGAATATTGTTTTTCTGTGTGTGTGCGCACATGCACTCATGCATGTGCAAGCATGCTTGTCTGTGTATCTTTGTGTGTTGTACAAATCGGTGGGATATGCACAATTTTAAGAACTGATATGTATACTGGCGTGCCTATGCAGACCAAAGAACAGTGATTTCTTTTTGTCTTTCATTGACTGAACTTATGTATCAATCTGAAGCACAAAAGACTCTCCAATCTCTGCATTGGCCTCCAGCTCTGGGATTACATGGATGCAAACTATGCCTGTCTTTTTATCTTTCCTGTGTGTGTGTGTGTGTGTGTGTGTGTGTGTGTGTGTGTGTGTCAATTCGAATTCAGGGATGTATGCTTAAACAGCCAACTTATCAACTGAACCATCTCCCCAGCCTCCCGGCCTTCCTAAATAATTTCTTAGTATACTTCACAATGTTAAATAAAATGGAAGCACTAAAAATATTGACTGAAATGTTTTTAATAACATTTATTAAACATTTTTGGCTATATTTTACCTATATCTATCTCTCTATATATGTTTCACATTTGTCTGTGTATGGTCAGTGTATTTATTATATCAATTTTCAGATGGAAAAATTAAGAAACAGAAGATTTACTTCATCACCTAAAGATCAGTGAAGCCAGATGTTAAGGATTCATGGTCTTCCTATTGGGGTTTTATAGGAAAACATGCTTAGAAAGAGAAAGAGGGAGAGGGAAAAGTAAAGCGACATGACCTTGTGGTTCCTATTATGTTTCATGCTTTGCTGCTACCTTTTCAGTTGTTTCCATTGGAAGACTTGTCAAGACCAACTGAAAACACACACACACACACACACACACACACGCACAAATAATTAAAATATTTGTCTGGTTTTATCTCCTTCCTCCAATCACTTCCATGTCTCCCTTCTCCCTCTCAATCCATGCTTTCTGACTCTTATTGTATTTACACACACACACACACAGAGAAGTATGAAAGCATGAATATACATACAGGTTGCTGACTCCAGTGTTATATATATACTATATATAGCTCATCTCTGGGAAAGACACATTCTCCCTTTCTCAGCAGATTTTAATTTCACGTATCTCTTCATCTAGGGGTGGGGCCTCCCTCCTTTCAAAATGTGTCCAAATTTTTGTTAGAGGCTGGGCCCCAATCTGGAAAAGCAGACATCTCTGGCCTTCAATTCATTTTTTTTTTTTTTTCCGAGACAGGGTTTCTCTGTGTAGCCCTGGATGTCTTGGAACTCACTCTATAGACCAGGCTGGCCTCAAACTCAGAAATCCGCCTGCTTCTGCCTCCCAAGTGTTGTGATTAAAGGTGTGCGCCAGCACTGGCCCCCGGCTCTTCAATTTATTTTAATGTCAAAGAGGGTATGTAAAATAACAAATGCCTATAGAATAAATCTGTCATTTATTTTGGGAAGCTTTATTTAAACTCATTACTGATGTGTAATCTTGATTTGGTACTTAGATGTGCTTTACAGTAAAGTTTTAATTCTGTAATTAGCCAACAAATAGCTTTCACACTCATGCAAAGCTAACAAGTCTGATGCCACCAGTTGAATCTCAGCCAACAAGACAGTGAGGAAGAAAACACTAGCTGTAATCTCCATGGCTGTAATGAATCCTTGTATAATAGGTACAAAAACAGAAATCAAAGATGAAAGTCTATGCAGACAACTGGGAAGTAGATGGAGATCTCCTACACCAGGAAAAGGAAATGTTGACAGGCAGTGAATTTATAAAGAAAAATTGTTTTTTTCGATCCATGCATTATCTTTGAGGTATGTTTGATCATAAAAAGCTGTCAGTTCTGCTAAAATAATGCAAAATATCTCCTGCTTTTCACCTCATCATTTGTGACTTTTGTTTAGAACTATAATTCCCTTAAACTGAAATAATCTTTCAATTTCAAGATCACAAAAACCGTCTTTAATGTTGTTGCAATAATGACTTGGATCTATATTTTAAAGCAGTTCCTATTTTTGTTTGCAGGAAGAGAACAGAATTACATTTAGGAACTATTTAATTTACATGATGGTCCTAAAGTCCCCAGTGCGCCCAGTCCTCCTGTAGTCTGTCTATTGGAATGCTTTTAAAGTGTCACATTATGTTCATGAAAAGTAGTGGCTGCATTTTCACAGAAGCCATTTCTCATGGTTAAACCAAGAAGTTATCCAGAGTGTCTCTTAAAGTGCCTAAAGAAATGAGGACACGTTTTTATTTTAGGATCTTTACTAAAAACTTCATTTTCTTAGACAAATCAGACTGCCTGTAAGTCCTTAGGTCAGTAAGAAGGGTCTCTATGGCCTTAAGGTACTTAATCTAAAGTGTAGCTAACCTGGTAGAGCATTTAAGAAATCTTAAGACTGACAACTGAGCTCTTATTTTTTTTTTAAATGGAAAACAATTTTATGAACCCTGTTGTAATAAGTATATTGATGGGATGGGGGTTTTCAAAGGGGAGACCTGGAAAGGGGAAAAATATTTGAAATGTAAATAAAGTAAATATAAAATAAATAAAGAGGAACAAATAAATAAATACAAAATAAATAAACAGGAAAAAATTTACAAACAGAATAAAAATAGTAAAAAAAGTATATTTTCAAATATTGTGCTACTTGATCATCTATTTTGCAGTGAGAGACAAAACAAATTAGTCATTTTAATCTGAAGCTTTAGTTTCTGTATTTTTTTTTCATATTTTATTTACATTTCAAATGTTTCCCCCTTTCCAGATCTCCCCTTTGGATCCTCCCCATTCCCTCCCACCTCCCCTGCCACTATGGGGGTATTCTCCAACCCACCTCCCCACCCCACCCCCCACCCACTCTCCTCTTCCCTCCTTGACATTCTCCTATACTGGGGGATATAACACCCTCAGGCCCAGAGGCCTCTCCTCCCCCTGATGTTTAACAAGACCCTCCTCTGCAGCATATGTGGCCAGCACCATGGGTGCCTCCATGTGTTTTCTTTGGTTGGTGGATCAGACTCCAGGAGTATCAGGGGGTCAGGCCAGTTGCCACTTTTGCTGCCTCCCAGGGAATGCACATTCCCTCAGCTCCTTCAGTCCCTTCTCCAAGTCCTCCATCTGGGACCTCACACTCAGCCCTACTGTTGCTAGAAGTGACTCTTGGGTATTTCAAACTTTTGGGCTAATAACCACTTAACAGTGAGTACATACCATGTTCATTCTTTTGTGACTGCGTTATCTCGCTCAGGATGATATTTTTCTGTATTATTTTTGCCCTTAGCTATGACTCACAGCTTTGAGGATATGGAGCCAGGGAAGGCTGACTCCTAGGGCGAGGCAGGAACCTCGGTGGAGCAATAGGGATACCAACCCACACACAAAACTTTCGACCCAAAACTTACTCTGTCTGCAAGAAATGCAGGGCTTAGATATAGAGCAGAGACTGGGGGAACCTCCAACCAATAACTGACCCATCTTGAGACCTATGGGCAAGCACCAATCTTTGACACTATTAATAATACTCTGTTGTGCTTGCAGACAGGAGACTAGCATGGTTGTCCTTTAAGAGGCTCCACCTACCAACTTACTCAGACAGATCCAGACACCCACAGCCAAACAGTAGATGGAGCTTGGGACTCTTATAGAAGAATAGGAGGAGGAATTGCAGCCTCTAAGGGGATAGAAACTCCACAGGAAGACCAACAGAATCAAGTAACCTGGATCCTTCAGTCTCTCAGAGACTGGACCATCAACCAATGAACAAAAACAGGCTGGACCTAGGCCTCCCTGCACATGTGTAGCAGATGTGCAGTTCGGTCTTCAGGTGGGTCCTAAACAACTAAAGCGGGTGCCATACCAAAAGCTGTTGCCTCTATGTTGGATATGTTCTTCTAGTTGGGATGACTTGGTTGGCCTCAGTGGGAGAGGAAGTTCCAGGGTAGGAATATATATACCTTTCTATTCTTAAAACCACTTAGAAACAGTTTAGGAAATATTCATCTATATCTTTGTCTCAACAACTGTAAGAATGAGGGCAACTTCTTGAGGCTACTGAATAGATTAGATCTATAACATATCAAGCTATTTGTTTATTAACAGAAATCTAGAAGAAAAGAAAAGGTTCTGTGCATAAAGACAATTATCATAGTATTTCCAAATTCTTAATGCATATGCAAACATGTATGTTGGAGTTTGGCTTAGACATGTATGTGTCCATTAATTTGTATACCTTAAAGGAATATAAATTAAGTGCAGAGAGATATAACAAAAATGTACATTAACTAACATATAAAATAATAGTCTATACTGGTATTACATTAGAATATAAAATACAAGAAAGAAATACAAATGTGATATCAAAATTATATTCACACTAAAATTGCAACTTAAAGTTATGTAGCAATGTATATAACAAGAAAGCATGAGTGATTAAGGCTATTTACATAGCAGATATATTACTCATTTTTTCCTGAAGAATTTTATTGCTTAATTCACTTTTTATTACATCTTACTTTTTCAAATGGAAAAAAATAAATAAGTATGACTATATAAAATTTAAATAGGATTTTCCATTATGTTTTTCTTGATTCACAGGTTTTAATGAGAACCAATACAATAAAAAAGAAGGCCTTATTGAAATTATCAATTTACAAGTACATACGTTTTTCTAATTTCTCTATATGTGTTTCTTTATGCAAGGAATGAAGCAGAGCAGCTCCCACTGAGAGACAGAGAGAGAAAGAGAGAGAGAGAGAAATAGTACACAACAACTTCCCAAATTTGCACCCTCTTTCTGAAATGAACTGGTACCTTCTCTTGTAACCAGGCTGGCCCTGTATGTATTTAGTTCTCCTGCCTTAGACTTCCTAGTGCTAGATTGTAAGCAGGTGCTACCATACCTAGCCTTCAAAAAATCCTTGAATTACTTATTTTATGCAACTTTATTTTCTATTGAATTTTATGTGAACAAATACTCATATATGTATATTTAAATGACTTGAACCAATTCCTGTATAAATTGAAGATCTCTGCCTAACCTTCCTATGCTATTTTGTAAACCTAAAGATTTAGGGATAATATATTTATTTCTTCTAGTTTGGTGAAACACTAATGGTGTGAGCAAAAAGAAAATCAATAAAAAATATTACACTTAAGAAATGTTAGAAATATTTTCCAAATCTTCTCCCCAAAACAATTCTGCAATACTTACTGATGGAGACATTTTGATGACTTTCTAGTTGGAACATAATGACGTGGCTTTGGTTTAAAACTCTGAGTTCTAGAAGAAAATAAAGTTCATTAAACTTAGCACTGTGTGCTAAATGCAGATCAACTCATTACTAAGCAACAACTCAATCATTTATGAGGGCTTTTTAAAAGTCCCATCATTATAACATTAAATGTCATCTTATTACCAGGCAGTAGCTGCCTGATTAAAATCTGTAATGGATGGGGCTCATTGAGAATCCATATTGAAAGTATCTTCCAGCTGATTAAAGTCTGCAGTCAAGGGAAATATTGGTGAGAATAACTCCCTGTCTTGCTCAATATTTTCATGTGTGGTCTCTCCATTTTCTTTGATGTATTAGCCACTTTGCTTTTGGCTATGACAAAATACCTGACAAGACACAGTTTAAAAATGGAAAGGCTTATTCTTGTCTACAGTTCCAGAAGATACTTTCTATCATTGGAGGGGAGGCCCACTTGCTAGTAATACTGCCTTCCTCACTAAGAAGCAGAGAATGAACAGAAACTGAAGTCTCCAGTGACCTATTTCCTCAAGGAAGTCTCCACCTCCTATCGTTTTTGTGACTCATGATCATTTTAACAGTGCCATCAGACACAGAAAATTATTCAAATATGTGAAACTGTGAGGGACATTTCTAGTGCAAACCACCCAAATAACACGAAGAATTTCTTACCTTTTAACTTATGCTTGCTTTATGAAACCTCTCTTTTTTATCTTTTAAAGAAATTTATTCTTGGACGTTTTTACATATGTATTAAATGCATACTAATTACTCTCACCTCCTACCTGTGTCAACTCCTCTTACTGTATTCTACTTCATTGAGTTTCATCAAGATGATCTGCAAGGGTTTATCCATTGGATCTCATTAGGCTCAGCAGTAGATGAACTACTGGAAACAACAACCCCTTTCTCTTCACTGAATCTTTTATTAGCCAATATGGCCCCATCAGCTCTTCCCCTATTCATAATTGAGTGTTGACAGAACTACTCATTTACAGGTCATGGTCAAGCACCTGAAGCCTCTGTGAGTTCAACATTGCAATGGCAGTGTCATGCTTGAAAAAGAACATTTCACAGCCTTACCTTTGGTCTCTTGCATTTGGTTTCTTTTTTTGTAATGTCACCTGACCATTAGACAAGGTGACACAGATATTGTGTTTAAGGTTGAACAATTCTTCTCAGTACCCTGGACAGACTTGAATCTCTGTATTCACTATTGTTCATTGGAAAGACACTTTTCTCATTTGAATGAGAATACCATTTATCTATGGATATATATATATATATATATATATATATATATATATATATATATTTAGAAGGCAGATACATACACTGTGCAATTTAGTTTGACAACAGTAGTAAGATGTATGTGTGTGTGTTTGTGTGTAAAACTGATAGAAAAAAATAAGAAAATTTAAACTGTTCCCTAAACAACTTATCTTACCTATACATTAATTCAGCTCTCAGTTCTCATCCAGGAAGCTTTTTTGTCAGTGGATGGTAATTTATACAGACTCACGACATTTCAACATGAATAGAGTCATAGACTGAAAAGTGATGAGCCTGTAATAGGATATCTGTACACACTGTCTTCTCATAAAATTTGAGACTCATAGCAGAAAAGAGGTAGAAAAATTGTAAGAGTCAGAGTTAGTAGAGGACTAATGTAAAGCAATGTTTTTCTGACATGACAGGGAAGTTACACAAATGAATTCATAGGTGACAACATTCTATTGGTAGACAAACTATCTACTTTGGATGGACAATATAGAAAAATCAAGCTGGAACTTAGCTAGAAATTTCTTCTCAGCTAGTAACATTTTATAGTGCTGGAGAATTCTGTGAAGACATCTTGGGTAAGAACAAAATACATAAGTGATGTTACATAGCTTTGAACCCTATGAACTTCAGAACCAACCTATAAAACAACATGTGACAACTTAGGCAATAATGGTAGAACTGTTATGGGGTTAGAAAACCAAACTCTGACTGAATTTAGAGTTGCCTTCAGATGAGGCAAACCATGGAATGTACTGGAAATCTGATCAAAATAGTTGTTGCTACTTATTGGGAACTAATGTGGTCTTTTAAAAAAATTCTTCTTCAGATATGTGCCATACCTCTTCGTTCCCCTGAATCCACTCTTCCTTAGATTCCTTTCAGAAAAGTGCAGGCCTCCCAGGGATCTCAAACAAACCTGGTATATAAAGTTGTAATAAGACTAGGCACCTTGCCTCACATAAGGTTGGAGGAGGCAACACAGCAGGAGAAAAAGGATCCCAAAAGCAGGCAAGAAAATCAGACACAGCCCCTACTCCCAGTTATCTTTCCTACAAGATCAGGTTACACAACCATAACACATAAGCAGATGGCTTAAATCAGATCCTGACAGGCTACCTGATTGTTAGTTCAGTCTCTGACAGCCCCAGTGAGCCCAGGTTAGTTGATTCTGTGGATTTTTTGTGGTGTCGACCCTCTAGTTCCAACATTCTTTCCTCTCACTTTTCCACAAGATCCCCTGAACTCAGCTTAATGTTTGGCTGTGGGTCTATGCATGTGTTTCCATCAGTTGGTAGATGAAGCTTTCTGATGACAACTATGCTACCCTCCATATACAAGTATAGCAGAATATCATTAGGAATCATTTTACTGACTTTTTTTAATCAGTCATGTTTGATTCTATCCTAGGTGTCTGGACTGTCCAGCCTCTGGTTCCTGCCCCTCAAGGCAGTGTGAATATAGTCTTCCTCTTGTAGCATGAGTCTCAATCTGGACTTGGGATTCTAGATATTGTCATTGCCTCCAGTAGAAAAGGGGGCCTAACGTGGTCTTTTTGTTGTTAATTCTCTAAAATTAAGTAAGAAAAAAAAAATGGCTGGAAGGACTTTTCTAAGTCTAAATTTTAAAAGATGTCTTCTCTTGTTTCTAATTGCTTTGATAGATTTGCAATGATAAGACATTAAAGCTTACCTAATCTAATCATAAAATTACTTTAATAGAATAATTGTTTTATATTTTTAATTCTATGACTTATCAGAAAAATGCTTATGCATATCTCTGATATATTATTTACACTTTAAATAACAACTCGACACTTTTGATGATGAAAATATTCTCTTGTTACTAAATATTGAGATATCAACCATCTATTGAAAATAAATTTGAAATAATGCTAAAATTATATAATAATATATACTAGTTACATTGATGTGTTTAAAGTAGTGAAGCCTGACTTCATCTTTGTTAAACCTTTATAAACTTCTTCAAGTATATTCATCAGTGGGAAAGTGAGGTAGGAAATAACTCTTTCAGTTTGACTACCTAATGCCCTAAAACCTTTTGTTAGTTAACTACAATTGTGGTAGTTATAAACCATGGTTACAGCTATGAACTATATCTAAATTGAAGTTTCTATTCCCTTCCTTCCTTCCACATATTTTGTGACAAATTACTTAATATTAGTTGTCCATCATTTTATCATTAAAATGAAATATGATTCTATAATTAAGGAGATTTAAAAATATATATATGTGGAATATGTAGAACAGTATAGAAAGAGGAAACTTAGTTGCTTTTTTTTCTTTTTTCCCTGTTACCAATTCACAGAAAGAGGTTGATTTTAATGCCAATGCTAAAGTTGCCAAAATTATGTTGCATTTGCAGTTTATTGTTTTGTAGGTTATTGGCCTCACTTTGAGTCATGCTGTGCACACAGGGTCTGATTAAGTAGTTAATACAGTTTAAGTAAATGCTGCCTGGCTTGCCCAAGACATTGTTGATAAGAAACATGATTATTTACATAAAACTTTAAACTCCATTCTACTCTTTTTTATATTTACGCAATTTCATTTCTACAGTATTATCACAGAGCAATAGATTGACAATAAAATTATTTGAGAATACTTAAATTGCATTAATTCTGATTAAAGCCAGAGGTATGGAGATACTATCTAATGGTTCTATCTCCTTACATAATAAACTGTGAACAAAAGTATGAACTTATTTACTTCCTATGTGTTTTTAAGTCTGCCTCCCTGCACACCACCATCATCATGGAGATGCCAAAAATTTATCACTCAAGAGTAAACTCTTGTCCTTAGGTTTTATGTATTTATTTACTCTTAGCAGAAGACAATTTTTTTAAAAAAGAGTGAGTTTTTATACCATTTCAGAAGAGGTTTTCAGAATGTTTATTTGGAGGAATTCATAAAGACTGTAATTATTAGTATAAGGGAGCCAATATTCAAGGGGAGGCATAGCAGATTTCAACCATATGGGAAGAGCTGTCAGATGGAATGGCTGATCTAGTAAGTGGGATACAAGAAGACATTGCTTGGACTCTGAGATACTGAAGGTTCATGTTCATGCAGGAGCAATATTTGTACACTGTGTACCCTCACTGTGTGCTAGCTTTCAGCTAGAGTTTCCTATTCATGCATTCCTTCTCCTCATCCGCCTATTAGTCTTTTAATTTAAACTTTCCTTTTGTTTTTCTTTGTTCTTCATACAATGCATCCTGAGCACAGCTTTCTACCCGTCCCCTTCTCTCAGTACCCCCTCCACTACTGTTCTCCACATCCATGCTCCTCCATTTCCTTCAGTAAATAGCAGGCCTCCCAGAGATATCAACTGAACATGGCATAAGAAGTTGCAATAAGACTAGGCACAAAACCTCAAATCAAAGCTAGATAGGCAACCCAGTAGGAGGAAAAGGGTCCCACGAGCAGGCAAAAAGGGTCAGAGATACTCCCCCATTCCCACTCTTAAGAGTCCAAGAAAAAACCTAAAGCTAAACAATTACAGTATTTATTCAGAGGGCCTAGCACAGACAAAGTAAGCTCCATGGTTGCTGCTTCAGTCTCTGTGAGCCCCTATGAGCCCTGAATAATTGATCATGTGGGTTGGGCTCTTTGGGTGTTCTTAAGCACTCTGGCTCCTAAAATCCTTCTTCCCATTCTTCTGTGGAGTTGCCTAAGCCTAATGTTTGCCTAAGGATCTCTGTTAGCTCCAGGAGGAAATCTTTCTGATGACATTTGGGCTAGGCACTAATCTCTGAATGTAGCAGAATATCATTAGGAATTATTTCATTGAATTTTTTTTCAGTCATTTTTGGCTCTATTCTAGGTCCCTGAGTCATTTAGCTTGAGGATCTGTGCTTAAACCTCAGAACTACAAAATTCACCTATAAAGATTTTATATTTAAATTTTACTTATTTTTATTAATTTTAAATTTTATTATAAAACCAAAAATTTACCAGAACAAAACTCATACAATTCAATGAACTATGTCATTAGAGTATTAAGCCAGAAAGATGTGGAGTGTCACATTGGAGTTTAGAACTTCACTATAAAATGTGTGTGTGTGTGTGTGTGTGTGTGTATGTATTTACTACCAAAAATGAAAATTTCATGACAGAGTTAGAACTATAAAACAATTAACTTTATGCCCTCTCTCTTAACTTACATCTATCATATGAAGTTTAATTAATTTTTGAGATATGTTATCTCTATGTAATACATGTTGGCATCAAACTTGTGATCTTCAGATCTCAGACTCTTTAAAGCTGTTTTGCAGTCTGTAAATGCAGAAACTATATATTTTGTCTTTTCAGTTACAGACAACCTTCTATGTGAGAATTTATACTCCTTACTAAAACAGTATTCATTGAGAAAAACATTATGCAACCTTAAACATTATTTGTTACATATTCTTAAGATTATCTATATACATATAACAAAATTATCATGCACAAGTTATTTTGATTTTAAAATGCTAAGTGAAATCTAAATACTAAGTTAGCTTCTGGGTTATAACTATATCTATTTGGAAATAAGATTTATATTGAATAGTTAGAACCTTTCTAGTTGTTTCTTCTTACTAGTTATTAACTAGGAATAACACTACTGTATTTTAGAAGAGCAACATCACATCTTTTGCTATGCAAATCTTTTACTAGATAGGTGCAGATATTACATTATTGAGTTTTATTTCAAGTTTCATTCCATATATTTAATCTTGGATGGTTTGCTTAGTGTACATATTATATGGTTTAGGTCTGATGTCACATCAACAGATGTGGATGAAAAATATAGGAAGGAATTATCTGAGGTTAATATTAAATCTTCTTTCTATGCTTGAGAAATCGCTATTGGTAATTTTATAAATTACATTATTATTATTATTATTATTATTATTATTATTATTATTATATTAATCATTCCATTCACTTACATATCTAATGATATCCCTTTTCCTCGTTAACCCTCCACCCCTCCCATTCCATCTATCCTTTCCCCCTCCCCTTTGGCTCTATGAGGTTACTCTCCCCTACTCCTGCCCCATTGCTCCAGCATCCCCCTACCCTGGATCATCAAACCTCCACAGGACCAAAGCCTCCCATTGATGTCAGACAAGGCCATCTTCTGCTACTTATGGATCTGGAGCCAAGGATCCTTCTTTGTACATTCTTTAGTGGTGGTCTAGTCTCTGGGATCCACTGGGTGGTCTGGGCAGCCAACATTGTTCTTCCTATGGGGTTGCAATCCCCCACCATTCCTCCAGTTCTTCTGCCAGCTCCCCTACTAGGGTCATGAGCTCAGTCTGATGGTTGGCTGCAAGCATCTTTACCTGCATTGGTCAGTTGCTGGAAGAACCTCCCATGGAACAGCCATACCAGGTTCCTGTCAGCAAGCACCTCTTGGCAACAGCAATAGTGGCTGTAGACAGGATGAATCCTCAGAAGGGAGGTCCCCGATGGCCCTTTCTTCAGTCTTGCCTCCATTTTTTTTTGTCCCTCTCTTTCCTTTGGACAGGAACACTTTTGGGTTAAAAATTTTGAGATGGGTGGGTGGACCCAGCTCTCAACTGGGGGCCATGCCTGTTTATTGGAGGTGGTCTTTACAGGTCTATCTCACCTTCACTGACCATTTTGACTAAAGTCATCCCTCTTGGGTCCTGGGAGCCTCTCGCTCCCCTGCTGACTGGTACCCTCCAGTGGCTATCCCCAGTTCCTCATCCTCCACTGCTACATATTTTTACTCAATTTTCTGACCCTCTGTACATCTCTCCCATCCCATCTAGTACCTGACTCTGCCCCCCTTTATCTCTCTCCCTCTTCTCTTCGGGTTCCCCATCCCTCAACCCCTTGCAATCATCCTGAGGCACAGAGCTAAATAGAGAATTCTCAGCTGAGGATCTGGAATGGTTGAGAAGCACCTAAAGAAATATTCAACATCCTTAGTCATCAGGGAAATGCAAATCAAAATGACCCTAAGATTTCACCTTACACCAGTAAGAATGGCTAAGATGAAAAAGGCAGGGGGTAGCAGATGCTGGTGAGGATTGAGGATGTGGAGAAAGAGGGATACTCCTCCATTGCTGGGGAGGACTGTAAGCTGTTAAAAACACTTTGGAAATCAATTTGTCATTTCCTGGGAAAACTGGAAATAGTTCTACCTGAAGACCCAGCTATACCACTATGAGTCATATTCCCAAAAGTTACTCCAACATATAATAAGGACACATGGTCCACTATGTTAATAGCAGCCTTATTTATAATAGCCAGAAGAAGGAATACACCTGGTTGTCCCTTGACAGAAGAATGGATAATGAATTAAGTGAATTAACATAAATCAGAATACCACTTCTATAGAGAGATTAGTGAACATGCTCTGAGAACATCTGGAAAGCTCACTGACTTTCTTTAAAGAAATATACTTGCATTTACTAGGTTGCCAGTTAGTTTTAATTGTTTACTTGACATAATGTATAATCATTTGAAAAGATGGTCTCAATGAATGGCTGATTTTCTAGATGGATTGTCTAGTGAGAATGCCTGTGGTAGCCATTGTCTTGATTATGGTAATTGAAGTGGGAAGATTCAATTGGGAGGTGTGTAATTCATACTTTGGGTTTTAACTCTGGATTACATACAAAAGGGAAAAGTGACTTGGACCCTAGCAAACATGGCTATATTCCATCTCCTTTTCCTTACCATGGGTGTGATTGTCTGCTTATTCCCTTCTGCCTCAACTTCCCTACAATGAGGGACAAAATCTGGAATTGTGAGCTAAAATAAGTTCTTCTCCCCTAAGATATTTTCGCCGTGATATTTTGTATTAGCAACAGGAATCAAAGCTAAGACAGCAATAAATATGAATTTAAACAAAGGCCATATAGAGCTGGTTTCCAGAGAAACATAAATATCTGATACTAAGTTACAAAAACATTAATGGTTAATATATTTTATGCACCACTGTGCAGCCATTCAAATTCTGTTAAAAATATGGAATAGTTGAAAAGTGATGTATTATGTTGACATTAAAATTATGTGCTACATAATATTTTGTGCACTTAAAGGAGAAGAAAAATATGGAATCATAAACAAAATGGAGTAAAAGGCCAAACTGTAAGTTATTTGTGTTAGCTGGAAAGTGGTAAAATCATTGATTCAAGGAATGGTCTAGGATGTCAAGGATACAAGGATACAGAAGATACAATCAAGTGACTAACAGATGAAATACAAGAGAGAGACTAATAAGGGAGAAATACAGCCATGCAGGTAAAATCAGACTCACATGTCAATGTAGTTTTCTGTACTCAACAGGATGGCTGGATTCTGTGACCTTCTCAGCACAGCAGTCTTCTTGGCCTTACTCTCAGCTCTGACACTTCTTTCTTGTAGATATCTGAGGCTGTTTGGGGACTGCCTTCCTAACTGCATCTTTGTTTTAGGTGATGCTTTCTTATTCTTTCTTTTAATTTTCTGTCTGTGGAAAGATCCAAGTGTTTTATACTTGCATGTAGAATCTCCCACAGAGCTACAACACCAGGTCCTACTTCCACCGCTTACAAATACTGAACAAACTATACATTTCAAATTGTTTAAGTGTCTTTCAAATTTATTGCATTTATTTCTCTTCATTACCCTACTGAATTATTTTATTCTCTTTTATCACATATAGTATTTATTTGTGTTAAATGTATTAGAAATGCAAATTAAAATTAAAATCAAGAAAAAGAATCAAAAAGCTGAAGTGAAACTAATAAACTATAAATAACCACAATGTAATGATAATGTTCTAAGAAAGCTATTCTGGGTTTAAAATGTGCCAAATAGACAGTATTGTAGTTAATTTGTAATGATAAATTTTGTGTTAAAGAAAGCGCAATTTGAGAGCAACTGTTGGTTAAAGATAGAATTTTCTGGTAATTGGTATTTTAGTTCTTCACATTGATGGTAAAAAGTAGTTTGATTTTGATTTCCTTGTAGAATTAATATGACTTCATTGATTCTGACTGAGTCTGGTTTTTTGTTTGTTTGTTTTGTTTTTTATCACTATACTATTGTATAAGACTGATGAAATTACATTAAAGAGAGAAGGTTGTTTGGCCAGTCTTCATGTTCTACTTAAAATATTGTTTATTTTATTAGTCCCTATTTCCAGTCTATTGATACCTATATAGATTAAGTGTATATAAGTGGCTGTAAAGTTAAGAGGTCTGATTTTCGATCATCCTAGAATGTATCTCTCTGATAGTTGTTAGATGTACAAATTGTCCCTGATTGAGAAGCTCTCTATCAGGCACTGACCAAATTATCATAGAATGAATATATATATGTTAGATTTTTCATATCTATTATATCTATATCCTTTGGTAAGTCTGTTGAAATATGTGACTTTGTGATATGTTAGATAAATAAATGGATAGAGAAAATAAATTGATTCTTAGAAAAAAGTTAAACATTTGCAGTCTACCCCTTGTATCCCCTATCACATAAACTCTATAATGAGCAGCACAGTGATGCAGTTTTCAGCTTCTCTGTTTACAGTGGAAAAGGTAGACTAGCGTATACTAAAAAGAGATAACATGTAGTCAAATGTTACATGGCTCTATATATTTTGTAGCATTGTATAGGTAAAATATGTCACATGGTAGGATATTATGTGAGAAAAATGGTTCATTTTAGTCATCAGACTTACAATTTATATAGTAAGACACCAAAATATTTGAACTTTATTCTCTGGCCTCTTGGTGATAATTAAAATTCTTAAAATACAAAAGTTATATAATTACATTGATGTTAAAAAAAAAAAAACAGAAGGATTGTAGGTGATGCTTGACAAAATGGGTAGACACCCAGAGTCCATTGGGAAGAAACTTTCAAAATTTTAACAGAATATAGAGAAGATTTAATGAGAAAGTTGAAGCACAGAAGAACCTATCTTAAGAATTTCATCTCTGAAAGAAAGTCTAGTGTCAATTTCTTGATTAAAGTTTATGTTACTGCTCTGGGTGGAAGAACTAGGCACGTTGTGATACTTTTTACCATAAATATGATAGGATGATAAATTCTTTTTGTACTGAGGAATTGAAAAAATTCTTTGTCATGAATTTTCAGCAAGGTAAGCCTAGATGTATATCCCCAAAAGAGAATTAGAAATTAGCATGTAGTAAAAATGAGGGGTCAGTTTCACGTGGACATAGGTGAGTTCTGGTATGAATCACTCAAACATGAAATCTCAACAATATGGTTTCTCAAAAAAAAAAAGCACAGAATAAAGACAACAAAGCAAAGCTGCCCTACTAAACTAAACAGGGGCAACATCACAAGGTCTCAAACACAATTGTGGAATTATAGTCAGTGAAAGGCTATTGGTAAGGTAGAAACAATTTTCATTAGGGACGACCTCTCTGATAAGTTATCCATCAAATAGTCAGCCCTAAACACTTGATCCAAGCAACATTGATGGAACTGTGGGTGGCAGGAATCATATAAAATACAGTGGTATGACATCCCCAAAACTTCCAATTAAAAATAAAAAAGAACCAGACCCCATGAATCACAATATACTATGATTTATATACTATGACTGAGACAGTAGGTGAATGAATAAATGGACTGGTTTTCAATTCTAACTGTTTATGTCTGGTGCATCACAACTGTCTCTATCTACAGCTCCAGGGGATCTGAGGCCCTCTTGTGGCCTTCACTGACAATGCACTCACATGGCATTCATTCACAAACACACATATATACAGGAGGATATAAATAAATTACCTTAAAAAAGAACCTATGCACTGAATATAGATGTATCACATTCCCTGCATATAATATCACATCTATATGCTCATTTTTAAAATTTTACTAGTTTAACCTCATACTTATATGTTGAATCAGAAGCATTAATTTATAGCTGAAGCAATGGATTAGGGAACTAATAATTTTCCTACATCGACTGCCACATTGGAAAACAGTTGATATATTAAGATTCAACAAGTCACTCCTTGTTACCAGTACAAAATGCCTAAGATGTTTAACTTGCAAAGAGAAGTGGTTCTGGTACAGTTGCACTACATGGAGGATGTTAGAATGAAGAGAAGGATGGGGAACAGAGTGCCAGAATCTCCTTTGCTGGAGGCCAGCCCTTGCAGAACTCTTTCTTGTTCTTGGTTCTTCTTGAGGCAGTGGAGGGAAAAGAACATTAGCAGGGATAAGAGTTGATCTTACAAGATATTTAGGGCTGCTGTGTAATAATAAAATGTTTTCTTATTTAAGTCTATATCACTTTGCTACAGTAGCCAACCTGCCCTAGTCCCTTTTAGGCCTGAATCTACAATCACTGGCATTTAGCATTTTGTCTTAAAACAGGAGGGGATTAGATGAACAATTAGTTGCTGGAGCCTTTTTCCTTCAGTCCAGATGCCTGTAGCTTGTCAGGGTAGTTTATGGAGCAATGAACTTCTATTGAACCAGGAGAAGAGATCATTCTTCCAGAAGGAAAAACTGTTACATAAGAAAATAAGCATAAACTCACATAAATTCATATAAAGATTCATGCAAGAATATTTGTACATTTCCATTCCGTCCAGTTGGGTCTAGCTTACATACAGTCTCGTAATTACATACTTACACACACACATACACACACATATGCATTTAGAACAAAAGGCCAAGCATCAGTGCAGAAAGAACTCACTCATTCTGGATGAAAAGTGAGCTCCAATCTTTATTGCATGGAGAAATGAAAGCTTCTACCTTATTATTGCTAAATGATTTAAACCCAAGTCTGTAAGAAGATAGCATTGTTCTCTTTAATAAGACTAATCTTGCCTTGCTATTTAAAAAGGACCTGATCTGTCCTATGGTAAGAATCCTGCCTGCTCCTTCAGCTCTATTTGTAGCTTCTTCTTTTTTCCTTTACCCCTTAGCATTCTACATATTGCTCTCTTAGTTTTTTATGCTACCTATAGTTTCTAAGTTATTGCACTCTGCATTCTCCTTCTAATCTTGCTCTCTCATACTGCTCTGATGTCACAATAATGCCCTTACTCTCAATACTCCTATTCCCAATGCTATGCCTTTACTTCTAAGTTCTTCTTAAGTTCAGTTCTGTCTAAAAATGGTGTCCGCAGCTCAGTTCTGTTTCCGCTCTTTGTCCTAGGCACTTATACATATTTCAGAACACATTGTAAGAAATTTACCACAAGTTTACACATAAACGCAAATCATAAAACAAATAAGTTTACAATAGAGAATGTTTACATGCATATCCATTAGGAGTAACTATTTGGCTAAACATTCATCACCTGTCACCAGCTCTGTAGGTTCATGGAGAATTAAAAAACATAACTCCTGTGACCAAAGTATTAATGACATTTTGTATAGATATACCCAGTCAATATTTTATCTTCTGTCCTTTTACCTATAGTAAATCCTTAGTTCCCTTTTTATGACCTTTGGTTAACGATTTTACAACCTTTTGGAATGTGCTTTGAAAGTGCTGTCTGAGAAGCAATTAATTCATAACACTAAGGACTGGTAGAGTTCTCATTGCAATTTTGATGATCAGAGAGAGCCTAGTATTAGTCCTACTATAAAATAGTTTACTAATATAATTTTACAAATTCTTATAGGATCATCATCAAGGATTAAGAAATCATCAAATTGTCTATATTTGTCTATGTATATCAATACAAGATAGTACATCTTTGTTGTTCTGCATGGTTGACTAATACTTAGTGAAAAGCATGTTAATAGTAGGAATCTTTCCTAAAATGAATTTCTCCTGGGCTTTGCCTATCAGAGCAACTATTTCCTAGATGCTTTTGTAATATTTAAACTTTTTTTACAATGCAGTCTTCATCCCCCTCCAGGTCTGACCCCCACCCCTGACAGTTTCCCATACCATACCTCCTCCCCTTCAATCTCCAAGAAGATAACCCCACCCCCTCCCCCACTCCAAGCCTATCCCCCATTCCCACTTCAACCCCACCAAACCTCCCCAGTGCCTCAAGTCTCTCCAGGGTTAGGTGCATCTTTACTTAATGAGGCCGGAGCATGCAGTCCTCTGCTGCATATGTTGCAGGCCTCATATCAGCTGGTGTATGCTGCCTGGTTGGTAGCTCCATGTTAGAGATATCTTGGGGGTCCAGGTCAGTTGAAAGTGCTGGTCTTCCCATGGGGCTGCACTCCTCCTCAGCTTCTTCCAGTTTTTACCTAATTCAACCACAGGGGTCTCTGGCTTCTATCCATTGGTTGGGTACAAGTATCTGCATTTGACTCTGTCAGCTGCTTGTTAGGCCACTCGAAGGGCAGTCATGCAAGGATCCTGTCATGCACACCCTTTTGGGCCTGAGTTACTTCACTCAGGATGATATTTTCTAGTTCTATCCATTTGCCTGCAAAACTCATGATGTCCTTGTTCTTAATACCTGAGTAGTATTCCACTGTGTCAATGAACATTTACACATTTTCTGTATCCATTCTTCTGTTGTGCGATATCTGGGTTGTTTCCAGCTTCTGGTTATCACAAATAAGGCTGCTATGAATATAGTGGAAAATGTGCTCCTGTGGCATGGTGGAGCATCTTTTGTGTATATGCTCAAGAGTGGTATAGCTGGGTCTTCAGGTAGATCTAAAAATAAAAAAACAAAAAACAAAAAACAAAAAAATATATGTGGTCTAGAACTAAACAGAATTTACAACAGAGGAATTGAGAATAGCAGAGAAGCACTTAAAGAAATGTTCAAAGTCCTTAGTAATCAGAGGAATGCAAATCAAAATGACCCTGAGATTCCACCTTACACCAATCAGAATGGCTAAGATCAAAATCTCAGGTGACAGAACATACTGGCAAGGATGTGGAGAAAAAGGAACACTCATCCATTGCTGGAGATATCGCAAATAGCTACAATCACTCTGGAAATCAATCTGGAGGATCCTCAGAAAATTAGAAATAGATCTACCTGTCCTAGACTTTAATCTAAGATTGACTCATCTCAGGAAGATCACCTGCTAGTTTTTAGCTTCTCCTCTGAAAGTTCCCGACAATCCTTCAAAGGTATGTCTGCAGTTTCCTGAGAACCACCTTTGTACCATCTCCTAAAGGACCAATCAACTCTTAGCAACACTGTCCTGAGGACTAATTCTTTAAGGCAAGGGTATTCAGGTGGCAGATGTCCAGAGCACAGAAAAGCCAAGTGTCTTTGTAGAAATAAAAGTGATACATTTCAACAGCTACGCTCCTGATTCTCTTTGATGGTTTTGTTGTTAGCTGAACAATCTTTCTCAAGAGGAGTTTTCTGGTCTACATGATGATAAGAGTTAGTTGGTGAGCTAAATCAAGTTATGGACTAACTTTGGGATGTATGTAAACATCTCAAATAAGTAGTGGAAAGTCTGTGGCACTGAGTAAATCTATCCAGGGAAAAGGGGAATACTGAACTTCAATCACTTAACATCATTATTTTAAAAATCTCTTTTCTTGTTGGTGGAAGTTTTAGATTTTTAACATTTGACATAAGCATAAAAGGTTGAGAAACACTGATTAAAACTTATGGCTTGAAATATGGCTCATCAGTTAAGTGTGCTTGCTACACAGAAGACCCAGCCCCCTTGTAAGTGCCCTACAACCTAAAAATGTACTCCAGCTCTGAGGATCTAACACCCTCACTTGTCCTCTCCCCATGTGTACACAGGTGTATGATTCTGCACCACAGGTGTGTATATACTCACCCAGATACATACATACATCCATAAACCAGTAAACCAACAAATAAATAAATAAATAGTTGTTAGAATATTCATTGTAAAACAATTAAAATTCACAAAATAGCAACATCACACATAGAAAGACCAGAGGAGAGAATATTGTTTGAGAACATCTGTTCTGGCTGAGACTTCAATGTTATCTATTAAGTTTTGACAGCAAGCTATAAAATAAAAATATCTCTATATTGTGTAAGAAGGCTAGTCACAATAAAATGAAAGTGCAACAATGAGGTCTCTCCTTCATATACATGCTAGCATGTTTTTCATAAGCACTTGTAAATTGAAGGAATGCATGATGCCATGCCTAAGTATGTTGTGGGTTTATTTTTGTTGTTGTTATTATTAATTTTTATATTTTGTTTTGATTGTCATTCCAGAAAATTGCAGATACAAAAGGGCACACTGACCTTCCTATACTTTTGAAGAGCAGAAGGAGAAATTCTCATGTGAAAAACTGTTCTTGTTATGGCAGCAGCATAGATGCTTTCCTATCACCAGAGACATGGAGCTAAAGCTGTGAACATCTGTGATTCTGTTTTGTCAGATGATTTTATTATCTTCAGTGTACTGTTCTTACAAGTTTTAATTTCTGAGTTGCTAAACTTTACACACTCTAATATATAAGCTAGTTTGTCTAGTTTCTTTGGGGGGTGGTGAGGGAAGTTAAATCTTTCTATTGAGGTATCTCACCATCATACAAATTCACTAAATAAAAATTTCCATTTCTCTTAAAAATCTCTTGTATGTCTGTCCTAGCTAAATTCTCAGAAATAATGAAGTCCTTTTTATTTCCCCTGTAAGATACTGCTGAGATATGTATAAAAATTAGATTGTAAAAATCTGTGCATTTGAATATCTGTATCTCAGGAGAATAACTTATATGATTAATATATATATATATATATATGTATATATATATATATCTTCATTTTATACTCAAACTATGAGTGTCCCAAGCTATTGAATTATCACAATGAACTCTGTAATTAACATCATAATGAGCTTTATCTAGACTGACATACAACCTGCTATAAGTTCAAGGAAACATCACTTTATAAATGGAACTTACTATTAGAAAGATTATTTTCAATTCCATGTTTAATATGAAAATATGGATTATATTAAATTGATATAATAATTTATTATATTTTTATAAATAACTTAGTTATTTAATCATAATTATTCCTAGGAGTTAATACCTTCCTTGTCTCCCATGAATATGCATTGACTCATTGTTTTGTCTCTTGTTTAAGCAGCAGTGACTCACAGCAACAAATAAACAAGGGTAACGAGGAACATACTTGTTCCTTAGGACACTCTGGGTATTGCTGCTTTCTCTAATAATACGTAAAACTCAAAATCAGATTCTCAATCCACTTAAAGCACTCAAGAGGTCTATAAGGAAAACATTTAAGGACTTGTAAAATCTAATCTATAATCTGTCGTTTGGAACATTAACTCCAGGTTTCAGAGAATGCGTGCAACTTTCTCCAGGTTTTCCTATCCCATGAATGCATAGGCAGCATTCAAGATAGGGCAAAGTTATAGACCTATATCCTAGAAAAAAATACAGGTCAAACAATATTTAAGCAGGGCATGATGGCACATGCTTTTAATCCAAATACCTGGCAGAGACAGGCATAGCTTGAGAAACAAAGAAAATATATCTTCAAAGGGTTTAACAGGAAACATTAGAAGCCTAGTTTCCATATTAGTATTTTCTTACCTTATTAAAACATAATAAATTTCCCCTAAATTTATTTCATTAAGAAGTTTCTTTTACTGACTTTTTTACTCAGAATAATTGTGATCATACTTCTTAGTAAAGCCTGTATTCAGATAAAAAGATCATCCTGAAACAATTTTAGGACAGCGTAAAGAACTCTATTCAACTAATAATGTTATTTGATGCCACAGAGAAACAAAACGTTGATTCCTGTTGAAAATCAAAGAAGAAATGGTGTTTGAGCTGACTTCTAAAGAATGGCTTAACGGTTGGAGGGTATTTTACAAAAGAACAGGGCATATTAAATGTATGACTTATCAGGTAATAAATTCCACATAAATGAAACTAACTCTCAGATATACGTACATGCACACATACTATTACTTAAACACACTATTACAGGCAATTTGAAGATTTTGTTTATTCACACTTCACACAATGTTTTAGGCAAGCACATTCACCAGGTTTTATTTTAATACTATAAGGACTGTGTTAAGACAGGAGATGAGGGCTTGGGTACTGACTCAGTGGCTGAAGAGCCTGCTGCATACACATGAAAACCTGAGATCAGACTCCCAGCAAAAAAAAAACCAAACAAAAAACAAAAAACAAAAAACAAAAACAAAAACAAAAAACAAACAAGCTCTGCTGGAAATGGCAGCAAGAATCTTTAATTCCAGTGCTGTTGGGAGTACATAAAGGCTTCATGTTAGCCAGTCTAAATGACTGCTGAGCTTTAAGTTCACCAAGAAACCCTGTCTCAAAAATAAAACAGAAGCAATAAATAAGGAGACTTGATAACACTCACCTGCGCAGATGTCTATGTGAACCCACACTCATGTGCACATACATACTTCACACACAAACTCACAAAAAAATACAAGAGGTGGGCATTTAACTATTGTTTTTATTGTAAAAATATCATCGCAGGCACATGCAGTGTATTGCTCCAAGTGTAAAACTCCACACATGAACTTTTGCCTCTGTTGCCTGCTTTCCTTTTTAGAGCTATAATTTTCTCTTTTTTAATCATTTTCTTTTTTAAAAGATATATGTATACTAATTGGTTTCTGTTTTCTATTGTTGGCTGGAATGTTCGCAGAAAATTTATATTTTGTGCATGCATCTGCCTTGTGTGTGTTTTAAATAATTTATACTGCATGATTTTATACTTTATCATAATTTTCTTGCAGTTTGTTTACTCTGTGGGTTGTCAGGATCCTTTGAGGCAAAAGAATGTAAAGCAGTATAAAGAAATCAAATATTACAAGAACGTTATATAGCCCGTGGGTTTCCCGAGTTCATATTTTTCTACATTTCTAAACTTATACATTCTTTAAAATTCAACCCTGTGACTATGTGATTTTGAGCTAACATATATTTACATAATATAAATGTGACATTTTATAAAATTAGAGTGTCTGTGATATTTACCTTCCTCAAAGTGATATGGACAAATTAAGATAATTTAAGATAGATACTTTAGTGTGCTGTGATTATATTTTATTACTCCATATTGTCTTGTATTTTTCAAACCTTATGTCCCATACTGAAGTGTCAGTTGTTATGCTAAACAAACAACCAACAACAAGGTCCTTTTAAAAATAATTTCAATTTATTATTAAAAAAAAAATCAACTTAAAAACTAAATGCCCCTTGAATTATTTTCTGAAGTTATTTTCTAAATCAGTCACTGTTTGCTCCTCAGATAGAAACACATCAGTATAGCTCTTCCAATCTGAATAATAATTGAAGAAAACACATCCCTGTTGTGATTACTCAAAATGGTGAGACAAATACTCAGTGCCGTCCGTTGATTAGCAAAACTGTACATGTATCATGACTTGTATTGGGTGACCAGGCTAGAGAGGCAGAGAAGGAGATTACATTCGAAATGTGGCAAGCCATCATCACTGTGCCAAGTTAAGGGAAGGACAGGATAAGTGCTGAACTATTAAAAAAAGTAAATAGGTTTTTTTTTTTTCTTTCACATTGTTTCTGAGATTTACTTGTGTGAAAGTTTTCTGTATATCAAGCTGAGCAGTCTATGGGAATTAAAACAATATTTGATTCCTCCTACAGTTAGTGATCCCCATATGGCAGGGAAGTATTTCATAGAACTCCTGACTTGTGGTGATATGATAGATCCTATCATGGTTCCTAAACACAAATGCAAACTCTGCCATTATTTGTAACTTAGTGTATCCTTTGGGAGGCTGTCATCTGCTTCATATAAAAGTATGCACAGCTCTGGGCCAGCTGTTCCTTTTCTGATTTCTTGATGTTAATTCGCTGGTACACAAAAGATGCTGGAGATTGAGGTGTAAAGTCATGATTTTGAGTTTATTTTCCAGAAAGTAAAGTTAGCTGTTCCTTTGCTGCTTGTTTTGGGTTGTATTTATCCTGCTAGTAATTTTTTTAAGTCACCCATGCCTTTGATTCCTTGGTACTATTTCAGTTTTCTTTCTTAATTGTGTAAGAATGACTTTCTCTGTTCTGTTCTTATTCTTGTGTAGTGAAACCCAAGCACTGGGGCAATTTGAAAACTTATCATGGTCACCATGCTTGATAGAAACTGAGCCATGCTAAACATCATGCTATGAAGAGACTGGTGTCTTGCATTCTGTATCCTAACAATTACTTAGTGGCTACTCTGCATTTCTTTTGTTGAGTCAGTTTCTTTCTAGTTATTCACATTGCATGTTTCTGAGGACATTATATTATCACAAAATGAATGAAGAATGATGTTTCTCCTTCCCTTCAGTGAGAATGGCTGGAGTCACCATCATTCGTGTGAAGATAAGTACAGTTGTAATTATAATCTATAAGGTTTTTTCCCTCTTGTTAACTTGGTTTAGGAAATATCCTCTTAATTTCTGTACAGTTCATTTCTCCTTTGATAAAAAAAAAATCCCTCTTCTTAATCTCTGAATATGCCTAATTGTTATCTTAATTTAAAAATAAACTCATTATATTGTACTTCAGTTTTCTTTTTCATTGTATTCCCGTGTATAATAGCTTCCCCCTACAGAGTCAAGACAACAAAACATGCTCCATTTTCTTATGCTCCACTCACTCTTAGTCTGGCTTATCAGCATACAAAATTCTCTGCTAAAATGGCAAGTCTTACAGCAGATCTCACATTGGAATCAATGATCACCCTACAGCCCCTATATACACTATAATGACTAATTTTGGATTACTTGTGACTTCCTGACCAATGCTTATCCGAGTAGATAGTAATTTTTATGATAGCATTAATTCTGGAATTTTCTACTAGCACATAAATGACATATTCAGGGTAAAAGAGCTCTATATTACAATGCTGCCTTATCTATTAATAGTTCTATTTATTGCACTATATTATAATATCTTCCATATTAAAAATTATATCAGTATAATATCTTACATTATATTATATATAATCTATATAATATACTTTGTATATCACATATTCTAATATAATATATTAAAATATCTTTGATATTCATAGTTGCTGCCTTCAAATATAGAATGTATTTACATAAATTAGAAACATAACTTAGATGCACAAACTAAACACTATTTAAAAAGATGGGTTAAATATTTAATATACAGCTAGCATAAAAATATTTGAATATTTTGATATAGAACTCTTTTATAATTATTTATGGAGGCATGAGCTACATGTAGTAACCTGTATACTTCTACAGTCTTTGAAGGTGAATACACTCATTTAAAATAGCATTATGTTATGGTACTTTCTTTGAGAGTGCTCCAACTCTGAATAATGATAGGGAGTCATATTTATTATGAATGCCTAGGCCTTATACCTAGGCTAGTTCCCCACTAGATCCTAACTTATTAATTGATTTACTCTATTCAAAGGTCTGCCACATGCTTCTTTAGCTACTTCTTCTTACTCAAGGCCTGCTCCCCATTCTGCGTGTCCCTGGTAGATCCTCCTGCTTCTGACTCTCTGTAAGAAATTCTTTGCAGAAGTCTCACCTTCGACTTCCTACCTTGCTATAAACCATCAGATTTTTTAAATAAACCAGTAAGAAGGTAAGAGAAGGAATGTTTACAAAACACTGAAGACATGTGATACTTCAACAAAACCAAAGTCCAGCCTGTAATCAGATCTCTGAAGATTCAGATATCACATTTGTATAATACAGAGACAATATTCACACAGTGCATAAAAGCATCAGCGCAACAACACAATAATAAAGATGTAGTAGAATATTTCCATCACTTCAGGTTATTTCTCCATGCTCCATCAAAGGGAAGTGATTACTCCTCTGATTTTTATAAACCTGTTCTACTTTGCTTGCTATTGAACTTAGAGAACAAAGCACACCTGCATCTGTGTCTGACTACTTATCCTTGGCATGGTTTTCTTGAGGTCTCAGAATGCATGTTTCCATGCTTCCTTCCTATTTATATCATTAAATGAACATGCTACTAATCCATATTTCTGTTGATTTCAATGCTTAATGATTCAAAATAAAGTTGATACGATTATCCAACAATATTGTGTGTGTGTGTGTGTGTGTGTGTTTTCATGGTTATCTCTTTCTTGCTCTGGTTGACCAAGTTGAAATTAGTTTATCATTATCTGTCTAACTATTTATCTCTCTTTTTATCTATATGCCATCCATCTATTAATCTATGCTTATGTACATCCCATAAAAGAGTGTTCCATATATATGTAATTATTCCAGTTTTGTTCAGGCAGGTATCTATATTTCTATACATATTTGAATTTTCAAATAATTTAGTAATTCCAAAATATCCAAAGCAGTATCCCACTGTAAAATTAAATATTTCCTAGAAGATTACTATTATTTAGTACCATAATTTGTGGTTACACTGTATTGTACTCTTTTGTTGTCTGTTGCAGGAAGTATCAAAAAAGATGGAACATATATCACATGTTCCTGCATTATGTCCTGGTCCTCTCATCCCTGGTGGGAAATGGCTAACCTGCTTTCATCTCAGAGCTCCACGATCTCTCCACCCAGCTCACTAGGTTCCCACTGGAAGATAACTATCACACCAGCCCCATGCTTCAATACCCCCATGGCTTCTGTGGTGCACATCAGGTAAACCCACACTTTGCTGCTGTACCTTTACACTTGAACCCAGATGAGCTGTGTCCGCATGAAGGAAAACACAAGACAAACTTAGTTCAGAAACAATGATAACTCAATCTCTGGGTGCATCACCTAAAACCTAATCTTGTAAACCCTATCAAAGTCTGATACCTCTGGTGGTGAATCCTTGTGGATCTGCCATGATACCAGGAGACTTTACTAAGTACATCTTACCTACTACATGCTGTCTTAGGATATTTTATAAATTTTATTGAGAGTGTAGTATTTCCAAACAAATTGTACTGGCTGGTTTTGTTTGTCACTTGACACATGCTGTAGTTATCACAGAGCTTCAGTTGAGGAAATGCCTCCATGAGATCCAGCTGTAAGGCATTTTCTCAATTAGTGATCAAGGGAGGAGGACCCATTGTGGGTAGTACCATCCCTGGGCTGATAGTCTTGGTTTCTAGAAGAAAGCAGGCTGAACAAGCCAGGAGAAGCAAGCCAGTAAGTAACATCCCTCCATGGCCTCTGCATCAGCTTTTGTTTTCTGACTTACTTGAGTTCCAGTCCTGACTTCCTTTAGTGATGAACAGCAACATGGAAGAGTAAGCTCAATAAACCTTTTCCTTCCCAACTTTCTTCTTAGTCATGATGTTCGTGCAGAAATAGAACCCTAAGACTCAAATTAAGTTGAAAAATAATTTGTATGAACTATTTTGTGTTTAATGGTCCAGTTTATTTGTAATGGCCTACCAACAAGTTATCAAAAATAGGTTTAAGTGTTCTTGCATATTATAAATAACACCAAGTCTCACCTAATGGTTTTAAAACTTTTATATTTCAAATGCAATCATTTCTATTCCAAATAGTACTGAATTACTTATATACAGTTAGCATTAAACAACAGTGCAAATACTACCATTTTCTCATAGTTACTTTATGGTGTGTTTTGGAAGTTTCTTCTTTCTTTCTTCTTTCACTTTTTTATTGGTTATTTTATTTGTTTACATTTCAAATATTGTCCCCATTTCCCAGTTTTCCCTCCACAACCCCCTATTGCATCCCCCTCCCCACTGCCTCTAGGAGGGTACTCTCTACCCATCCACCCATTCCCACTTCACCATCCTACCTTCCCCCTACACTGGGGCATCAAGCCTCTATAGGATCAAGGGCCTTCCCTCCTACTTGTGCCATACAAGGCAATCCTCTGCTACATATGCAACTGGAGCCATGGGTCCCTCCATGTGTATTCTTTGGTTGGTGGTTTAGTCCTTGGGAGCTCTGGGGGATCTGGTTATTTGTTAGTGTTCTTCCTATGGGGTTGTAATACCCTTCAGCTCCTTCAGTCCTTCCCCTAAATCTTCTATTGGGGCCCCAGCAATCTATCCAATGGTTGGCTGCATGCATCTGCATCTGTATTGGTCAGGCTCTGGCAGAGCCTCTTGGAACAGCTATACTAGGCTCCTGTCAGCAAGTGCTTCTTGGCATCAGCAGTAGTGTCTGAGTTTGGTGTCTGCAGATGGGATGGATCCCTAGATGGGGCAGTCTCTAGATGGTCTTTCCTTCAGTCTCTGCTCTATTCTTTGTGCCTGGTTTTCCTTTAGACAGGAACCATTCTGGATTAACATGTTTGAGATGGGGTGGGTGACCCCATCCCTCAATCAGGTGCTGTGCCTAACCTCTGGATATGGTCTCTACAAGTTCTCTCTCCCCTGTGTTGGGTATTTTGGTGAATGTCATCCCAGTAGGGTCCTGGGAGCCTCTTGCTTCCCTGGCATCTGGGACTCTTCTAGTAGCTACCCCCAGTTTCCTATCCCTCACTGCTACACACCTCTCTGTTCAATTTCCTGATCCTTTGCACTTCTCCCTGTCTCCTCTCACACCTGATGCTGCCCACATTTTCCTCTCTCTCCTTTCTCTCTCCCTAGTCCTTTTCTCTCTCTACCTTCTGTGATTATTTTGTTCCCTCTTCTATGTTGGATTGAAGCATCAACACTTTGGTCTTCCTTCTTCTTAAGCTCCATATGGTTTATGGGTTGTATTGTGGGCATTCTGAGCTTTTGGGCTAATATCCACTTATCAGTGAGTACATACCATGTGTGTTCTTTTGTGACTAAGTTACCTCATTCAGGATATTTTCTAGTTCCATCCATTTGCCTGAGAATTTCATGGAGTCATTATTTTTAATAGCTGACTAGTACTCCATCGTGTAAATGTACCACATTTTCTGTGTCCATTCCTCAGTGAAAGAAATGGACGTAAGGATATACACCTGTAACATCAGCATATTCAAAGTTGAGTGAAGAGGATCAGAAATTCAAAATCATCCATGGCTACAAAGTATATTTGATATGAACCCAGGCAATATAAGATCCTGTCTAGAAAAAGAACCAAACAAACTCACAAACAAAACAAAACTGAAAAGCCCAATAGGCTCAGAATATATATGAGCAGTAATGTTCAAGCAAGAGGATATTAGTTTGACATTAATACCCATGTTCTAAGCCTTGGTTACCATGGGTTTCTAGGAATGCAAATTAAAACTACTGAAAAGAGTTGTTCTAAATTTTTTGCTTTGATGCTTTTTGAGGCAAAATCATGTTGTGTAGATTGCTGTGTATATTCAGCTGGACTTGCAGCAATCCCCCTGCTTCTGTCTTCCAAGTGCTATTTCTTAATGGTGCTTTGATTTATGTTTTAATCCATTACTAGCTATTAATGCTAGCATATACATCTAAGTGCAATTCTATTGTCCCTAAGTCTCTATAAATACAACTTCCATGTAATTTTAATTAATTACTGCATATTTTTAATTGATTAGGCATATGTACTGTCTCATTTTGTGTGTCATCTTGATACAAACTAGAGTTATCAGAGAGGAAAGAGCCTCAGTTGACAAGATATCTCCGTGAAATCTAGTTCTAATACACTTTCTCACTTAGTGATCAACCATGGTGGGTTGTGCCATCCCTGAGCTGGTAGTCCTGGGTTCTATAAGAAATCAGGTCAGAGGAAACAAGACAATAAACAACATCTCTCCATGTCTTCTGCATCAGTTTCTGCCTCCAGATTCTGCCACATTTTGAGTTCCTGTCCTGACTTCCTTAAAGGACAAACAGTGATAAAGAAATGTAAGCCAAATAAACCCCTTTCCTTCCAATTTGCTTTTCTTTGTGGTGTTTTATCAAAGCAATAGAAACCCTAACTAAAGACAGTGTGTAAAATGATATTTTCCATTATAACACCTTTTCTCTTATGAGAATACTCTTTTTGCTGGCTACTTATAAGTGTAACAGTAATCGAAACATCCTATTTTAGTATGATAAATGCTTGCATGGCTTGCATAATTAGAATACATGCTGTGTGAATAACATATATTTATGGTGGCTTTGCAACGTAGATTGATAAGATTTGCTTTCTGGTTTGAGTTTTTAATATTTTTATATTATTGTGTTTTCTAACATGACCAATTTTATTTATACCCCAGTGAGTATTTTCTCTTTGTATCTTTTTCTTTTTATTTCAATCTATTACTTTTTTGTTCTTCCTGGCACAATCATTAATTAATTAACTCATATTTTATCTGCACTTATAATTATGCTTTTGATTATCTAGAATAACTTGGATCTTCAATGTCCCTCAGATGACAGTGTGATAAAAATTTCATCTCTAGGATAAACCTTGTGGGGATGTGGTTCACACTTTATGATCAAGAGCTTAGTTGAAACTTGATAGCTCATTGAAGCATGTCCTATTCTTTTACTTTGTGTGATATAAAGGATTTGGCTGTATGATGGGCTCCTATCATCTTAAACTACCTCATCTACGACTTAAAAAATTGGAATCTATAGGAAAGAGACTTCACCGTCTTTCATGTTTGAGTTAAGAACCTTATAGAGAATTTTAGAATACAATAGTAACTCTTTTTTCCAATAATCTTTACTTTTCTCATTGCACGTTTCTGATTGCCTCATGTCTCATTACAGATCTTCACTCAACATGCCTTGTCAAGTAAATTCTCTGATGACAGAATCAATACTCCAGAATGCTTGAGTGCATATAACATCATTATTTTAGAGGATTTGGAGTGGCACTAAAAATGAAATGGTATTTTTAGTTTTGTTTTTCCTGTCTTACTATCTTGAAAATATTTCTTTTACTTTCTTGGCTGATACTTTATTCTGAAAACATAAAAAAAAATCAATTTCTATATGTGTTTTTGCATTTGTCTGATTTGGGGTTCATAGGGGGTGGGCTTGCAAAGTAAATAAAGACTTATGCAAATGGAAAGTGTGTGAAAGATATATAACAAAATACAGGGGAAAACTTACCCAAAACTACAAGCAGACCTTTGTGTTCTCTCTTTGATATGGTAGATATTTACATCCATAGTCCTTTTTTTTTTTTTGGTAATTTATTTACATTTCAAATGTTTTCCCCTTTCCAGGTCTCCCCTTTGTAAACCCCCTGTCCCATCCCCTTCTCCCTGCCTCTATGAGGATATTCCCCCACCCACCCACAGACTCTCATCTTCCCTCCTTGGCATTCCCCTATACTGGGGCATCTATCATTCTCAGATCCAAGGGTCTCTCCTCCCACTGATGGACTACCAGGCCCTTCTCTGCCACATATGTGGCCAGAATCTTTGGTTGTTGGTTCAGTCTCTGGGAGCACCTGGGGGCCTGACCAGTTGACACTGTTGTTCCCTCCCCATGGGGCTACAAACTCCCTCAGCTCCTTCAAACTCCTCAGTCTCTTCTCCAGATGCTCAACCTGGGACTCCATGCTCAGTCCAACAGTTGCTGTGAATTGAGTCATGGGTATTCCGAACTTTTGGGCTAATATCCACTTATCAGTGAGTACATACCATGTGTGTTCTTTTGTGACTGAGTTATCTCACTCAGGATGATATTTTCAGCTTCTATTCATTTGCCTGTGAATTTCATGAAGTCATTGTTTTTAATAGCTGAGTAGTATTCCATTGTGTAAATGAAACACATTTTCTGTATCCATTCCTCTGTTGAGGGACATCTGGGTTGTTTTCAGCTTCTGGCTATTATAAATATGGCTGCTATGAACATAGTGGGACATGTGTCTTTATTACATGTTGGAGCATCTTCTGGGTATATGCCCAGGAGTGGAATAGCTGGGTCCTCAGGTAGTATTATGTCCAATTTTCTGAGGGTCTGCCAAACTGATTTCCAAAGTGGTTGTACCAGCTTGCAATCCAACCAGCAATGGAGGAGTGTTCCTCTTTCTCCACATCTTCGGCAGCATCTGCTGTCACCGGAATTTTTGATCTTAGCCGTTCTGACTGGTGTGAGGTGAAATCTCAGTGTTGTTTTGATTTGCATGTCCCTGATAACTAAGGATGCTGAACATTTCTTTAGGTGCTTCTCAGCCCTTCGAACTTCCTCAGTTGTCTTTTAAATCTAGTCTTAGTGCATTTTGAAGGTCCTAGCCAAACATTATAAAATCCACTTTGTATTTAACCAAATCTGTGTTAATCTTTGTCCTTGGGTTGAATTCAGTTGTTCCAGGAACCAAGACATCCCTAGCAATAGCCACACCTCCCCTAACAACAGCCACTCCACCCTTAGTAACAGCCAGTCAGCTCTTAAGAAGAAAGTACCTAGTATTCCAGATGTTTTGAAATATTCAAGTTAAATACAATTGTTCATAACAAGCTGAAATCATTACAAGCCAAGAGATATGCATCAAGAGGCAATATTCAAATGATAACCAATCATATAACTGCCAAATTTGAAAGCCCCTTACTGTGCTGTCACAGTGATAAAAAGACAAGGCTTTACCAGCTTGGAGCCTTCTACACCCATCCACTGTGTTGGAGAGGATGGAGTGTCCTAGCTTGAATAATGGCACTTTGCTTTTGTATATGAGTTGGACTCCTAGTAGTCGCTGGTGATCCATGGGGACCTCATGATCTGGGCATAACACATTTTATAATTCTATTAACTATAGCATCATTATGTCAACATCTTATAATGTAAGTCTTGCAATGGAGAATTGTACTGATGCAAATGATATCTGTAAGATAGGAATAAAAATTAGGAAAGAAAACATCTTTCTACTGGAAAAAAATGAATGGAGTAACTTTTTAAATAAAGAGGAAAATAAAAAAGACTGAAGATATAGTTAGCCTGGACTTGGACTTGTAACTATCTTCCTTCTAATGCAGCAGATCTATTACTTCTAACTAAATTTTACCCCTTCCATAGAGAAAAACAGCACATTTCCTGCATCTGAGTTAAGGATCCTTGGGAGATAATATATTAAATGTAACATGGTCCCTTAGGGATCAGTGAATTTTTAACTCTGTGGATTTTAGCCACTTTGCGTGATCCATGTCATGTCATTATAGTGCACCCCACTTATTCTTACTTATTCATTAACCACAGGAAAGACTCTCTTGTTCAATGTATTTGAGCCCTTTTGTTCATTTTTAATTTTTAATTTAATTTATTTTTTACTTTTTAAAAATATTTATTTATTTGTTTATTTGTTTATTTATTTTTGAGACAGGATTTCTTTGTGTAACACTGGTTATCCTCAATTCACTAAAGGCTAGCCTTGAATTCAGAGATCTTCCTGCCTCTGTCTCTCCAGTGCTGAATTTAAAGGTGCATAACATCACCACTGAATAACTATGTCCCAGATGGAAGGGAACGATATTTGTAAACGAAACATTACTAAAGCATAAATTACACATCAAACCCCTCACATTAATAATGGGAGACTTTAACACCCCACTCTCAGCCATAGACAGGTCATATAGACAGAGTCTAAACAGAGAAATAATTGAACTAACAGATAATATAATTCAAATGGACCTAATAGGTATCTACAGAACATTTTACCCAAACACAAGAGAATATACCTTCTTCTCAGCAAAACAGGGAACCATCTCCAAAATTATAGATACTTGGTCACAATCTATCTATTAGTATAGATACTTAACAGATACAAGTAAAGTGAAATAACCCTTTGCATCTCATCCAACCACTGTAAATTACAGCTGAACTTCAGCAACAACAGAAACAACAGAAAGCCTGCAAAGACATGGAAACCAAAAAACTCTAATCAATGACCATTGGGTCAAGGAAGAAATAAAGACATAAATTAAAGACTTTCTAAAATTTAATGAAAAGCAAAGGTCAACATACCTGAATTTATGGGACAGAAAGTATGCAGTGCTAAGTGGAAAGTTCATAGCATCAAAGGCCTTCAAAAAAAATTAATGAGATCTCGTACTAGCAACTTAACAGCACAACTGAAAGTTGTAGAACAAAAAGAAGCAAACACACTCAGAACAAATGTCAATACAATTGAAACAAAGTGAATAATACTAAGAATCAATGAAACAAAACAGTTGGTACTTTGAGAAAATCAACAAGACCAACAAACCCTTATGCAAACTAACTCAAAACCAGTGGCTCTGTACCCTATCCCCAAGTCTGCTCTCTCTCTACTATCCACTATTACCTTTCCAACTTGTCTCAGCTTCACAAGCCTGGCTTGGAATGTAGGAATGAAAATGTCTACTATAGAATTATTGGAGGTTTAATATCAAAGATATTTGTATGCATGACATATTTGGCATCTACTTTTCACATGGGAATCCAGGACTGTGGAAGAAGATGCATGTCTGTTGCATTCCCTATATATCATATCTTTTGCTTACAGTCATAATTCTTATGATAGAAGGGACACACAGAATATATATATATTTGTATTATGTGGACACTACAGTGGCTGCCACACCACCTTTATTTAATTCAGCAGGTTGGAGTCTCAAGTTGCTCTAAACTCTTTTATAGAATCCCAGCTGCTCTATATTTCTCCAGAGAAAGTTTATAGTTACTAATAAAGCTGTCTATGGTGACATGTCATTTTTATGCTTTAATGAGTCCTTTTGCCATAGATTCCTTTCCCATCATGTGGAACAATGTAAAGAAATCAGAAGCAAAGTATAATTAGAAAATAAAACACAAAACAACCAAAAAAATCATAGGGTGAAAGTATCCAAATTTAAAAAAACAGAAATAAAAAGGGAGACATAACAACAGCCATTAAAAAACAAAAATCTAAAGAATCATTGGGTCTTACAACAACAATCCTGTAGTTCAAGAAATTGAAAAATCTCAAGGAAATGGACAATTTTCTTGATAAATACCATTTACCAAATTGAAATCAAGATCAAGTGAACAATCAGGACCACATGATTTTAGTGCAGAATTTTACTTGACTTTCAAAGAAGAGATAATACCAACACTCCTCAAATTAGTCCACAAAGTAGAACAGAAGGAACACTGCAAATTCATATTATGGGGTCGCATTCACCCTGATACCTAAATTACACAAAAATTCAACAAAGAAAGAGAACTTCAGACCAATTTTCCTTATAAACATTTATGTAAAAATACTCAACAAAATAACCACTAACAGAATCTAAGAACATATTAAAAAGGAACAACCACCTTGATCAAGTAGGCTTCATTCTAGAGATGCAGGGATTATTCAACATATAAAACTCTATCAATGCAATCTACCATTTAAATAAACAGAAAGAAAAAAGGAGCACATGACCATTTTATTTGATGCTAAAAAGATCTTTGACAAAATCCAGCACTACTTCATGATAAAAATCTTAAAGAGAGTTGAGGGATATGACCCTCAGTTGCTATCTTATATCCATCACAATGGCTAAGATTAAAAACTTAAGGAACAGATCATGCAGGCAAGGATCTGGAGCAAGGAGAATACTCCTCCGCTGCCAGTTGGAATGGAAACTTTTATAGACACTTTGGAAATCAATGAGGTAGTTTCCCAGAAGATTGGGAAAAAATCTACCTCAAGACCCAGCTATACCACTCCTGGACATACACTCAAAGGATGCCTAACCTTTCCACATGCACATTTGCTTTACCAAGCTCAAAGCAGCTTCATTCATAAAAGCCAGAAAGTAGAAACAACCTTGATGTTCCTCAACCAGAAAATGAAGATGGAAAATGTGGTACATTTACACAATGGAATATTGTTCAGCCATTAAAACCATGACATCATGAATTTTTCCTGCCAAGTGATGGAACTAAAAGAGATCATCTTGAGTTTGAGGTAACCCAAAACCAGAAAGACAAACATGGTATGCACTCACTTATAAGTAGATATTAACCATAAAGGGTAATCATGTGGCTATCTACAGACCCCCCAAAAGCTAAATAACTAGAAGGACTCATGGGGGAATATGTGAATCTCACTGAAAAGGAGAAATAGAATAAACATTACTGGGGGTAAATGGGGGTACACTGGCAGGGGTTTAAGAACAAGAGGAAGACGTGGAGGCATGACAGAAGTAGAGGAGTACTTGGAGAGTCAACTGAAGTTGGGGACATCTCTGTAATAAACTATAAACCTAAGGCAAGAGAAACTCCCAGGAATATATGAGGGTAACCCTAGCTAAGACTCCTAGCAGTGGCAAATATAGAGTTTGAACTAGCAATCCCCTGTAATCAGATATGACTTCCAAAGAGTAGATTGGAACACCAAACCAGCCATAAATCCTTTGGGTACAATTTGTTCTGCATACATGATGTGCAGGGATAAAGATGGAGCAGAAATTGAATGTCTAACCAACGACTAGTCTAGCTTGAGACCCATACCATGAGATGGAGTCCACCCTTAACACTGTTAATGATATTCTGCTATACTTGCAGATAGGAGTATAGCATAACCATCAGTATAGAGGCTTCATGGAGAAACTGAGCAACTGATGGAAACAGATGCAGTTACCCACAGCTAAAGATTAGGCAGAGCTTCCATAATCCTCTGGAAGAGGAGAGCAAAAGATTGTAGGAGCCAAAGGGACGAAGGGCATCATGAGAAAACTAAATAATCAACTAACCTGGGCCCATAGGGGCTCATATAGATTGAACTGCCAACCAAGGAGCATGCATGGGACTGACCTAGGCCTTCTGCACAAATGCAATAGTTGTGAAGCTTGGTTTTCATATTGGATTCTTAACAGAAGGGGGGGCAGATGCTGTCTCTAACTTTGTTGTGTGCCTTTGGGAACTTTTTCTCCTACTGGACTGCCCTGTCTATCCTCAATAGGAGAAGATGCATGTGCCTAATCTTATTACAGTGTGATATGCCAAGGCTGGTTAATATCCAAGGGAGTCCTCCATTTTTCTAAACAGAAAGGGAGGAGGAGTGAATTGAGGGAGGTGGGACTAAGACTGGAAAGAGAGAAGGGAAGGGAAACTGAGCATGGAATGTTAATTAATAATTTAATTAATTAGTTAATCAATATAGAAATATATAAATGAATATTTATTTATGTGTGTGTTTTCTGAGTGTGTGTGTGTGGACACAAGTGCATGAGAATACCATAGCACCTGTGTGGAGGTCAGAGGACAATGACTATGATCAGTTCTCTCCATCTAAGATATTTATCCTGGAAAAGGCACTCAAGTTTCCAGATTTGGCAGCATGTGTTTTTATCTACGGACACATCTTTTCAGTGCCCGTTCTTGTTTTACAAGTTCCACAACTTGGCAATCAATCCTGAAGCAGTAAATTAGTCTTTTAATGAAGACTCCAGTGTAAGACTTTGGGAAGCCCTCTGTGCACATTACTGAAAGTGTTTCCTCAGAAAACTTAGAGTACAGTTAAAAGACCTAGCTTATTTGAACCCAGTCCCACACAACATCTTAGGACATAAATATTATCTTTATTACCATGTGAAGGAAATTTTTAAATGGAAACTAGAACATTCAGGCCACACTTCTGTTCTTTCTGGCTATCCCTAGGTTGCAGTATTTTAAAACCATTGTTGTCTCTAATTGTCCATCCTTTCATATAGTACTGATGATAATTTGAGGTTAAATAGTTGACTTTTCTGTCAGAACAATTACATAATGATTTTACTTCCTGCTATTTGAACTGAACTGCTATCTTTAAACAGAAAGTATTCAACAATAAAGCTTTTTTTTTCTTCACATCTTTCCAACCGGTGGACTTTATCACAGACTGGCTTTCTCTACAGATTACAAGAGAACTCCATGTCTCAAGAGACATGAATGGGGAGTAGCCAGAACTTCCTGAGGCAATGTTTCTGGGAGCTCTGTTATTATAGTGTGAAATGATCAGATTGGAATCTGGGGGACATTTTCACTCTGCTACTTTTATTAGTTTTTGACAGTTTTTTGGTCTGTTAAATGCATAGATTGTTTTCTTATGTTCCAGAGATTTTATATTTTAATGACAGAAACAAACTCAAGAAAGCTTAAACATAAAGGAAAATTGTTTGATGCTTAGCTAGTAACTGTGAGTATGACACTTTTGTACTCTATTTAAGAGAGTAATGTGTTATGCTGTAGAAAATATCCAAGTGATATGTAAGTGAGGACAAGTGATTAGAAAATAGATATTTTCATCCTGTGATCACATGATGACCTGTGGTCATGTAATGACCTGTATTCATGTGGCCACATGATAACTTATGGTCACATGATAATTGGTTAACCTAGTGAAATACAATGAAAAAAATACCAATCAATTGAAGAGCAGCAAAATCCAAAGGAAATGAAATAGAGAGTTTGTAGAGGGAATTGGGGGCGGGTAATTTGTGAGGATAGGAGGCAGTAAAAGAAGAAGAGGAGATGGATGAAATCAGGATATATTTAAACATAAACAAAATAGTCAAAAATAGAGGTTAACAAATCTTAGCAATAATAAAATGGAATAGCATGATGATCTATATTCCCTTTGCGCTTATCCAGATTCTTCAGCAAGGAATTATGTTACTAGATTATTCATATAAGGAAGTGGTATAAGAGATGTGATAAGAGATGATATTAATCTGGAAGGCACATTGATTGGTATCTGTTATTAAAGAGTTCTCATCTTTAACAACAAATGTTAACACAGAACATATGTGTTGAGGGGGATTTCAAATAAATCTGCTGATGCTAATTGACTGAGTTCTGCATAGCACATATCAACTTGCAGCTATTCTCAGCAGAATGCTTAATGCCAGTATTTTTATATAATATGAAAGATTAACAAATTTTCAAGGATTTTATTAGCCAGACACTTCAATTTTCATATGATCAAATTAGTCTAAAAAGGAAATTCCAAAGATTTCTATAGAGGAGTTTGGATTTAGCAGCATGGCTGTTCAAGCACTGGATAAAATCTAAAGACCATCTAGGTCTATATGATCCAGCAGGAATGTAGGAATACCCTGGATTATAGTATGATCTGGCTGGAATACAGATACACCCCAAGTCCACACCTTTAATCCTATACAATGAAGATAAAATTTGTTTGTAAAAGGAAGTAGTCATGTTTGAAAATGAATGGTAGACAAAGTAAGGAATCAGAGAAAGAACTGATGAAACAAATAAAAGATAGGATATGCTCTACTCTGATAAGAACAGATAGGGAAGAAGACAACTAATGATAGAGGGAGAGAGAGAGAGAGAGAGAGAGAGAGAGAGAGAGAGAGAGAGAGGAGACAGAGACACAGAGAGACAGAGGCAGAGACAGAGACACAGAGAGAAAGAGAGCAATGCAGTGGGAGAGTCAGTTCTGTTTGGTGCAGTTCACTTAAGTGCAGTTGAGTTCTGAGTTCACTCAGTCAGTGCAGCAGTTCCTGGAGTTCAGAGGCAGTTTTTCCAAGGAGAGTGATTCAGAAGCCAATTTTAATCAGTAAGCTTGGAGAGGGATTTTGAGCCAGAACAACTGAGTTGAACCATCTAGCCAGAGTTCAAAAAGAACTAAAAAAGGTGAACTTATTCAGCATTAAGTCTCAGAAGCTGAAAAAATTCTAGGCTTAGGTTAGCAGACAGAGGCTGGGAACTAAGGTCTTCAAAGTCTGGGCTTGCAAGAGATTAGATTGTAAAGAGACTAATAGCTTCTAGCTCTAGGCCTGTGAATGGTTAGAACAGAATAAGAAATACTCTAGGCTCAGCCCAAGCCATGTATTCATATAGCTTGGGTATGGCTCTCATCTCATCCCTTCATCTGAGGAAATAAAAACAACATTTAGATATTTACAGATTTGTTTTTAATTATAGTAATGTGTTTGCTAAAATAAACACTAAGCACACAAACACATAACTCATGTACATGAGTGTGTGTGCATGCACACACACACACACACACACACACACACACACACACACACAACCACTTGTTTTCTGGGGAAAAAATGGAATCTTTCCTTACAGTGAAGTTTACAGTGGTGCCTAGAGACTTACACATAGGTTCTTACATAGCTAACAATATTACCTGTATTTTATAGTCTCTGTTGCCTTAAAATGAGAGCAATTGTCATTGTGAGATGGTATAATTTTGTATTTAATGCAATATAAGTTAAGAAGAAAATCTGACTTAAGAATAAAGATTTGATAACTATCCTTTAAAACTGTGAAGTGAATAAAAATAGGTGACTCTAACCATATTTCCATACTCACTGATAGGAAATAAGTGTTCACATTTATACTGAATTGAGATATACTTACTGCCCATGTAACTTATAAGAATATGCATATGTAGAAATCATATAAAAATAAGTGACAAATTTTACCACAACTTTTCATAGTTCTGAAATTAGGCAAATAATAAAGTCAGATGTGAGAAAATGACTTCACCACATTTATGAGAAGTAAAGAATCTATTATATTAAAATTGCAAAAATTCCTCTAAATCTTAAACTTTAGCTGAAGCATGGTTTTATATAAAAGTTTCATGACCTTGACTCAATTAATTCAGTATGTTTTATTGCCTCATGCTTGTTTTAAAAGTTAAATTATCAGCTATTTTAAAGTTCTACCCTCAAAACATCTTATCATTTAGAACTTAATTTAGCATCAATAACATCCTTTTATCTGTAGTTTCTCCTCTTTTATCTTTATTACTGCAATAACTTTATTTATTTATTAAGTATGAACAACTGCCTTGTGTTCTTTCATTGTTTTTTACTTAAAATACACATGAAGGATTAACCATGATGATAACCGTATTGAAAAGTTTCATTCCTATCTACAATATAAAGCCAATACGTTAATTCTTCTGCCTAACAACCCACAGTTTTACAATATCAGCTCCTTAAATGATATTTGGACGATAATTAAAATATATGTTTTACAATTTTACTAGGCTAACATTGCATGAAAGGAGTAAGCTCTGGGTATATCTTCATGCTAGATAGTATTTCCACCCACTCAAAGCTTTGGGTTCATTTTATGGCGCTGGTCATTGCTGATTTCCATTATTTTATATCTCCCAAAATCAAATAATAAGCCATTGTTTGAATAATGTATGTCTTATGATAACTGTCAAAGGTATATATTCTAGGATCAGAATAAAATCACAACCTATATTTTAAAAATATGTTGTAAGTTATTTTATCATCTAGAAACCCTTGTCATCTTTTTTGTAAAGTGGAAATAGATGTTTAAGTCTACAAAATTATATAGGACATTCAATACAATGTTTTATGATTGATCTGTTCAAAATGGGATACCATTGATCTCCAATAAGGAATATGTTAATGCATATATATATTATATGAGATTAGTTTATTTTACAAGCCAAACGTACAAATCCAACATCATAGGAAAAGCATTCCAATTTCATGGCAGCTGAGACTTTCTGCATAGTACTTGCAAGTTAACAAGCCAGGAAACATTCCAATACAGAGTAGGAAAGTAGGGAGGAGTATGGACACCTCCGCTTATAGCTGAAGAGCTACTGACAGTTTGTGAGTGAGGAAAAGAAGAGTCCATGTTTTTGCATGCGTAAAGAACGTGGTATGTCAATTGAACTCTACTGTAGATGGGTCTTTAAAAACAAAAGGAAGAATTTGGAAGAAGGAAGAAAGTAGGAATGGATCTGGGAATAATTATGGGAGTATAGGGGATGAATATAATAAAATTACAATATATACCTGTATGAAATTCTCAAATAATTAATAACAATAAATATATCATATATATGATATATATTACATTTTATAATAGTATAATTATGTATTTCTGTGTTTGAGCATGTATATTGTACTAAATTATTCAGCAAGAGGTTTAGGAATCTATGAGAGAGGGAGGAAGACCTGAAAATATCTTGGAATTTTGAACTTATGAAGCTTAGTAAGCACTACACTGCTGAAGCTGGTGGCATAAGAGCTCAACCTTCTCACTCTAGTCTTCCTGGCTTTGTGCCATCATCCCTAGACAGTGACATCTACATGAGAAGCACTGGAAACAACAGAGGCCCTGGACTTCCCGGTGCATTTAGAAATAATATTAGATATGAACCAATGTTTCACTTCCTACTGGGATGAATTTTCATTCTGCTCTTTTAAACCCTGTCCACATTCCCTCCCTCATGCTTTCCTTTATGGATTCCCTACCTCACAACTCTGATATGGAAAACACATTTCCTACTGTAAAGAAATGACTGTGGTGCTGGACTAGAAAGATAAATTATTGTGTATCAATATGTTTCCTTTGTATTTCTCACTATTTATTTCAATAGATGACTGCTCTAATGGCTTCTGCACACTGAGGGTTGTGCAGCCTCTGTTGATGCCTTTACTGATGTATGGACTTGCCTCCTTCATGTGATCCTACCAGGATGTATACCTCATCACAGACAAAACAGTCCTAGGCTGAAACCTCCAAACTAAGCAAAATAATCTCTTTCTCCTTTCAAACTAACTGCCTAATGTGTTTGTTACAGAGTACAATATGTAACAGAAACCTTACTAACACTGAAAATGAATATACAGTTTTTAAAAATGTAAATGGAATGAGGTGTTTAAACCTTTAGCATCTTGCTGAGTATAAGATAATTGATTTCCCCTTATTATTGTATCACATACTATGACTATATGAACAGTAATCATTAAAACTATAATTTAATCTTTATTAATCAACCTTCAATATGAAATGGTTGATCTATTGAATGGTAAAATCCCACATCTCCACTTAAAGCAAAAACTGGTTTCAATACCAAGAAATACTTTGGATTACTTTGTTACCTGGCTTGGAGAATGTTTATGTTTCTCCTGTTTGTATTTGAAGTGGATTTTGACAGTAGATATTTCTATTATTACTTGTGTTTTTACATTCATTTGTAACTTGTGGACATTTTAGTATAAACAAAAAGAGACTGTGTTGGGAGTTATTACTCATATATTATTTGAAACTCAAGTTGACAGAGCAATATCTTTAAAATAAATTTAAGGAAACAGTTTGAAGTGTTATTTCTTATGATTGGAGACAACAAAGTCAAAACCATTCAGCTCACTTATTTTATAATCCTGCTAGGACCAATTTACAAATATTTATTTCATTGTATATTTTTCTGAGCCTACACTTACTGTTGTCACTTCCTAAGACAGTTTATATTTAAGAGAAGATGTGGGTAGGGAAGTAAGAGGAGTTCAGGGAGGGGAAATATATTCAGGAACTTCTGCATAAAAAAAATAATAAAAACAAGTTACGTATGTGAAGGCATTGTCATATTTAGCTTTATTGTATACTTCATGTTTAACCTTTATTATGTACTCATTACAAGTGTTCTTTTTACGTGAATAATTTGTTCCTGGCTTTACTTATATTGAAATATGCAAAATGGATATATTAAAAGTAAAATTATAAAAAACATAGCTTATTTTAATGATGCTCTGGCCTGGTATAAATCATATTGATGTCCAAGAATCATGGGGCATTGCTTAAGTACCATTGTTAAATATTCATGGATGACACAGAGATGTATTTGTGAGGAAGCTGGTAGCCATGCTAAATGTAGTGATATCAATAAACATGAAATATTAAAGTGAATGTTTTCTCCAGATCCCCTCATATACTTTGTTCATTCTCTGTCATGAATCAGAATTGATATAATAAATAGCATATCCACTCAAGAGAATACGGATGTGTTATTTGCAGCTTTCAACATGCTATTGCATGCATGTCTTGTTTGTCAGGTAATTTAGTAATTATTTATAATTTAGGACATAGGGCTCTAGACATGATTGAGCAGTGCAGCAGTGACTTAATTTGTGTGCCGTTGCTGGACAAGAACAAATTCTCAGTGGCATAGAATGACACTTCATTATAGCTGTAGAGAATACCATTGAGTCTGAAGTCAGTTGGAAGATTTGTCTTCTGACCTTGCATTGTATCCTGTGGGCTGCAATGTTCATAGCAGCCATATTTATAATAGCCAGAAGCTGAAATCAACCCATATGTCCCTCCACAGAAGAATGGATACAGAAAATGTGGTACATTTACACAATGGAATACTACTCAGCAATTAAAACCAATGACTTCATGAAATTCTCAGACAAATGGATGGATCTTGAAAATATCATCCTGAGTGAGGTAACGCAGTCACAAAAGAATGAACATGGTATGTACTCACTGTTAAGTGGTTATTAGCCCAAAAGTTTGAAATACCCAAGAGTCACTTCACAGCAACAGTAGGGCAGAGTGTGGGTCCCAGATGGAGGACTTGGAAAGGGGGCTGAAGGAGCTGAGGGAGTTAGTCTCATCAGAAAGGCAGCAACAGTGGCAACTGGCCTGACCCCCTGATACTCCCAGAGCCTGATCCACCAACCAAAGAATACACATGGAGTGACCCATGGTGCTGGCCACATATGCGGCAGAGGAGGGTCTTGTTACCCGTCAGGGGGAGGAGAGGCCCTTGGGCCTGAGGGTGTTAGATCCCCTAGTATAGGAGAATGCCAAGGAGGGAAGACAAGAGTGGGTGGGTGAGGGAATACCCCCATAGAGGCAGGGGAGGGGGGAGGGAATAGGGAGGTTCCAAAGGGGAGATCTGGAAAGGGGAAAACATTTGAAATGTAAATAAAGTATAAAAACAAAACAAACAAACAAACAAAAAAACAAAACGTGTATTGGTTAAGGGTTGGCTCTGCCATTTTGGAGCTCAGCTGGTTAGACATGGCTTTGGTTTATAAAGACTCTCTTACTCTTGCTTTGTTGGGCAAATTCAAAGCATTTTCAAGATTTCAGTACAAAAACCTGAATTATCACTGAGTAGTTATATATGTTTTTAGTACCTGACATGGTCTCTGTCTTGCTGAGTGAGTCTATGCCCAACTAGAGAGCTATTTGTTACTGCTAAGATATGCATATCATTATCACACCTCTGGGGTTATCATGTCAACTGGCAAGTTGACATGATTTATAAGCTATAGATGGCTAGGTCTTTTGATTGTCTCCTTCTTTTGGAAACTGATCTAATACCTTTTGGTACCATGAGGTTGGAGAAAGCATCATCAGTCTAGAAGACAAAGACTAATTAAAAAATATATAGTTTTAATATTCACATTTATTATAATTATTATATACATACATGTATACATGCATACATACAATCATTATATATACATAGTATGTACACACAAAAATATATATATACACACACACATATATGTATTATATGCAATATATATGACATTATGTATATTACAATGGACTTTGGTAAATAGTTCATAGTGTTATTCCTTGTAACTCTTCCAGACATTCTTATTATTTTGCTCACATTCTTCTTTTGTACTTACTTCCCCTGCTTTTCCTAAAGAGTCCCAATTTTCTAACTTGTCTCAGATTACATGTATCCTGATATTCCCATTGCCATCCTCCCAACTTCTTCTTACTTAGATATGTTATGGGTGGTAGAGGTAATTTGACTCAAGGAAATTTAAGTGACAGGTATTCAAATTGATTTGTTTTAGAAAGTTGGTTAAAGCTTAGAATCAAAGTAATCTAAAATAAAATAAGTTTGATATTCTATTGCCTGAAAGCACATTGCTCTGCTCACACATATCCAAATATAAAACATGCTTGCAGGTCTAGGTTTAGTCTGTAGTTAAATATAGAATACTCAGATAAACCAATGATATTTAATATGCTATAATTGGTGCAGCTGACACTACTAAACTTTCACATGTTATTTGTACTATATAAAATCAGAAAGATAAACTGTATCACAATTCCAATTTCGTGTTCCAGAGTTTTTTGTTTCAAGAATGTGTGCATGTACACATGTGCATGTCCACACACACACACACACACACACACACACACGCATGCGTGCATGCGTGCATGCGTGTGTGTGTGTGTGTGTGTGTGTGTGTGTATGTGTATGTATGTGTGTGTGTATAGAGGTCTATCTACAAATTTGTGGAGGACACATACTGGCTTGGCTGGTACCCTGATCTTCCTCTTTATCCCCCACACCCACACCCCCTTTTTACCCTGATAGGTTCTGCTTCTGTACTTGGAGTTTTTCCATGGGTCATGGGATCTGCCTGTTGCTACATCTTCAAGTGCTACATTTTGTTTATACATGGGATGGGGAACCAAAACTGAGGTCCCTCATTATGCCTGCATACCAAGTACTTTGCTTTTATTTTTTTTAGTATACATGCCTAATAAGGGTGTTTTCAAAGTTTGTTCTCAACATTCTCTTTTTACTGAAAAAATCTTGAAATTCTTTGAGTTGTCACAGGAGAGTATAAAAATTGAAGATTTTTTTTTTTTCAGAAAAGAGCAGTCATGTTTGATGAAAAGTGAGTTTGGGCTACAGCTCCTATGAGATAACACAAGAAAGCAGTTTCTTTGACCTCCTGGAAGAAATTATGATTTAAAACTTACTAGGAGCCATGAGTGTGGGAAATGGCCCTGCAGTTTCCTAGACCAAAGAGGAAAGGGCTCTAATTAAATTATAAATCAGAGAGACAGTACACCCAAGGACAGTTATAAGATCTTGGAAGAATTATTTAAAAGATAAGAGAAAGAAATAAGTTTCTGTGTAGGAAGAGCCAATATCAATGATGCTTTAGCATCACAGGGTGGGAGATGCCTCCAGGGACCACTATGAAAAAACATTAGTCCTATTACTTTTAGAGAGACACATTTTAAAAAGTTATTGCTATCTGAATGGACATTTACTCCGTCAATCACTCCTTCTTTCCTTTTCAATTTTTCTTTTCCAATTTTTTGTCTTTCTCCTTTTTTTATTTCCTTATATCCTGTGATGAAAATACTTTAGCTCTACAGTTTAGGAAAATATCAAGTTTAAAATACAGTATTATTACTTTCTATTCACATTGTTGTAATGTAAGTCTCCAGATGTCTTCATTTTGTTTAAATGGATCTTTGTAGCTCTTGATCAACATTTCACTACTTGATCCTCTAGTCTCTGGCAAGTACCTGTCTAACTTTAGGTTCCATATATAAGTGAAACTGAGTCTTGTTTGTTCTGAGTTTGGCTTGTCTTACCTAGCATAATGTTTTGGATCCTCATAAATAATAAGGCAGATATCAAGATTTTTTTTTTGTTTGTGAAGAATAACTAGCATCCCTTGTACATACATGTGACACCTTCTTTTCTCTTCATCTGTGGATATAATTTTAGGCCAATTTCACGTCTTAGGTTTTGTAAAGAGTGCTGTACTTTATCATGTGCCATTCTGAAATGTGGCTGCCTCCAGAAAAACTTCATGACCTTCAGGTATGTACCAGGAAATATGTTTGTTTCATCATGTAGTAATAGAGTTTTAAATTTTAAGAAATCTCAAGCCAGGCAGTGGTGGTGCATGCCTTTAATCCCAGCACTTGGGAGGCAGAGGCAGGTGGATTTCTGAGTTTGAGGCCAGCCTGGTCTACAGAGTGAGTTTCAGGACAGCCAAGGCTACACAGAGAAACCCTGTCTCGAAAAAACAAAAAAAAAACAAAAACAAAAAAAAACAAAAAAAAACAAAAAAAAAAGAAAAGAAGTCTCATGTTTTTCCTCATAATGATGATATCAGTTTGTCTTTCCTCCAGTAAAGATGGAGGGATCCATTTTCACTATATTTTTGTGAACAATTCTTATATTTGGTATGTTAGTCATGCCCAGATGTGTGAATGGTACCTCTGTGTTTTATTTGTGACTCCTTGGTGGTTGGTGATTTTGAATAAAATTTTATGTAGTTACTGGACATTTTCGTGTCTTAGTTTCAGAAAGACACAATCAGATCTTTGAGCAGTTTACAGTGGAGTTATTTTTGAACTGGTCTTGCAAAGGTCTATTAGGGTTTTACTGCTGTGAAAAGACACCATGACCAAGGCAACTTTTATAAGGGCAGCATTTAATTGGGAGTGGCTTACAAGTTTAGAGATTCAGTCCATTATAATCAAGAGAGAGGCATGGCAGAGTCCAGATGGGCATGGTGTAGGAGAAGTTGAGGGTTCTGCATTTTGTCCCAAAGGCAAAGAAGAGAAAACTGGCTTCCAGGCAGCTATGATAAGGGTCTTTAAAGCCAACAACCATGGAGACAAACTTCCTCCAACGAGGCCACATATCCAAATAGAACCACTCCCAGGTCCAAGAATATTTAAACCACTACATTAGGTATTTAGATACTGAAGTATTAACCCCATATAAAATAGATAGCTTGCAAATGATTTCAACTAATTTAGTTTGATTTTTACATGCATTAAGGTTTCCTTTGCTGTTCAAAAATGTAAAATATAATTCAGTGACATTCAATATTTTTGTTACAAATATTTTTGTGATGCATTCAAATATATTAGATCAATGTCAAGAATGTTTTTTTTTTCTGTATTTTTCTACCTATGGATTTATAGTATTTTTCTTTATGCTTTTAATAAATTTTGAATGTCTTTTCTAGATTGTGTGAGATGTTCCTAATTTCTTTCTTATTTAGTTCCTCAATTTAAAAAATATTTAAAACAGACTTTTCCTTTTCTGTGTTCTTTATTGAAGACTAGCTGAACATAAATACATGGACTAATTTCTGTTGTGCTCAGTTTTCCTGTTCTGTATTTTACTGTTTTATTAATATAATTAATTATGTCTTTGCTATGTATTTTAAATTTAGGAAATATAATGGATTAAATATAACTATTCCTTTAAAAAAGTCTGCAATTATTTAGATTTTTATAGTTCTGTCTGTATTTTAGGAACTTTTTTTCTATTTTTTTAAAGAATTCCTTTGAAACATTTGTAGGATTGTGTTGAATACATGGGTTACTTGGGCAGTATAGACAATCGAGTAACATCACTTATTCTAAAGATTGATTTATTATTCAAACATTATAAGAGAACATCTCCAGAGAATAGACACCATGGAGCAGAGAAAAATTATGTACAAATATTGCCAACTGAAGGATGGATACAAAGTCATAGCCTGTGGGACGCTTGTGAGGAGAGGTGAAGTAGTTGAAGGAGGACAAAGAAATTATTCGGGGATATCAAGGGAGTCCCACATGTCTGCATGGG
>JADRCH010000058.1:788463-941402 GCA_019843965.1 Rhynchomys soricoides | reverse complement strand
GCATGGGGCACCAGCACAAGAAGAATGCGAAATTTTTATACAGTACAATACAAGGCATAGAAACTGTAAGAGAAGCCAAATTTTAGTGTAAAAGATGAATTGATGAAAACAAATAAATTAAAAATATTATAAGATCCTTATTATATATTATCAAGGGCATAAATGGTTGAAGTTTTTCATAGAAAGTAGAGAAAATACTTTATAATATAAAAGACAGTGCTAAGATATAGCATTGTTAGTATAAGAAATATATGATATGAACTGAATATATGGCTGACACATTTGATCATAGAAATATATAATAGATTTTAATAAAGGAAGCACAGCCATTTGTACTGTACAAACAATAGGTTGAAATAGATGAAAATCTCAGTAAAATTATAGGAAAATTTTCTCTCAATTTAAAACTTTCTGTCTGTTTTCTTCTCCTTATGTCAAAACCAGAAAATAAACAAATTTGTTTGTAAGATTTGACAAGGGACAGAAATAAACTTAAGGCAAAGACATTCTTCTAAACAGTGAAAAGAAATTGCGCTAATTCTAGGTTTTTCTAAAAAATTAACAGACATAGTAAAAACATTAAATTTCCTGTCAGTACTTTAAAGAAAAACTATATTATATATATAATATTTTATTCACCTAAGAACTCTCTGTGATGTATGGTAATGGACAAAACCATGCTTTCTTAAATTTAAGGGTTTTATTTTGGTCAGGAAAAAAAATTAAGAAACATTAAAAATTAAATATATATATATATATATATATATATATATATATATATATAATAGTAATACCCATAAAAGAAGAATATTTTATATAATTAAAGAAGAGACAAAGGAAAATTTAACTAAATGATTGATATAGATACTTTTGTAAAAATACCTACTACTATCTTTATAAATAGAGGGAAAATGTGTGTACATGTAAGAATTAGCTGGGTTTTAATTCTTAATTTGTTCAATGGATTCAATTAACAAAATTGAAAAGAAGTGTTTGGAGAAAAGAAAACATATCTCATTTTTTTATTTTACTATCATTAATTTTTTGGATTAAATGTGGTATGTTTACTCAGATACTTTGTAGAAATGCATAGTTTCTCAAAAGTATCATATATTCCCAGAAAGTAAAATGAAATGAACATAAAGGATATGTTAGAAAGAAATAAAATTATTCCTTTAAAGAATAACAGAAAAGAAATAAGTCCAATAATTGTAGAAATAATTTTATTTCTCAGTAAATATGAAGAGATATAGTAAAATGTGAAACCAATATTTTAAAATGAACAAATTAATTTGTGTTTTGTAAAGTACCAAAATTCATTGAATAAAATGGTCTTGAAGGGGTCTCAGAATAAAGATTATTAATAATAAAAGGCTCTTTTATCATAGAGAATTCTGGAAAACTTGCAGGAAGAGAGGAACCTGATCTGGTATTAAGTGAGGGAAAAGGTCTGAATCCCTGAGGTCCAGCAGAAAGAATGGAAACAGGTAACCTCAGGAGGCAGGAGTTGGGGCGACTCTCCAGATTGCATCAGAAACCTGGAGTGTCAGAGACTCTCAGGACTCAAAAGGAGGGACCTTAGATGAAATGGCCCAGAGTAGAGAGAGGGAACTTATAGAACCCACCTCAAGCAGAAAGATAGGTCATCAAATGAGGGAGGGGGGTCACCATCCAACAGTCAAAACTCTGACCCATAATTGTACCTTTCTGAAAGTACTACAGTGATAGGAAACAGAGAGGAGCCTGAGGTAAAAGCGGTCCAGCATCAGGCCCAAAGAGGGATCTAGCTCAAGGGGAAGGCCAAAGGTCTGACACTATTACTAAGTTTATGGAGTGCTCACAAAAAGGGATCTCTCATGACTGCCATCCAAAAGACCCAACAAGCAACTGAAAGAATCAGATGCAAATATTTGAACTCAATCAATGGACAGAAGCCGCTGACCCCTGAGGTTTAATTAGGGAAAATCTGGAAAAAACTGAGGAGGAAGGCGACCCTGTAAGAGGTTCAGCAGTCTCAATTACCCTTTACCCCCAAGATCTCTCACTGTACCACCAACCAGGCAGCATACACCAGCTGATATGTGGCCCCCAACACATATACAGCAGAGGACTGCCCGGTCCGGGTTCAGTCAGAGAAGATGCACCTAACCCTCAAGAGACTTGAGGCCCCAGGGAGTTTAGAATTCTTGTGGGATGGGAGGTGGGGGTAGGGACATTGTTGTGGAGACAGGAGGGTGGGAAGGAGGTATGGGATGTGAAGCAGTTGGAGGGTGGAATTGGGGAACAAAATCTTGAGTGTAAAAAATAAAGAATGTAAAAGAAAATCTTCTGAAGAACAACAACAAAAAAGCTTGAGAAAGCTTAGGACAGCTGAAAAAGATATTGGCATATCATATTCCTCACCATGTTGTGTACAGAAGACAGAAGCATCACCTTGTGTTATATGAAAAAAAAAAGCACCATGGGACATTCAAATCATTAGGAAACAATAGAATACAACTAAAAATATTAAAATATAATAGAACAACTGGCATGTGTACCTGTTTCAGAGGCCCAAAAGGTAAATAGGCAGGTAAATGGCTCTTGTTTTTCTCTTACTAAAGAAGATTAAAGAATCACTACTACTAAATAAATTGTTAATTCTTAATTAGATGCTACCAGATCAAAAACAAAAACAAAAACAAAGAAACAAAAAACAAAAGCAATGGAGAATATTATTGCCATAATACAAATTTTAACATTGACTGTATTTAACCATGACTAGTAGTTTAACTGCCACAGTGTTTATATGTATGTAATTTATTAATATTTAGAGGTGGAATATAATTTCATCTGAAAGGTAAATCCCATGTACACAAATACATCTTTGAATACATATAAGTGTGTGTGTTTGTGTGTGTGCACATATGTTTTTGTATGTGTGTGTGTGTACACAAATCTAGGGGTAAAACATTGTTACACACAAATTCACTTAGATTTAAAAATTCTTAAAGAGTTTCAGGCATTTCCTCTATTACAAACTATTAAATCTATATAGAATATCTAAAAGAGTTAAACGTGTCCTTAATTATTTCCAGAGAATAAACCTAAATATCAAAATATAGTAGCTATTTTTAAAAGTTATGCTAATGACACAAGGAAGAGTGCTTTTAACCAAGGAGTACATATCCTCAAATCCTGACATCAGTTTTGGATGTTCAGTTTTATGTGTGTTTATGTATTAGAGACATATGCCTCAATAATTATTTTATTGCTGGAATGTTGAAAATCAAAATATCATTACTGTAAATTTTATTTAATGGTGATTTTCCTTTTTTCCAATATTTTTGACAAGCCATTTATTGTGAAAGCAAGTTGTGAGATATAATTTTAAACTTCACAATCTAAAAGTTTTTCTGTACTTACACTATTTTCTCCTAAAGTTAGCTATATTTTCCATTATCACAGGAAGGGAGGTAGGCACCTGGTGGGAAATACAACAGGAATGGGAAGAGGGGAATATTATTAGGTATTTGTAGGTAGACAAGACTGAAGTCCTGAAGGCCAGAAGAAAGGATCAAAACAGGCAACCTTGGGAGGGAGGAGGTGGGGGGACCCTCTAGAATGTACCAGAGACCTGGGAGGTAGGAGACTTTCAGGACTCAAAGGGTCCTAAGGTGAAATGCCCTACAGTGGGGAGAGTGAACTTGTAGAGTCCATCTCCAATAGAAAGACAGGGCATCAAGTAGAAAGATGTGGTTGCCATCCTATAGTCAAAAACTCTGACCCAGAATTGTTCCTGTTTGAAAGAACTGCAGGAACAAAAATGGAGACGAGCCTGAAGTAAAGGAGGTCCAGTGACAGGCCCAAATTGAGATTCAGCTTAGGGGGAGGTCCCAAGGCCTGATAGTATGACTGATGTTATGGTGTGCTTACAAACAGGGGCCTATCATGACATGTTTAGTCATAGATACTGAGTTCCTACCTTTTAAATTACATAATTTTAAGTATGATCTGCCCTTTTTACTTCTCATCTTGAAATAATCATATTCTCACCAAATGAATTCCCTGAAATGAGAGTAAGAGGTAGTCAGGAGAATGGATAGAAAAAACACAGGGAGTAGAACAAATAGATAACAGTTAGAAGAAGGTTCTTTGGGTTCTCTTTTCCTGGGATACCAACTAAGGAGAAAGGTCAGCTGTGTGCTTTCTCTGCTTCTCTGGGTTAGCAGGCTTTCACCTTAGGATCTGGCTCCCGAATCTTGATGGTAAAATTGAATGATTGAAATTTGTTTTTTTAAAAAAAACAAACATTTGGTGCCCACTGTGAGAACATTTCACTTATATACAATCCTGAAACCATGGCAATCAGGATGCTCATAGAACTGTTAGGAGCCATTAATCTTGTTAGAATTCTGTGTATTTTCATAGCTCATGTATGTAGCTAGCTACTTAACTTCTCTGATATCCTCTCATCAACAATTTCATCGTTAGCTAAAATAATTCAATGACAAATATGATAAAGGAAAGTACAAAGTTTTCCTTTTCCTAAAAATGTCTATCAATATAAAAGGTCCAATGGTGTATAGATTTTATTCCCCCTAGTGATGTTAGTAATGAAATAAGACATATCGACCTTCTATTAAGGATTTAGAGTTAGTCCACTGATGACAGGAAGAAGCATATGAGTATTTTGGTTGTTAATGAGACATACTTTTGGGTGTCCAAGAGAGGTTTATTTGAAAACATAAGATGAATGATCCATTCTGAATGTGGGAGTGGCATACCATCCTGTAGGTTGAATAAATAAAATCGGAACATTAAAGACAGCTTAGCACAGAATTCCTCCCATTCTGTTTCTTTTGTGATAGAGGTACCCTGTCCCCTACCACATGCCTCTGCCACCATGGGGACATTGCCATAAACCTAAACAAATCCAGCCTACCACAAATAGATTTTGTCCATTTTTTTCAGAGGAATGAGAAAAATAACTAAAACACAGGCTAAAACAAACAAACAAAACTTTCACTTAAGATTCTGATTATTACTTATTTTGATTATGTATATTAAATATACATTTACCATAACTTAGTTAAATCTTCATATATAAAACTCATAGTAGAAACTCTTTGCTATGACAAAAAATGGATCATGAATTTACATATTACATAAAATTTCAGGATGAGGTTAAATCATTTTAGAATATTTTTAAAATAATTTTACATGGATAAAGATAGCACAGAATTAATATGACTGTAGAATTTTCCTTAATCTTAGTTTTATACATAACTATAACATATGCTATAGCTGAGAAACAAGAATGTACATCTTTATAATAAGTAATGACAGCCTTTATACAGTCTTTTAAAGTTTAACCATTCTTGTGAACTCAAATTTTTCTTTTATAGGTTGTCCTGCCACACAGAAGGTAATATCTGTCAGTTTGCTACTTTGAATGTCTACTAGTTAATTAGGAAGGCTTTGGATATAAATTTTTCTCCTGAACATTTTACTGTGCCCATTTATAAAATTCTGACTTCTTTCTGTTTATTTGTCTTTAAAATCTAGATTCCACATAAAGTATTATTTCTTTTTATATTTATTTATAATATTATAATATATATACTTTATAGAGTATAATTTTATATTTATATAGGTATATTATATTTAATATACATATATTATATAATATTATATATTAAAATATTTTATACATTTTTATTTAAATATAATTTATAATATAATGTGCTGAACAAAAGTAATTACTACTCTTTTCTCTAGTTCAACTGGGGTCAGATGATAAACCCACTCATATTCTTCAATGACTATATAAACATGTGGTAATTGTTAATGTGTTGCAGAGTGCTAACTCTAGACAAATGTAAATACAATATTAACACAATTTCCCTGGCTCTGAATTGGTGAGTTTCCTCATTAAATTCATGTACTGTAACTAATGACAAAAAAATCATGTAGAGGCTGAATCCCAGCATTTACTCTTTCTGCCCTGATGCATACATGAACAGTTAATGATGGCACATGTGATATGGTCCATGCAGCTCATTCATGTATCTATTATAAACTTGCTTTTTATTTATTCATTCTTTAATTTTTATTAATCATTCCATTTGTTTACATCTCAAATGATATTCCATTTCCTGGTTATCCCCTCCACCAACCCCCCATTTCATGATATTCCACTTCCTATTTACCCCTCTGCTACCCCTCCATCTCACATATGCCCTCCCTTCCTCCCTTTAGCCTGTACATATCTTTTTACAGCAGCATCCACAGTTGTTTTGTAATTGTGGTTACCATAGAGCCAGCTGAGAGAAATTTAGTCATCTGTATACAACCGTACAGATTGACCTCAGATCTTTCTATCTCTGTCGTTCTTATATCCTTCCACTATAGCTCTACCCTATACTGTGACAAGAGAATGTGCACACCTGATGACATCTCCAATGTCTTTCCTTAGAGGGAAATTGCCGCCTTGGATTTTAGTGCTTCCTCTGGATTAATGTATCAGAGAGTAGATACTTTACTTTTCATGAAAGTTCATAAAGTCTCTCATTAGAAATTTAAAAGGAATATAGCAAATTTTATCCTCTTACAAAATCTAAATGTGGATGTCATTATTTGTTTTACATTTTTTTGACAAGTAGCCCTCAACTTCAATATTGCAATGTGTTTGTGTTTATGGGTGTGAAGTGTATGTGTGTATAAACACACACACACACATACACACACACACACACACACACACACACATATATATATATGCTGGAATGTGTGTTGGTTCATGCTTCTGCCCATGTAAATGGAAGTCAGAGGAGGACATCAAGGTTCCTGCTCTATTATTGCATCTTCTTCTGAGACTGGATCTCTTAAGAAATTTGGTGCTATTATAGTGGTCAGCAATCCCCAGTGATCCTCAGGAATCTGTCCTCCAAAAGCTTGAATCATAGGCATGTGCCAGGCCACTCCCAGGTCCTTATGCATCTTAAAGCTAGCACTTTTACGCACTGAGCCATCTCTCAGCCCTGACTTTGTTTTTGATTAACTATAATGTTTCCTCAGGGTCCCCAGAGTACAGGATGGCCCAGGATAACTGTACGTCTTGTGAAACTGAAAGAGTATTAAAGTCCTTTGCTTGTTGATAGACTGCAGAAACTCTTACTGATCCTTGGGTCTTGTTAACTTGGTAAATCTTCATTTGACATGTCCCTACTCCATGCACCATGGCATAAATCTGCTCACAGTAACTATTGCTTTGATTCACTGTCCTAACATGTCTTCACTGTTAGTTTAATATTCTTTTTTATTTGTGTCTTTCTCAACTATTCTTTTCATTTAGTTAAAGATCTTGGCTTATAGTATATCTCTTCAGACTTCTGTCTTTAATAAAAGAAAATGTTATTTGCCATTCTTATCCTTCTTCTCTGATGTATGTTTTTCATGGACAGTCAGGTATATTTGCTTAAGGCTCCAATTTATTTTTTTTCTCTCAGACACTGTACCAGCACGGAATGAGTATTAAATATTTCTTTTCTCAAGTTCATGTTTTATTGTTTTCAGCAGTGTTATTCACTAAATATATTTTATTAAATATAAACATAACAAAATATCTAATAAAACTTGTTAGTTTTCAGGCAAAAACCCTGAACATTTTAAGCTCTTGCTACATATTGATTCCCAGAGTATATTAACACTGTTCACTGCTTTCCATATCACATGAGTGAATTCATTTTTGTGCACCTAGACAGACAATGTAAATTAATTTTTAAACACTCCTTTACACCAGCTGTGTTTCCTTCTTGTCTCAAAATAGTTATGTGTGTTGAACCAGCTATGAAGAGGTAACAAAAGTCTAGTAAACCCCAGAGGACTTTCTTTCTCCTGTGGGAATCAAGACTAATGTCTCATAGTGTCTCAGTGTAGAATCTGCATTTTAGCAACACTTTCCCAGAGTGGCATGCACCACGCTGCTTGGATATATATTTTAGGCTTTGCTCTTTTTGTACAGTCATTTAACCCTCTACTTCTCATGCTTCTTTGCAAAACGGTCCTAGCATATTTCTCCATATACCAAACTTCTTTTTAGTGTGGTCATCATACACAGGGACCCAAATTACTATTTTCAAGTAGCCTAGACCTATTTGCCCACATTTACTTTTTCTTCCTTTGTCTGTTATGAGTAAAACAAAAAATATCCTTGTATTTATCAATGTAGCTTTTTGTTCTCCTTCCAACTTTCATTAGGTGAACATAGGATACAGAAAAGCTCTCAGAATGCATGGACATAAAGGATGCAGGGCTTACTCTCCTAACTTTCTCATTGTCAGTTCTATGAAAGTCCACAACCCTTCTTAGGTCATTGTATCCTTAGAGCTCTACTGTAATTCTCTATACCAATCTCCTTAGAACTACAGACCTAGACACAGTAATCATTCCCACTGTCACTAATCCAAAATTATATGCTATCATATTCTAAAGCCCCACTTACATTTTATAACTGATCTGTTTATTAATCTGTCCTTTAACAGTAGGTTAGAGGATGCCATTTTTTTTTTTTTTTTTTTTTTTTTGGTCAGGACTCTATACACAGCAGGAATTTTACAAGACAAAGGAAGAATAGAATTCCTGGTCCTAAGTATTCATCGTGCTTGAATTCAATCTTAGTTTGCTAGAATTGAGCCTCATAAGTTAGAGAGTTTAGCCAGCCCAAACTTATTATTTATTCATAGACTTATTATTTGTTCTCAGGACATGGACATACTTAAGTTGTTTTGAGAGACCATATTAATTCCAAAGCTCATTGTCTATACAGAAAAAGCAGGTTTGCTGGACAAGAAATTTATATTGTGTTTTCTGTACGACAGTTCTACCTGGCACATAGAGTATTTACCTGTGGCCCAGGATGTCTCAAAATGGATGACATGTTTAACCTAGTAGCCACCCTGGTCTTATTCCCAACTTGAGTCCATGGTAGCTCTGTCATTGGGTTAGTCAACCTTGGTTTTTCATTATTGTTGTTGTTCTTGTTTGTTTGTTTTTTCCACAGGAAATACAGGTTTGGGCTAGATTTTACAAATGGACAACAGCTCTCAGTATTCCATCAAAAAGGAGAAAAGATGAAACATCTTAAATATTAAAGGGATGGACATTAATATTAATATTAATATTAATTAATGGACAGGGATGTTGCAATGCAATTAAGAGGACATATGTCATTCTTGGGTCATAAGAGGCAGGAATATTAAGTTACTCAGGGCTATGTAGACTATACTGCAACTAGTGGGATGTAAGAGAGAATAGGGTGAGAGTCATGTTATGTTTCAAAGCAAATATCTCCATGATCCATTTAAGGAAATTGAAGACAAATGGGAAAATTCACAAAATTCTTATCTCTGGACATTAGCTTGAAACATTTCACTTTTTTATATTGTGCTGTTTCTCTTCTATTCTGTTTTAAAATAATTTTACTTTTTATTGAAATTATTTTTTCATGTAATATATTTTGATCCATGTTTCCTCTACTCATCGCCTTCCAACTCTTCTCCACCTCCCAGCCACCCAAATCTATATCCTGCCTTTTCCTCTTTCATAAGACAATAAATGTACACACACACACACATACTCCAAAAAAGAAGAAATGAAATGGAACAGAACAAAGCAAAACAGAAACAAACAAACAAAAAAGAGCCAACAAAAAGGCACACACACAAAAAGTACACACAGATATAGGCATATACATTTGCTCATACAGAAGTAATATATATATATATATATATTACTTATAATATATATATATATATATATATTACTTTTTGACATGTAAAGTCAAAAACTGCCCACACAAATATTATGAGAGAGAAAGGGGAAAAAATACACCTTCCAATAATACCTTGAGTTTGAATTCTGTTTTTATTGACCACCTAGTACTAGGCATGGGGCTTCCAGTGGGACTCCATTGGAGAAAACCGATCTTCCTTTGTATGTTTTGTCAATATGTGAAAGCTTCTGATTTAGACATGGGGGATTGTATCTAGTTCCTCTGCCAGCACAGGGAACCCATATGACTTAGATCTGTGCAGACACTCTGAATGTGCATCTGTTTTGCTGTGTTTGAAGGTTTGTTTTTCCCCCCTGCTGTCCTCCATCCTGTCTTGCAGGCTTATAATTTTTAAAACCTGCATAGATAAGTGTACTTAAATGCTTTAACATCCATTCTAGCTTACCACCCACCAGAGGTAGTGGAAAGGAAAGAGCAAAGGAAGATGTGGCCCTGTTTGGAAGTAGTTATTTAGAGCGAATCCAATCTTCCTTGTCAAGACTGTAGTAGTCCAGTTCACACTAATCAGGAGTGGTAGTTCGATCCACTCCCAAACACCATTCATGGATCAGCAATGGCCATTCAAGCCAGAAGAAACCTAGAGGCTCGCCAAACAGCCCAAGTCTGCAGAAGTGGCAAGAAGTCACCAAAACACCACCAAAAGTTCTTTGGTGCATTTCTCTCTACAAAGTCATGACGAATAATGACCATCAAAGAGTGGCAAGGTATTCCAATACCATGCAGCACCATCCACTGTCTGTTGGGCTATATTATGCCCTCTCAAAATATCATGTGGTCTCTCAAGCATTCACTCTAGCAAAACATCACATGCTCTTTGTCCAGGCTGCTTCCAGAAAAGCACCCTGTCTGTTCTTAGCATAACATTCTCTTATATGTCTGCTTCAGCAAAAACATCCTCTCATAAAATAGTTTCTAGAAAAACATCACATGACACAACTTAGTCTCCAAAGAAACCTGAAATTTCCACTTAACCCTCTGGTTACTTAATTTTTTCTGCCTCCTCCTCTGAGTCTTTTCTTCATATAATGTCATAACTTAGATATTGTTTTGAAAATATAAAGGTAGATGACTAGATAAATTAACACCTTTTACCAAAATTAAGTCAAAATAGACGAGAGACCTAAATATAGCTCTATAAAAAGTTTCACGAGCTGTGAGACTCTCACTCTGTGTCTGTAGCTAGCATAGCAATTGCTATTTAACACATGCTGGTCACAGACTCTCTGCCATTGCTAACTCAGCCTCTAAAATTGCAGGATTACAAATAAAGCCATCATGCCTGGCTCATGCTTTCTAAATATTAAAACAGGAGACTGTTTAGAGGATCATGTAGTCAGCGATGTAACCTTAAGATTTATTTATTTTAACTGTATGTGATTGCATACTTTTATGCATGTTTATATGTATACTATGTATACTTGGTGCTTAGGAGGCCAGCAGAGAGTGCAGAGAGCTTCTAGAACTAAGGTTGGGAATAATGGTGAGCTACACTGAGGGCGTTTTAAATAAAATATCAGAAGTTTTATCAAAAAAAAAAAAAAACTAAACAAAACCTAAAAACCACAAACATAAACACACCAAAAAACCTGGCAGTATGAACCTTGCTAAAATTGAAAATACTGGCTCTTAAAAATAGTTCTAAAATCAGAACAAATGATACAGACACATTTCATACTACATATATTGTTAATGTATTTGGAGAAATCTTGATGGAAGCAACCATAATTATACTCTCCGAGTCAAAAGAAGAAGAGACGAAGTTAATTTCCCAAATTAAGGAGGGTATCTCTTGGGGCAAGATAGGGAAGATAACATGACAGAATAATGGAGAGGTGGATAAGGAACAGTCAGTACATACATGCATTAAATTGTCAAAGAGTGGAAACATTCAAGAAAAGTAAACACAATGAAAAATCTTGTAATGGCAGTAGTAGATTCTCTTCCAACATCCATTTCCTCACTAGCCCTGGGTAGATAACTAGGTTTCTAGGTCCAGGTATGATTAATGCCTACTGAGTAGACCATCATTCCAATTGTTGACAGTGTCACTACTGTATCTTTAAGGATGTCTTCCCATGTAGGTCATTGCTAGAGTGTATAGGCATCATGGTTAGATAGGACTACTGATCACTTCCCTTTCATGGAAGCTTACACAGTACTTTCTGGTATTATGAAAGGTAGACTACCAGAAAGAGGCTTTCAGGTTAGATCCAGCCATTACTAGATTCAGAAATTACTGGATTTTTTAGTCTGAAGTAAGTGGTGTCTCCAGTAACAGGGCTTAACCTTTGAGAGATAATCAAAGACAAAAGGATAGCAACAATGGTCTATATTGATTTGAGAGTCACTTGAAGTTCACCTACCAACAGCTCATGCAAATGATTCTCATGTCTGATATTATTTTTTATTTGTTTGTTTTTATTGTTGTTGTTTTGTTAGATATGATGGGGGCATTGTCAGTCCACTTAGCCTAGTCTCAATAGTTCATCTATCACTCTTGCAACATTGGCTCAGGCTACATTGTGGAAGAAGGGGTGGATAGGTTAGAAGAGCAAGAGGATCAGGAAATTTTTTTGGGAGATTGTGTCTCCTAGAAACAACAAGGAAACTATATCCAGGATACTTGAATACTATGTCTGCTTAAACAAGATATGAACAAAGACAACATCAACTGACATGCTATTATGGAAGTGAGATATCATACAGCATCCCATTTCTAGACAAAGAGCTAGACGCAATTATTAATGACTGCTGAGAGAGGGAGAACTAGCTTATCCTAGGGAGGACAACCCTAATTGGTTTAGCTCTGAAGTAATACACATCCAAGTCACACAAAATGGATTCATCATACTGAATTTATATATTCACACACACACACACACACACACTCGCGTTCACACACACACACACATACACAAACACATCACAATAATAAAGAAAAGGAAGTTATCAAATTGAGAGAAAATATAGGAGTCTGAATGGGACTGAAGGAAGAGACCAAAGGACAGCACATGGAGGGAGGAATATCAAGTGGGGTGGGATAACTATACCTGAATTTGAATTTTTAATAAAAGATAAATTTTATAAACTATATAAAAGATCTTATAAAATCATCAAGATAAAAATGATAGAAATAACATTTCAAAAGTACTTCACATCATCCTTAACCAAAAACCTGATAAATGAAATAGAAATAGGTATAACTGCATACTGATAAGACAGGAAGAAATGAAAACAAGATTGACAGTCGCATGGTGGCTCAGTGCAAAACAATAGAAATCATTCTTCTCTGCAAAGAGCATGAAGCAATATGACTACTTTGGAAGACATTTCTCAGTGTATTATAAGCACTAACATAGCCTTAATAAATGAATAGCAACAACATTTGAAAGTTTTAATAAACTTATTTGAAAAACCGGTGTCCACACACAATTCTCTACCTAAAACTTTACAACAGACTTGCTCACTCAAATTCATTACAAAATTTTTATATTTTTGGAAAGATGAAATTTTACAGAAATGATATAAGAGCACTTGTTGCCCAGGATTTCCTGAATGATACAGTTGAAGGACAAGAAAATTTTAGTCAGGTGTAATAATTTCATTGAAGATTTTTAATGTATATGTGAAACAATGTATTTATCAAATCTCATAAAAATTTATATATACTGAGAAAAATTAAGTGAATATTGGGGTGTCCAGAGATATAGTACAGAATATGCCAGGTCTTTCCAGTCATATTGAAATTATATGAATTAATTGTAGAAATTTACTGGCATTGGCAATTTTGGAAACAGTGACTCTTATATGTCTAAACGTGAAAGTAACTACATATAACATCTGTTCTTGAGTCAACAAAACCATGTGACACAGGGCTAAGGAGTAATACTTCTTTGTTTGCTATATGTGCATACCACTCCTGAGATGCTAAAATAACAAATGATGAAACAATTTTTTGTTTGCTTTTGTTTTGTTTTATTAATTAATTAATTAATTAATTTGTTTATTTGTTTGTTTAAACACTCCAGATTTTATTATGCCCTCCCTGTCCACCCTCCAACTGTTCCACATCCCATACCTCCTTCCCACACCCTTGTCTTCACAAGGATGTCCCTACCCCAGACCCCCACCCTACATGACCACTATACTCCCTAGGGCCTCCAGTCTCTTGAGAGTTAGGAGCATCATCTCTGATTGAACACAGACCCTGCAGTCCTCTGCTGTATATGTGCTGGGGGCCTCATATCTACTGGTATATGCTGCCTGTTTTGTGGTCCCATGTTTGAGAAATCTCAGGGGTTGAGGTTAATTGAGACTGCTGGACCTCCTACTGGGTCCCCATCCTCGTTAGCTTCTTTCAGCCTTTTCCTAATTCAACCACAGGGATCAGCAGCTTCTGAGACCATTGGTTGCATGCAAATATTTGAATCTGACTCTTTCAGCTACTTGTTGGGTCTTCCAGAGTGTGGTCATGCTAGATCCCTTTTTGTGAGCACTCCATAGCCTCAGTAATAGGGCCAGGCCTTGGGACCACCCTTGAGATGGATTCCACTTTGGGTCTGTCACTGAACCTTCTTTTCCTCAGGCTCCTCTCCATTTCCATCTCTGTAGTTCTTTCAGACAGGAACAATTATGGGTCAGAGTTTTGACTGTGGGATAGCAATTCTATCCTTTATTTGATCAATCTGGAGTTTCCAAAGAAAATTGGAAATAGATCTACCTGAAGACCCAGCAATACCACTCATGGGAATATACCCAAAAGATACTTCACCATGCCACAGGGGCACGTGTTCCACTATGTTCATAGTGACTTTGTTTGTGATAGCCAGAAGCTGGAAACAACCAGAAGTCCCACAACAAAGGAATAGATACAGAAAATGTGGTTCGTTTACAGAATGGAATACTACTCAGCTATTAAAAATGAAGACATCATGAGTTTTGCAAGAAAATAGATTGAAATAGAAAATATCATTGTGAGTGAGGTAACTCATACACAAAAGGACATGCATGGTATGTACTCACTGATTAGTGGATATTAGCCAAAAAAAAATAAAAATATATAGAATACCCAAGATAACAGTCCACAGAACTCAAAGAGGTCAACAAGCTGAAGGGCCCAAGTGATGCCTCAGCCCCATTTGGGAGGGAGAGGAAACAGGTTTGTGAAGACATTTAATGCTTAAATCTTAGATGATATGGTTAGTATAAATTGTTAACTTGACAAAACTACACTCATCCAAAAGACAGATCTTTTGTCAGAGCCATGGGCAGTTCTCTTTATTGAATTAATTATGGTGGAAACCCCACCCACTGTAGGCAACACTGTTCCCTGACTGGGAAACTGGGGTGTGTAAGTGGAGAAAGGGAGCTGAGCAGCAGGTATTCACTTGTCTCTGCTTCTTAAAGTCAGGCTAATGCAGTAAGATCACCTACCTAAAGCTCCTGCCACTGTAACTTTCCCACCATGATGTGCTTTGTTCTTGAACAATGCACAGAAATAAACCTTTCCTCCCTTAAGTTGCTTTTGTCAGTTTACTTTTTCACACCATCTGGAAAAGAAACTAAGGTGAAGCCACGGTTACTGCAATACCATTCTCCAATGTAAGGCTCAGAGCTCTTAGAAACAGAGCTGGCATAGGAATATCACATGAAAAATAAAACAAGAGTGGAACAATTTCTGGTACTATGATTTAAATGGATAAAATAGGAAGAATGATAATGTAACCAATGATAGACAATCCATAGAAGTCAAGTAATTTCAACAACAAAATCTACAATTTAAGTGACAGAATTACATGTAGTAGTGTATAATCATGAGTCCAGATACAAAATAAATACTTATAAATGTATACTTATATAAATATATTATATTTATATTTATTATAAATAAAATAGATAACACAAGTCTTTTACAGAAGATTTCTAAGTAATTTATATAAATATGTTTTTCTTCAGGAGATGGAACTTAAGTCCCCAATCTTTATCTGTAGGTTTCAAATAGTGAGTGCCTTCCAAGACATACAGTATGTGTGGGTTGTGAAGAGGAAACAGATGTGCATCAACCTCATAGTGGAGATGTCAGGTTATCTCCTCAGCCAGGTGATCAAGGCCATATCACAAGTGACTAAAGAGATCAAGAAGCCAGAGTGATAGCCAATGCCCCAGATTTCATGTGATGAAATGTGTTTTATTTATTTAATTTTTCATTTTTCCTCTAAATTTGTAAGTTTAACATAATCATTAAATAAAACTTAGATACATACCAATAGAAGGAAATTCTAGAAAAACAAGCAATAACAACAACAAAAACCCTCACTACTGTCATGACAACCCATGTTACCTGTTGAGGTCCAGGAATCACTCTACAAACCCCCCCAGAAACTGATCTTAGTCAAGCAGGAATAGTTTACTGAACATATACTCCAGAGTTGATCATTAAGGGATGCAGGTCAGACTCGGGAGCTAAAACAGCAACCCTAGCTGTTCCCCTGGGGCAGCTTATAAAGGCAAAATCCACAAAAACTCATAGCAATCATAACCATAGCAGCCTTAAAAGCTCATACACATGTGTAGAAAGTGCTGCCAGGAGAATATAACCATGAAATTGTGTCCAAGGTTATTTTAGCTAACAGTACCAAGCCGTTCTTACTGACTTTTATTATGATTAGCTCTAGAGGAGTGCAAAGAACAGGGAAATTTCCAAGAACATCAAAGCATAGAACTTAATAAGGTTAATGGTTAACTAGGCATGAGAAAGATCCTCTGTAACAATGAAAGATGGCTGAATATAGATATAAATCAAAATGGCTGCAGTGGTGTCAGAAAGGCAGTGGCTACCTAAGTCTTAACACTGCCAAAACAATAAGAAGAAAAACATTTCCAACCATCTCATATAGACCTAGACTAAAGAGAAAGGACATAAAAATTTAATGTAAAATGTAGGTTAGATCCTAGAATTGAAAACTGTGTCAGTATTTATGTAAATTAATAATAAAGTATTACTGTTAGTTCATTAAATATGGTGAGCTGCATTAATGATATTAATAATTGATAATAACAGGTGATACTGTAGCCAAGTTAGTTTGAATTAATTACATTTTCTGTAAATTTATCTCACATTAAATTTCTTGAAAATTATGTAAAAATGTTTTATTTAAAAATTCATTTGTACAATTATAGGATATTTTATATTTTTGAATCTTTTATTTGTGAAGAAAATGCTACTCTTAACTTTTAAATTATAATTGAAAGAATATGCATGAAGTTAGCTGAGAGTACAGGATTTAACCATGATAATCTATAGGTGGCTAAATTATAGGGAATTATGGTTCATTAACAAATATCTACTTTCATAGTGTGAGCTAAAAATTATCTCCACAATCAGTAATTTTCATACAAACAGTTATTATAAGGAGGATAAAATATGTGTCAATCAAAATCAGTCTTTCCCTGAGAACTGTTTCTAACAGTAATAGTAGTTATTCAGATTAACCTCTTTGCCTTCTATCCTCAGCAGATACAGATTTATTATTACATTGGAATGCCTCTAGGGATAACCTGAAATTTCACATAAGTGTCAATTAGATACTATCTCTAATAATTTCCTTGAATATATAATTTTCCTGTGAGTAGTGTAAAGACTTTAATATTGTTCCATGAATAAAGCAATCTTCCTATTCCTTCATGGGATGGTTTATCTTGATCTTATTTGAAGATGTTTAGAATCACCTTCGAAACACATATCTGGACCCATTGGCTTCCAGAAAGATTTAAGTGAAAATGGATGGAGAACTACCCAGAATGTGGCTGACACCGTGTCATTCTCTTAGTGTGCAAACTAAATAAAGAGGGGAAAGTGGGCTGAACACCAGTGTTCATCTCTGGGAAATGAGAACTGAGACCCATATCATTCCTGTTTGCTAAGCTTGAACATGCAATGTCACTTGTTGCCTCAATTTCCTGCTGCCATGCCTTCCCCACTATGATGGATATATCCCCTTAAAATACAAGACTATATGACAAAGTTTACTCTTATGTTGCATCTTGTCAGGTATTTTGTTACAGCAAAGAAGGGTAGAGGTTTTTCTGTTGTCCTAATACCACGAAAATGGTCATAGTTCTCCTAATGGTTCTGTTATAGTTCCATGGGGTAAAGAGATAAGAGAGACAATTGATAACTTAGTGCTTGGCAGCAACTCCATGACAGGCTGAAAATGGCCTAAAACCCACTGCCAGAGATTGGCACACATACTTGTTCTTACTGCCAGGAGTGGCTAACCTTTAGAGGGAAATGGGATCCAGGATCCATAAGAAACTCATTTCCCAGTTTCTGGTAAGTCAGTGTGACTAGTTCAACTCTTTTTCTGTTTTCCAGGCAGATGTCCTACTTCACTCCTTTCCCCCTATTATTTAATAGGATCTTATTTCTAAATCATACTTTTAAAATTTTTGTCTGGTCTAGTTCAAATGAATAAATCTTTTTAGTCACATCATTTCCAATACACATTTTATACTCTGAAATATTGGAAATCTGCTAAGATCTCTCTGGTATCTCCAGGAATATGAGCTCATGTCTTTTAAATGATTCAATGGAGAGGAATATTGGTCTTTAATGAATTGAAATCATTCTAAATATTTAAAACCTATTATTAATTATCCATAAAACCTAATGAGAAAGTGTCATATAAATCAAATTATTACATAGTAAAAGGAATTTGGGATTTGTGAAATAATTTGAGATACTCTGTTGTGAGGTGTATCTTATGTGTCAAGCACTGACCTATACATGGACAAATTCAACTAAAAAGTATCATTTAGGAGGAAATCTGGAATATAGAAGTTTCATTGTATTCTACTAGAAAGTACATTATTAAAAAAATAATTTTACTTATCACAAAAAGAAATGTTAAAAAACATTGAGGGCAGAAGAAAACTTTCAAGCATGCCCAAATTAGAAAAGCAATCAATGACATTCCAAAACTGGCGTGAGGATCTGGAAAACATTCTATATCAAATTTAAGAATTTTTACAGGTATGTTCCAATAACTTTAGGTGAGGACACCACAGACTAAAATTTAGAAATCTTCCAGTCACCTAACTAGTAAATGTCACATACAGAGATTAACCTAAGCTGGAGAAAAATGTTTGAATATGTATTTATACATGCATGGGGGTATCACCCCTTGTTTTATCTTGTTTTTATTAAATATGGTGAAATAAGTATATAATGCATATTGAGTAAGCTCTCCCCATAACACCACCTCTCCTACTTCTACATTCCTCACAGTAGACTACTTTACCCTGCAGGAAATTTTACTTCTATTATGTGCTATATATACATGGCAGAATGATTTCTTTGTGCATATAAAACATAATACAAATAATGAAAAAATGTGATGTTTACCTTTCTGGTGTTGATTAATTTGCCCAATATTGTTAAATTTAGTCATGTCCACTATCCTGAAAAACAAAACTTCAGTTTCCTCTTATTTGCATATGTAAAGCATATTTTCTTCATTCATCATTTGTTGTTGAATACTTAAACTTATCCCACATTTTAGTGCTTCAGCAAAAATTGATTTTCAAGTGACAGTTTGACACTCAGTATTTTGAGTTAACACCTAGAAGTTCACATTTATCTTTGTATGACACCAAAGTATTTCAAGGCCTGTGATAATTAAAGTATGGCATCTCTGTGCCAGGTATGTATACCTACTGGATACCATAGCAAATCCATTAAATGGCCATAGATATTTTTATAGACTTAAAATCTACTATATATAGAATATGTCTTTAATACATGTTTAATATGTGTTTGTGTGTGTGAATATCTGAACAACAGAAAAATAACCATCCTGGAATTATGTTTGAGTTGTCAATAAACAGGTATTTTGAATTAATTTTGTTACTGTTTATGTTTGTTTTTGTTATTTTTATTACTTTTTTCTGTTTTGCTTGTTTTTTTTGAGTCAAATTTATCATGACATAAAACATTACTTTTCAAAATTAGCACATATTTTGATTACATGTGTCCAAATGCCTTTTGTGGGTATAACATGTATAATATAACTATATACAATATATCCCTTTATGGAGAAAAGGAAAAATAGGATATTTGTCTGCAGCATCTTGCTACTACATATTACCAATCTAAGGTTCCTGTACCATATGGGGCATATGGAAGCTACAGATGCAATTTAACATAAAGTTGTAAGCTTAGTACAAACATTATTGGATATTTATGCATATTTTCTGCAGTACCATTGTGAGGAACATTGCAGATGATAATATTGTGCCAAACTGTGGAAAAATTGGATACTCCTCCAACCAGTTATACAGAATATGACAGAAAAAGAATTTTTTTAAATACATGCTATTCAAGGACTTATTGAATTAAGTAAATATACTCTTTTTCTTACTTGAAGTCGGATTTTTGATGTATCAACTGATCACTAAGTCAAAACAAGTGGCCCATATTCAATTGCCTGCTCTTCTCAGTATTTACTTCTTTATCTTTTTATCTCCTGATGTTTACTTGATCATAATCTGATAATATTCCCCCTAACAAAATACTCGGTAGAGAAGGAAGAAAATAAATGAAAATTGTTGGAAGGAGAGGCTTTCTGAAGATAGCTATACTGAAAGAACCAATTATATTCTTATGCCTCATCTTAAAAATTCCATGAGGCAGATGACTATTACAACTCATTAACATGGGACAGATATTTAGATATTGATTTCAGGAGTAGGCACAGTGAGGACAAGGAATATAAAATGACTGTAGTAGTAGTAGTAAGAATGTGAATCCAGAAATACACATTATACTGATAAAGAAGATAGATTTGTGGGGGGGGGAGAAAGAAAGACTCATGTCTGTGTGTGGGGGGTGGGAGAAACAGATAGAGACAGAGAAAGAGAAGCAGGAGAGAGAGAATATGAATATTATCAGATTTTATTTACTAAAAAATCAATAGCTGTTCCTCTGGATCTGGCAGTGGTGATACTACAGATATAATATGATCATTACCTCCAGGCACTGCTTTCTAGTGTGATAGATGACACAAAAACAAATCTTGTTCTATCTTTCCTACTTCAACAACAACAAAGTTAAGGGGTCATACAATATTTCCTGGAGAAGGTGATCATATGCTAGCTAGAGTGATGAAAAGGATTTAACTAGCATCCCTGGGAATGCTCTTACAGTTACCAAGTAGTCTTCATTCAGCTACTCTAAAATGTTAGCTCAGATCATACACTGTAATCCATCTATATTTGTTAAATTATTAAAGGTAAATGTTTTCCAGACTTTGTCTCTTTTAACTATAAAATAATTCTGGCTAAAGGCTGATTTGTCATAATTAACAATGACAAGTTATTTTGTGTGTGAAAATGAGTCCTCATAAGCCTGATTTTCATCTGTGTTGTAGAGAACAGGTTTTATATTTACTTCCCAGCATTCTTAAGAGTACTCAATAGAGTCATATTCCAACTGAGGCAAGTCAAGAATTCATTCACTCTAAATATAGGTGATTCTTCTGTCTTGCCCAGTTTTCATCAGTAAAGCATAGTCCCTGGATGGACCTTCCTTCAGTCTCTTCTCCATGTTTTGTCACTATTTGTCCTTTAAACAGGAACATTTTTCAGTTAAAAACTTTGAGATGGGTGAGTGTCCCCATCCCTCTACCTGGGACTATACTTATCTTCGGAAGGTGGTCTCTACAGGTTCTATCTCTCCATTCACTGCACACTTTGGCTAAAGTAATCACCATTGTATCTTGAGAGCTTATCACTTCCCTGGCATCTGGGACTCACCAGTGGCTACCTTCAGTTCCTTATCTACCACTGCAAAATATTTTTGTTCAATTTCCTGACCCTTTGTACCTCTCTCCCATCCCCTCTAGTACCTGATATTGCCCACTTATTTCCTCTCCTTCCCCTCTCCCTCCCAGGTTCTCCCATCACTCCACTTTCCACAATCATCATGTTCCCCCCTCAATGCAGTACTGAAGCATTGACACCCTGGTCTTCCTTCCTTCTAAGCTTCATATGGTCTGCGGATTGTATTGTGGGCATTGTGAGCTTTTGGGCTAATATCCACTTATCAGTGAGTACAAACCATGTATGTTCCTTTGTGTCTTGGATATCTCACTCCAGATGATATTTTATAGTCCCATCCATTTGGCTGCAAATTTCATGAAGTCATTGTTTTTAATATCTGAGTAGTACTCCATTGTGTAAACGTACCACATTTTCTGTATGCATTCTTCTACTGAGGGACATCTGGGTTGATTCCAACTTCTCTGGCTATTATAAATAAGGGTGCTATAAACATAGTGGAGTATGTGTCCTTGTTATATGTTGTGGCATCTTTTGGATATATGCCCAGAGTGGGATAGCTGGGTCTTCAGGTATTTCCAATTTTCTCAGGAACCCGCAGATTGATTTCCAGAGAATCAATCAATCAATTGATTGTTTTTACCAGCTTGCAGTCCTACCAACAATGGAGGAGTGTTCCTCTTTCTCTACATCCTCAACAGCATCTGCTATCAACTGCATTTTTTATCTTAGTCATTTTGACTGGTGTGAGGTAGGATCTCAAAGTCATTTTGATTTGCATTTCCCTGATGACTTAGGATGTTGAACATTTCGTTAGGTGCTTCTTGGCCATTCGTCTTTGGAGTCTAACTTCTTGAGTTCTTTGTACATTTTGGATATTGGCCACCTATCAGATTTAGGGTTGATAAATATCTGTTCCCTGTCTATGGGTTGATGTTTTATCCTACAGACAGTGTCCTTTGTCTTACAGAAACTTTGTAATATTAAGAGGTCCCTTTTGTCAATTGTTCATCTTAGAGCATAAGCCATTGGTGTTTTGTTCAGAAACTTTTCCCTTGTGCCATGTGTTTGAGGCTCTTCCACATTTCCTCTTCTTTTAGATTCAGTGTATCTGATTTTATGTGAATGACCTTGATCCATTTGAACTTGGGCTTTCTACAGGGAGAAAAGAATGGATCAATTTCCTGAATGCCACATGCTGAATGCCAGTTGAATCAGCACCATTTGTTGAAACTGCTGTCTTTTCTCCACTGTATGGTTTTAGCTTCTTAGTTAAAGATCAAGTGATCATTGGTATGTAGGTTCATTTCTGGGTCTTCAATTCTATTTCATTGATCTACCTACCTGTCACTATACCAATACCATGCAGTTTTTATCACTATTGCTCTGTAGTACAGCTTGAGGTCAAGGATGTTGATTTTCCCAGATGTTCTTTTATTGTTGAGAATAGTTTCAATATCCTGGGTTTTTATTATTCCATATTAATTTGAGAATTGCTCTTTCTAACTCCAAAAAGAACTGAGTTGGAATTTTGATGGGGATTGCGTTATAGATAGTTTTTTGCAAGATGGCTATTTATACTATATTAATCATGCAAATTCATGAGCGTGGGAGGTCTTTTCATCTTTTTAGCTCTTCTTAGTTTTCTTTCTTCAGAGACTTGAAGTTCTTGTCATACAGATCTTTTACTTGTTTGGTTAGAGTTACACCAAGATATTTTATATTGTTTGTGACTATTGTGAAAGGTGTTGTTTCCTTAATTTCTTAGTCTGTTTATCCTTTGAGTATTAGAAGACTACAGATTTGTTTGAGTTAATTTTATATTCAGCCAATTTGCTGAAGTTGTTTATCGGCTTTAGGAGCCCTCTGGTATAATTTTTTGGGTTGCTTATATACTATCATATCTTCTGCAAATAGTGATATCTTGAATTCCTCCTTCCCAATTTGTATCCCTTTTATCTTCTGTTGTTGTCTAATTGCTCTGGCTAGAACTTCTAGTACTGTATTGAATAGATAGGGAGATAGTGGGTAGCCTTTTCGTGTCCCTGATTTTAATGGGATTACATTGAATTTCTCTCCATTTATTTTGGTGTTGGTTTTTGGTCTATTGTATATTGCTTTTATTATGTTTATGTATAGACAATGAATTCTTGATCTCACCAATACTTTTAACATGAAGGGTTGTTGTATTTTCTCAAATGCCTTTTCAGTATCTAATCAGGTGATTGTGTGGATTTTTTTTTTTGAGGGTTTTGTTTTTTTGTTTTTTGTTTTTTTATTTGTTTGTTTGTTTGTTTTTTGGTAGTGGATTACATTGATGAATTTCCATAGATTGAACTATCCCTGTATTACTGGAATGAGGTTTACTTGTTCATGTTGAATGATCATTTTGATGTGTTCTTGGATTCGGTTTGTGAGCTTTTATTTTGTATTGTTGCATCAATATTCAAGGAAAATTGGTCTGAAGTTCTCTTTCTTTGTTGGATCTTTTTGTCATTTAGTTATCAGTGTAACTGTGGCTTCATAGAAAGATTTGGGTAGTGTTCCTTCTGTTTCTACTTTGCTGAATAGTTGAAAAGTATTGGTATTAAGTCTTCTTTGAAGGCCTTATAGAATTCTTTGCTAAAACCATCTTGCCTTGGGCTTTTTTTTTTTTTTAGCTTGGGAGACTTCTAAAGACTGCTGCTATTTCCTTAGGGGTTATGGGACTGTTTATATGGTTTATCTGATCCCGATTTAACTCTGGTACCTTGTAACTGTCCAGAAAAATCTCTCATTTCATCTAGATTTTCCAGTAATTTTGAATATAGGCTTTTGTAGTAAGATTTGACTATTTTTTGAATTTCCACAGTTTCTATTGTTATGTCTCTCTTTTCATCCCTGGTTTTGGATACTGTCTCTGTGTCCTCTAGTTAGTTTAGCTAAGGGTTAATCTATCTTGTTGATTTTCTCAAAGGACTGGAGGAGTTTGGTTATTTCCTGCTGTTTACAACTCTTGTGTGTATTTGCTTCATATTGTTCTAAACCTTTCAGATGTGCTATTAAGCTGCTAATGTTTGATCTCTCCAGTTTCTTTATAGAGGCACTCAGGGCTGTGAGTTTTCCACTTAGCACTGCTTTCATTGTGTTCTGTAGATATATGTTAAAACCATTTGTTTAATTAAGCTCTATTAGTTTCACTGTGTCACTGTTTAGTTTCTGTTTCCATGATCTGTCCATTGGTGAGAGTAGGGTATTGAAATTTCCAACTATTATTGTGTGAGTTTCAAAGTCTGCTTTGAGCTTCAGTAATGTTTCTTTTACAAATGTGAATGACCTTACATTTGGGGCATACGTATTCATAATTGAGAGTTCATCTTGGTGGGTTTTTACTTTGATGAGTCAGTAGTGTCCTTCCTAATCCTTTTTGATAATATAACAAAACCACACATGACAATATATTAAAAGAAAGACATAAATGGAACATTTTGAGAGAGTGATTAAAAACCAAAGAAGGATGTAGATGATGCACCTTATATTTTGACTCAGTTCCACGGAGCTAGTGTTGAAAGGCTACAAGGTGGCAACCACAAGGTGACTCTCCCTGAGGTATGGTTAGAAAACTCCTGCTGCTTTTATCTCTCACACAAGGTTGCTACAGAGTTATAAGTGTCAATGTATGGAAATTCAACTATCAATAATATATCATATTCAAATAGCTTTGAAACAGCTGGCTCACCATTAGAAAGCTAGTTACTTAAAGAATAATTAAATCAATTAAAAAGGTCATGCAATACTCAAGACAAAGTGCTATTCATTTTGATTATGAAAGTATGTTTCACATTAATGCATTAATTTATTCCTTGTATGAATGAATTAAAAGGAAATGCTCACACTTCTAGTGTATTCATAGAAATACACATGCTTTAATTGACTATTTTATGATTACAAAGTTCAAAATACTCCTAGAACGATACTTCAAAAATGTGCATTTCAGAAACTGAATCAGATAGATAGAAAAATAAATAGATAGATAGGCGGATAGATAGATAGATAGATAGATAGATAGGTAGATAGATAGATAGATAGACTGAAAGCTAGACAGGTAAATAGACAGATCAACATGATCAATAACAGATACAAGCATAAGTGATAGATGAATAAATATATGATATTCAAGCATAAGATAAATGATAGATGATAAGTAGAAGATAGAGAAGCAGTAGTTGATAGATGTCACTTACTCACATATATGATAGACAGATACCTAAATGTGTGGATAAAGCATATATACAGAAAGATGAGAGAGAGGGAGAGGGAGAGAAAGTGGGAGAGAGAGAGAATGCTCCTGGAGTTGAGGAGTTTGCATGTCCAACCTTTGTAGGTATACCTACAGGCTTATCACTTAGCAGACTGAAAACTTAAGCTGCATTTCTATTTTGTATTTTCAGTTCATATTTTTTCCCATTGGTGAAGGAAATCTCTTTATATTCTTAATTATTGCTCTTGAGTTCTTCAAATGACTAATTGTGTCATTATATAAATTTCATATTTTGTAGCATTTTAAACCCAACAATGTATAAATTCTAAAAACCTCTATTAAATAATATCACTAATACTATACTTAAACAGAGGTATTTATAACAATTTCCTACAAGCAAATTTATATTATCATCTTGTACTAATAATCAAGAGATATTAGTAAATCATGACATAGTAAAATGGTTTGACTTTATTTTTCTGAAATTAAATGCTATTTTCCTTCCTTCATAATATCTTGAAAAGATGGTGCCAGGGTCATTTAAAAGTGTCAGGAACATCCCAAACTTCCTTCTTTCATTCAGTGTCAGAGTTATGTCAATTTCCTTTCATCTTTCCCAGTCTATATACCTCCCATTATAGTATTTATCTTCTGTTGTCAATCTACATACTTTCTCTAGGAGACTCAGCAGATAGATGATAATATGGTGTGAAATATGCATAGGTTTATAATTTCTGTGAACTCATTAGAGCTAACTTGGCAATCAAATGTCAAATGATTGCAGTTTTGTTGGCTGCATCTGGGCAGAAACTGTGTGCATGCTTCTGCTTTAATCTTATTATCTTATCATAGGAAAAATTGTGAAGTTAAAGGACGATAGTTTTATACACATAAACTCAGGGCAATATTTTTTATTGTGTTAAGAATTATAAACAAGTTTTCTGAATAAACTTTTCTTCTTAAGGCATATACAAGACTGTGATATTGGAGCAGACCATAAAGTCCTCCATGGATTGAGGACAAATGACATTGGAAAATAGGGCCTGCTATAGGGACACTGGAGCTGTCCTATCAAGGTATCAGTTTCAGCTTTATATGTAATATCACATATTGAATAACAACAATTCGGACAAATGTTTTCTTTTTTAAAAAAAATCTACTTCTTTATTTCTTTGATTATTTTTATTAGTATTTGTATTGAGAGGCAACTGTGTCATGGCATATGTATGACAGTCAGGGAACAACTTATGGAAGTTGATTTTCTCTTTCCAATATGTAGATCCTGGGAGGGAACTCAGGTTCCCTGGCTAAATCATGTCCATGAATCACTGTGGATATTTCTGAAATTATTTTGTAATGCCTTATGGCTTATTTGTCTTTGATTGTTTTCTCTTTTCTTTTCTTCTGCTACTTTCTGTTTTCATTGTTCGAAACACAATATAAAATGCCATTATTGCTGACTGAAGAATACCAAGTATTGAGTGACATTGTTGGTACTAGAATATTTTTAAATTAACTTTAACAGAAATAAATTCAGTAACATAAATTAGTAACAATAAATGAGTAACATAACAGCAAATATCATTAAGTTATTTTAAATTAAGTTGAATGTGTATTATGACAAAAGGGAAATCATTTTAGTATAAATTTTCTAATTTTAGGGATTTGTAGGTTTCTGTTTCAATAATTGAATTAGGAGACATGAAAGAAAAAACTTTAGAAGAAACAGGTTAATCTTTGACATGTTGAATGTCAACTCTGTGTGAAACAGTTAGTCAGAATTACTTCATACCATGAACAAAGTGTGAAGGACAAATGTAAGTTTAAACAATCAATGCACAGATATTCAAAGCCCGGAATGTTGATGCACTTATCTAAGGAGCTTGTTATGTGTCTATACATGTATCCAGGAGGAATAACAGAGGAAAGTCTACAAAGGATCTTCTTGGAAAAATATCTGCAAATCAGGAACAATTATAGTTTAAAAGTATGGAAGTCTTGAATTTGTATTTTTTCAAAAGTTAGAGTATAAAACATGTTCATATGGCATTTTAGGAGGGGTGTGATAAACATTTAATCATATAAAATCTTTCAAAGAAGGATAATGATGATACATGTTCAACTATAACAAAATTCTTGAGTTTTCATCCACCCATGATTTTATTTTAGCCTTCATCAATGTTTAATTTCCTGGCTTCTGAATTTCTTTAGAATTGTATCACCTTTTAAAATATCTTCAATTCTGACTTACTCTCTGACTCTGAAATGAACTTTATAACCTCAAGAACCCTTTATTGCATCAAGTTTCTACAAAAGAAGGACGTGGATATCAGACTCTGTCCCCACCTAATCAGAGATAGGTAAGTATCAATTAAAATTATTGGAAAATTTTAAATAGAGCCATTCACTGATTAGAAATACAACCCAACAAAGCTATAACTTTATGAAAGGAAGTTGTATAAATGACTATGACCATCTCTCTCTCTCTCTCTCTCTCTCTCTCTCTCTCTTTCTCTCTGTGTGTGTGTGTGCAGGCACACTCATACACATGTATGCTACATTTGCCTCCAAAGAAGATCTAGATTTGAAAAGCAAGACTCTGGATTATGTTTAGATAGATAAGTGATAAACTATCAGTCTTCAGATAGAAAAATAGAACAGTAATCTTTAACATGATTTAAAAAAAAAAACACAGGAACAGTGAATTACTTGTTTTTAAACACAGGTTTTCAATGTTATTTTAGCCTCAGTGATTTTATTTTTTTCCTGGTGTTGTTTTGATTAATTTTTACTTTGATCTTCCATATCTCTAATTTTGTTTTTTTCATGTTCAGTTTTTATCTTTATTTCCTCGAGCATAATCTCTTATCTAACTATTTAGAACTTAATTTAGTACTTATTTTTCTTGCCAACTCCAACTCCATAGCTTTATTTTATTGAGAAAGTACAACTTTGCTAAGAGTAAAGTCTACATTTCATTCTAGTTAATTTTCAGGGATGCCTTTATCTATGACCCTTTATCTGCATTACCCCTTTCCTTGTTTCCCTTGTGTTTTTTCTTTGAGATCTACAACCTAATATTTTACTTCTCTATAGGTATCAGTGAACTGAAGGATCCGGTTTGTGTGCTGTCCTTGATCCCTTTCTGTTGAAGTCTTTCCTTCAGCTTAATCTAGAGAACACATTAGTTCCTGTTTCTGGACCTGTTCAGAATTTTGTTCATAACTCCTCCTTTTTTTTTTCCTGACTCTGTTGCTAACTCTCTTCTATTCTCAGGGATAAAGTTTAACAGAATCTACATTTTCCAAGATTTCTGGTTGCAAGACTCTTCCTGACTTCTTTTACTGAAACAATGAAAAGTTCTCTAGAGGTTCTTTTTCTGTTAGTCTTTTAAAGTCATGAGTGGTTTTACTAAACCTACTATCAATGTTCTATATATGAGGACCCAATATAAAAGACCACAAGGTTTGTCTACAAATATGAAACCATTTATTATCTTTATGTGTCTGTACAAGGAACAGAATCTGGAGTCTGTCTGAGTCTGTGAATATGCAGAGTCAAGGGGAGAAAGAAAGCTCCTTTTTGAGTCACATCTAGATGTTGGAGACCAGAGTCTTAAGCTGACTCTTTTAGGGACCAAAAAATATGAGATGGAAGGAAGAGAAAAAGATAACATCACAATCTTCTATGGCTTATCCTGAGTGGGGAAACTAAAGGAGCCATTCTACTTTCTTTTTCTTTTTTCATATATGAAACTCCAGGATTATTATTTTGTGTATGTGAGACATGCATGAGGAGATCATGTACATTCCATAGCATGTATGGAGGTCAGAGGTTGTGGTGTCTCTTATTATCATGTTTAAGTTGGTTCTAGGGAGTGAACATGGGACATTAAACTTGTGTGGCAAACACACTTCTTGCTGAGCTGCCTCATCCATGTGATCGTTTTACTTTGAAGTAGAAAAATATTCTCTTAAATATAAACATGCTGCAATAGCTTTATAAAATGTTATTAAATTTTTTTTTCTTTGCTGCCTATAGAATTGTTGATGGACTTTCTTAAAAGCTTTAGCCTCATATTTAGCAGTTAGAATAGTGGCATCTTATTCCAGGCTTCTGTATGCACATGTGCATAGAAGCAATACATTTTCTTCTATACAGAAATATAGATATTTTTTTTAAAAATAGTTACTTCACTAATATTTTTATATTACAGAAACAAGTAATTACTAATCAAAGTAGGACAAGCCACATATCAATGAGCTTATATTTGTTTTCACATAGGGCAAAGGCTGGCAGAAAAGGAACTCAACAACTATTTGATGAATGACACACTATGGACTGGTATATTCTCTAAAATGTCCTTCACTAGAATGTTATGTATCAGATAAAAGTCCAAAGTGCTGGCAGGGAAGAGAAGCTAACATTTACTTATTACATGCTTGGTTTCTCAAAGAACCTCCCAACAAGGATTGCAATTAGCAGTCAAACTAGCAAATCATTTTTTGGGTATGTCAGAAACATGTTCATTTATGAAGAAAAGCAATAGTTAGATATTTGGAAAAATTTCCACATGCTTCTCCATAACATGTTCTCCTTAATCTGCAGTCAGAGTGCAGAGGATAAACAAATGGAAATCAAGGGGGCTAAAATGACTATTAGAATACCATTTAAAATAATGAGAATAACAACAAAAATCATTTGCTGTGACCCAGAACACTGTTGTAATTGAATTTGCTGGTGCAGAAAATGTACTTTGGGGATTAATAACACCATTTGACAACTTAATATATTTATGTGTAAATAATAATCTGTATGATCTCTTCATCTGTCTGTATAGTATGTATACACCCTTCCCAACATCAATAACAACAGCAGCAACAACAACAACCCAACAAAGAATTATGTACAAATCTTGGCAAGAACCTATGTTAAACATTTTTTTTTTACAATATTTTCAGTGTTATTTTATTCTATGGCTTGATTTTCAAAAGTTCAAAACATAGTAAGAAATGGCCATCTTACCTAGAGAAATCTGCAGATTCAATGCAATTCCCATCAAAATTCCAACTCAATTCTTCACAGAGATAGAAGGAACAATTCTCAAATTCATCTTGTGGGGAAAGACACATCCCTGACCTCAAGCTATCCTACAGAGCAGTAGTGATAAAAACCACATGCCATTGGTACAGAGACAGACAGGTAGATCAATGGAGTAGAACTGAAGACCCACACACCTATGGTCAGATGATCTTTGAGAAAGAAAGAAGCCAAAACCATAAAAAAAAAAAAAAAAAAAAAAAGACAGCATTTTCAACTAATGGTGCTGGTCTAACTGGCAGTCTGGATGTAGAAGAATGCAAATTGATTCGCTTTTATCTCCTTGTATAAAGCCCAAATCCAAGTGGATCAAGGACCTCCACATAAAACCAGATATGTTGCATCTAATAGAAGAGAAAGTGGGAAAGAGCCTCAAACACGTTGGCACAGGGACGTTTTCCTGAACAGAACACCAATGGTTCATGCTCTAAGATCAATAATTAATAAATGGGATGTCATAAAACTAAAATCTTCTGTAAGGCAAAGGACACAATGGCAACCTACAGATTTTGAAAAGATCTTTACCTACCCTGCATCCTATAGAGGGGTAATATTCAATATATACAAACAACTCAAGAAGCTCAACTCCAAAAAACCAAATAACCCAATTAAAATGTGGGGTACAGAGCTAAAAAAAGAAATCTCAACTGAAGAATCTCAAATGTTCAACATCTTTAGTTTTCAGAGAAATGCAAATCAAAATGACCTTGAGATTCAACCTTACACCAATTAAAATGGCTAAGATCAAAAGATCAGGAGACAACTGTTTCTTCCCATACCAGGTCCTGCACCCTCTTTTTCCTGTCCCCCTCCTCTCTTGCCTTAGGTCCCTCCCTCCATCTGTTGTCCTTCTAGATACTGACAAGTATGTGGAGAAACAGGAATACTCTTCTATTGCTGGTGGGATTGCAAACTGGTACAACCACTTTTGAAATCAATATGGCAGTTCTTCAGAAAATTGGAAATATTTCTACTTGAAGACCCAGGTATACTAGTTATGGGCATATACCTAAAGAGGCCCCAACATATAACAAGGAGACATGCTCCACTATGTTCATAGCAGCCTTATTTATAATAACCAGAAGCTGGAATTTACCTAGATGTCCCTCAAGGGAAGATTGGATACAGAAAATTTGCTATATTTACACAATGGAATAGTATTCAACTATTAGAAATGACAACATCATGAATTTTGTTGACAAATGAATGGAACTAGAAAATATAATCCTGAATGACGTAACCCAGACCCAAAAGAACATACATGGTATGTACTCACTGATAAGTGGATATTTGCCCAAAAGCTCAGAATATCCAACATTCAAGTCATAGACCATTTGAAGCTAAACAAGAAGGAAGACTTCAATCCCACTTAGATGGGGGAACAAAATAATCCTGGGAGGCAGAGGGATGGAAGGACCTGAGTGGAAGGGGGAAGGGTGAGGGAAAAAATGGGGGAAGGACCAGGTATGGGAAGAGACATAAGGGAAGTCCAGAAGGCCAGGAGAATGAGTAGAAATAAGTAGTAGTTGGGGGTGGGGACCAAAAGAAAATCTCAGATGCCAGGGAGGCAAAAGGTTTCCAGGATCCCATATGGATGTCATTAGCAGAAATACCCAACAGTTAACAGTGGGGAGATAGAATCTGAAGAGACCACCTCCAATAGATAAACAAGGTCCCCAAGGGAGGGGTAGAGCAACACACCCATCTCAAAAAATTTAACCCAGTATTTTTCCTGTCTAAAGGAAACACAGGAACAAAAATAATGGAGCACATATGGAAGGAAAGGCCATCCAGAGACCACCCCATCTTGGGATCCATCCCATCTACACACACCAAACCCTTATACAATTGCTAATACCAAGAAGTCTTTGCAAACAGGAGCCTGATATGACTGTCTTCTGAGAGGTTCTGCCAGCGCCTGACTAAAACAAATGCAGATACTCATAGCCAACCATTGGACTGAGCCTGGGGACCCCAATGGAAGAGTTAGGGAAAGGACCGAATGAGCTGAAGGGAATTGCAACCCCATAGGAAGAACAACAATATCAACAACTGGACCCCACAGTATGTCTGTTAATATAGATATTATGAAAACCATTGATTTCTGGGCTCTGTGAAGAGCACTGTAGCTGACTTAATTTTTTTTTTTCCTGGTAAAAACAATAGTTAGGTATCTGATAGATATTTGTGCTTTTAGACTTTATACTTGCTACAACTTGAACACTGAAGTTCAGATGATTACAGTATGTGGGTCTGTCAGGTTCTAAATTGTGGCAATGTTTAATTCTGGATAACAGTTTCTTTTTTCATATCAATAGTCTATCTTGGTTTCTTTTGTGTGGTCACCTTTCTGATGAAGTGTGCCATAGTTATTGCTTCATAAAAATTAGGTTTCATGGCAATAACCCCTTTGATGGTTGACATTGTTTTTAATTTATGATGATAATTTACAGATTATTTAGATCTGGTCACTATATTAGAAGGCTATTAAAATGTTCCTTAGTATCTATAAAATATTATTGTTAATTAGGAAAACATACTGCCATCTACTGTTTATTACTTGTTTAGAAAGCAAAATGATATAGTTTTTCTTGAATGTGACATGTTGTATCTAACTGATATGGATGAGTGTATTTAAAGTCTTCACACCTGAACCACAGATATGAAATAGTGAAGAAAAATATGTAGCTCAAATTTAAGAAATGTTACCCAAAGTATCTTGACTATTTTACTCAAAGAAAAGAGTATCTCTTTTTTCCTATATAAATTACAATAACTTAATTAAGATTAATGTCAATTTTTCAAAGACCATTTTACAGTTCTTTCTATATATGAAGATATTCAGTTATTGTTTGATTTGCCAAAAATGTAAGAGGCATATGTGAGTGTAAAACACACACACACACATATATATATATATATATATATATATATATATATATATATATATGTAATAGAATAATGTTTACGTCTGGGTAAACATAATTATATTCTTACACTTGACCTTAGCCAAAAGTCCAAGAAGTGATAATAATTATATTCTCATACACAGGTTACTTTTGTATATTGAAAACATTCTAAATCCTTTATTCTACGTACTAGTCATAAGTGGTACAATGGTAACAGTAATGCTTATCTTCATCAGAACACAGCTTAGCTTATCAGTCTCCCTGCCCCCATGCTGCTTTTCCCATACTAAGAACTACATTATAAAGTCTTCACTCTCAAGTTGATCCATATTATTTTTAAATGATATCTCTTAATTTTCAAGTAAATGTAGTCCTATTTAGAAAGATCTTCTCTGTAACTATGTCTTTTAAGGAACTGCCTATTTTCTTCTATAGGGTTTCATATTTCACAATGAAGCCTTTGATTCAATTGGAGTTAGTTTGTGTCTAATTTCATTATTTCATTGTATTATGTGTGGACATAAAATTTTCCCAGGACAATTTGATGATGATGTTGTCTTTCCTCCCATGTATATTTTGTGTATTTTTGCAAGTATGATTCCTGTTTGTTACTTGATGTTATGTATTTAAATTTAAACATCCATAACTAGGATTCATAAATAAAGGAGACTATGTATCTTTTGACACTCCTACCAAAATTAATTTAGAAATCCAATATAATCCCGGTCAAAATCCTGTAATATTCTACATAGAACCAAAAAACTAAACATCCCCAAATCCTTAAGGAAGCACCAAAGAGTCTAGAGAGCCATAGCCATTCTGAGAACAGAGAACAATGTTAGAACTAGTAGACAGGATTACAATTTATATTATGAAGTCATAGTAATTAAAAAAAAAAATAACAACATGGTCCTGACAAAAGGAACAAAATAGAAAATCTAAACTCAAATGCATGTAACTATATCGACATGATAATTGACAAATGCCAAAAATACAACCTTTCAACATAGAAGAATCTAGGTTGAAGTGATCTAGATGTTCCCCATCTCTGCATAACTCCCAGCTCCAAGGGTTGGTTCTCATTGTATAGAAGCTTCTGTACAAGGCTCCAAGAAGGAAGAACAGTTAATATTCCTACGCAACTGTAACACATACCCTTAAACAATGAGCAGAATGGCAAGAAAGTTCCAATACTTCCATAGTGGCACTTTTATCTTTGGGAATAACCAACAGCTATATTACTGGATCAAGTCTGTTACAAATGAGGGGATTCACGGCTGGTACTGTAATTTAGGTAACTACACATGTATGCTGAGGTCATAGATCTTAAAGGAGAACCTACTAGTTCTACTTTTGTGAACCAGTATAGCTCATAACTGCATTCTAAATGTTTATCACTAAATAAACAGGTAAGTGTATCTCTCACCTCTCATCAAAGGAGTTTCTTTTTGCACATATAGAAATTATTTCCAAGATCCACATCTGTCAAAAAAGAACAATAAACAACTGTAGGATGCTCAACCCTGATATATAAGCAACGCAACTCCTACTCCTATTATTCATATAAAATCATGGAGTAGGTGGAGAGATTGTAAGAAACAAAGGATTGGGACAATAAATACTAACTAGAGAGACTGTCTACTAGATATGACAAAGTAGTGCATACATGACATTTTCACTATTATTTGTCTAAATAGGCCTTTATAGCTTGGCAGTGGTGGCACACACGTTTAATCCCAGCACTTGGGAGGCAGAGGCAGGAGAATTTCTGAGTTCGAGGCCAGCCTGGTCTACAGAGTGAGTTCCAGGACAACCAGGGCTACACAGAGAAACCCTGTCTTGAAAAAAAAAAAAAAGCCAAAAAACCAAACAAACAAAAAACAAAAATAAAACAACAACAAAACCAAAGACCTCTATAATAACAACACTAACTGAGATCCCAACATAGGATGAATCATTTCAAAGCCCCCAATCCTAGGTGAAGAACAATAGGCAGTTAATGAATTCTGAGAGAGAGAGAATCAGCTCTTTTTAGGGATGAGCACTCTGATAAAGTATGAAGTTCACATGTTCATCTTTTAACACATACACATACAAGCAACTTTAAATATATTCAGTAATATTGGAGGGGATCAGAATACCAAGGATTAGTTGGGGAGTTATGGAGTTGTAGAAATGACGTGAATAGAGTAACTCATGTGTTAATTTTGCAAAAGATGCAAAGTTTTAAAAAATATTTCTGCCTATTTAGTAATCAGAAGTTGAGAATATACTAGGAAATATTTTCCTATGTAGTCATATATTTATAAATTTATATAAGCTTAATTTAACAGAATGATCTTAATCTTCTTTTGTAAGGTTTTTAACTCCAAATACAAATTAAAATTTTTTTCAGATAACTAGACCAATCCATCATTTAGCTTTTATTTATTCTTCACTTAAGTTTGAGCTATTCTTAATTAGATTGTAATTCTATTCATACTTTTAATATCATTGGATACTTATAAAGTACATTGACCATTAGACATTTCATTCTTTAAGGATAAGCCACTATCTGGGCAATTAGTTGGGTAATTGATTTAATGGATTTCTACACTAACAGAATTAATGAACTTTTGTACCCTTCATTTTCTTAAACATAGGACTTACAAAATAAAAACTAATGCTGAGTTACAAAAGCAATTCAGAAGTTTCAAATAGTAATCACAATTAATTATGGAATGCTTGTTGTGCATTACGGACTATATTTACATAGATGTACTAACCCTTACCTTTCATTTGAAGATGGTGGCACTGTTTCCTATCTAATGTATGACACATTATACAATTTACACATAATCTAATGAATAGAAAAATCAAAGTTCAAATCCAATTACTTAGCCCTGAAATTCCATTCTTTTGCATTTTCTTTTATGCTGTCTGTTGCTGCACATATATTCCATTTTACAGACTGTTGATATGTCTTCTTAATATAAGGCAATGAAAGGTTCAAAGTAAAATTCTACCAGTGAGGACATTGATCTAGATGGCAATCCATATCACTCAGGCAGAGAACAACGTTGAGTTTATTTTTTCATATAAGCCTCAAATGATATTTCAGTAATTGTTTCTTAAAAGGTAATAAAACTAACAAGTGGGATTTGGATTCAGAGTATTCTCAGGAAAGTAGATCATCTTCTGTAGTAATGAAATCTCTCTTTGGTAAGCATAGAGAATAAAGTATGCAACAATGTGTGTTTACCTTGTCATTGTCCTTTAGAAACACCCCCTAAATTTTATGACATAATAAGGATAAATATTTGTAAATTGCAAATACATAGTATCCATTTAATACGCATAGTTATCTGGATATGCCTGTGTCTTCATTGTGATGCGTTGTTTGAGCTTCATGTCATGTTTTGTTCAAAGTTTCTTCTGGAAGAGTGTTCATCAATCAGACTTCTATAAATAATGATGAGTTATTGCTAGTAAGCAATTCTGTTTCTGAATTACTTTATAAAATTTGTCATTTATAATTACTTTATAAAATTTCATATACTGCTACTCTTAGAGTAGTAGAGTATATCAAATGGCCATACACTGTGGGAAACTTAGGAAGAAGTTTTGTAATTTCCTATGATGAGTATCTAAGAAAATTATCACAAAAATTCAGTACACTAATAATTCGTATTATGATTACTACAATTGTATGTATTTTGGCACCAAGATTGACTTTTCAGTTAATTTGTTTATACATTAACTCACATCAAATCTTACAAACTTTACCCAATTAAGTCCATTATTAATAAGAATACTTTAGCAATTTATACTTACAGTGAGTGATAATATAACCATGAAATGTTGTACATTCATAACAGATAAGTATATTTGCCACCATCTTCTAGAAGTAAGTTGCAGTGATCCCCTTGCAGGATTTACAGCAAACAGCAAAAAACTGATGAGGGTGGGGTATGAATGAAACTCTGCTCAGCCATATTTTATTGTAACCAGTGTTGAGTCTAGCCCAGATCATTTAACTTTGGCCATATATAAACACAGCAATACTTTTTTTTTGGGGGGGTGTATTCAGATAATAATTAACTCTGCCCCATGAGCACACCAATGATTAATACATGCTTATATTGATGTTCTTAGAAAATTACATTTGGCTTCTTTCACAAGAATGGGTACTGTTAACTCAGAGATAGTGCCCAAGATTTAGGGTCAAATGGAGCACAACTGAGGTGTCTGTGGGTGTCAGGATTAGCCTCACACTAAGAAGTAAATTAGGCTGTTGTAAAGCACAAATAAAATCACTCACAGAGTGGATTTTATGGTCTAAAAGCAAAAGTCAAAATTTTAAGGGGAAAGCATCTGAGATATATAAAAACAAAAATTCTAGAAGATTTGGGCAAATTCTATCTCATCAAATAGCAAAGAATTGTCAGGTTGTAAAATTATATCATTCCTGACATACCAGGAAGAGAAGATAAGCATCTCATTCCACTGAAGAGCTAAACTGCATATTTAACTTTCCTAGCTTTTCCAATGCTTATTGGAATGAACAAAGACTTTTTGCCCTCTGTAGTTAAGTTGAGTAAGACAGTGTTTCCTGTAGGATGAACTGAATCTTAAGAAAGCATTCACATTAATCAAGCAACTTTTATAACAGGAAAGAAAAAAATGACAAAATTGGGATACATCATGACTTGTGTGAACACATCATGCAGAAATTATAAAGATTCTTTGAGTATCTTTTCTGAAGTCTAGACTCACCTAAGTAAATATATTTTCAAGAGAGAAGATTCATATTTATAATGAAAATAGGAATATGTCCCATTCTTTTTCATAGCTATCTGAATGTCTTATTATTTTATTTCAATAGTGATTTAGAAAAACGTAAAGGTTATAACGAATAACTGGGGCCAATGACAAAGTCAGTTATTTGATGACTTTAATAAAATTTTGTTTAATTATTTTTAAAATTCACAATGAGCCAAGCTCTGTTAATATGATGCAAATTGTGTTTAGCTGACTCTAAGAACCATGGAGGTGGCTGTACTTGTTATAAAGGATTGTTTCATACACACAGGATAGTATTTAGTTGACCATGGAGCACCACAAATATTGCTGTAGTTGTTATGATGGATTGTTTTGTACATACAGGAGAGCACTTCTTTCTTGATTAGCACAGCAGAATTTGAAATGAACAGGCTTCAGTAACCTGAATAGTCTCTATATTAGTGGAAATATTGCTAGTCTCCTAACACATCATTCATTCATTTAAACATCTGATATCAGAATGGGTTTGATTTCTTTTAAGAGTTTTCTGCATGCCTAGATTAGCATCCCTGTAAGATCTTCCAGGGACTCTCACACACTGAACCTGAACTTTCAACACAATACAACAGCTAAACCTGATTCATGTTTCATTATTACAGTCTCTTGCATTTGGAACTTTTATGCCAATATTTTCCTACAACTTCATTCACTTGAGGGTCATATGGTTCCTGAAATTCTTCTAATTTTTTCTCTAAATCATTTTAAGTAATTTATTATTGGAAGAGCACAAGTATGTTAGCATAGATACTATTTATTTCACGACAAATTAATTGATAGAAATATCAGTGTAGGTAGGGAGAAAGAGAGATAAAGGGGATGATATGGTAATCAGAAGGAAAAAGATTTGTGAAATCTTCTGTCAATAACTTCAAATTTTATAAAGGCAATGTTCACAAACCATATAAAAACTAAATCTAGGCTGTCAAAGTTTAAAAACAGAGATTTCAGATGAAACCATTAATTGGTAATGAGATTTGTTGAGACATAATCTGATAGTCACTGGTGAACTATGGTAGAAAGGCAGAAAAATGTTTAGCCAACTCCAATCACTTAACCTATCTTGGCTTCATTTGGCCAACCAAGATATATGGTATGAAACAAAAACAAAAAACATAGAGAATATTCCTTCCACAACTTCTAAGAAAAATATCAAAAATATATGATTTCCCCTGAATGGCATTTGGATGAAGCCTAAACTTCTATTGTACTTTAGAGAAAAATGTTTTGAAAATATTTGATGATCACTAAACATTGTGTGTGTGTGTGTGTGTGTGTGTGTGTGTGTGTGTAACTAGATTAGTCTCTAAGGTTGTTTGAATAATATAGTAAAATTCAACTGTAAATTGGAATTATGACACAGAATTACTACTGATTAACAATTCTATTACTTGGAAGCAAATAAGAAAATAGTGCTTTGAAAAAGAAATATCTGGAGACAAGTCAAAGGTGAGAGAACACTGAGAAGGGGAAACGGCAGAGGAAGTAATTAAAAGTTAATTTGGAGACTTTACTCTTGAATGCTCGATATAATAGCATACATTGTACAGTGCATGCTATTAAGCATTAAATAAACATGGCTACTCTACCATGGCCAAAGAGGAAGAGCAATAGAAAAAGAAATAAAGATTACTTTGAAGAAGTGGGTTGATTTGTATGGTTTCAACAGGGTAGTTTAACAAGTCTCCAAATGTTTAATTCTGCTACAATAACATTTTTGTCTTTTCCCCCAATGTAACAAACAAATATATATGTCTCCATTTTCTTTTCTTCTATGTGTGTCATGTGCTGTGTTTGGTATATATTTGTGCTCCACATGCATGAGTGTATAGGTATTCCTCTATCATTCTCCACAGTATTACCTTGGACCAAAGTCTCTCCATAAACTGAAAATTCAGCTTTTATAGACTCAGGCTTTTCAGCGAGCTCTTAGGTTCTACTTCTCTCAATCCTTCAGGGCTGGGGTTACAGGTCAGCACAGCCATTTTTAGAATTCAGGTATATTCATCTTTGATATATCAAATAAAATTCCAGCCATAAATTATGTATTGCTTATTAGTTATGATTTGAAAATGACAATGAGTTTTAATAACTATGTGTAGTTATCATAGTTGTAATGAAAGACATTTGGTGAAGACAAAATACCACGGTCAATTAGAACACTGGAGAATTTATGAGAGCACTACTGTAGTGCCATATGCTCACTCACAAAGGGAATACTGGTCACATTTGTAAAGTCATCACTTAGGTTATGACAAACCTAAAGGATCATAAGCTTGAAAGTCAAAATGCATAGACAAGTCACTTTAAAATCCCCTTGCTTTTATATATGGCAGTGAGATTTGTCTATGCCAGCATGTTTATTTTAAATAAATATATAAAATAAAATGGTAAGAAAATTAATTCTAAGCCATTGAATCACATAAAATAGCTGGCAAAATACCTTGGATGCCAGATGTTCAGAGTCCAACACTGCAGTCAGAGGACAACTCAGCACATCTCTGCCTCCCTCCCTCCCTAAATTGGTAGGGATTGCTATTGTTTTCATTTATGTCTGTCTCACATAGGGCACCTGTGCATCCAGGCCAGCAGTGACAAATATAGCTGTCGACAGTGTCTTCACATGTTGTATCATTGTGACCAGGCTTTGACCACCAAAGAGGCATTAAAGTCTCACAATGTGTCCTGTAAAATCCACTACTTGTGCAGTTACAGGACTAGGTGTCCATGGATATATGGCTGAATGGCACATTTATCAAAGTTGACTTCACAGTGATCTCCAAGGAATCAGGTGCTTAGTCACAAAAGTAAAACCTATCAGAACCATGACACATGGCACAATGTAGACATGGCTAGAATCCATATTCATCATTTTCTAACTTACAGTTCATGCCAGAATACACTTGAGTACGAACACATATTTATCTTCCTATCTCATTGAGTCATACAGCCTCATTCATGTAGGGAACAGAAACACAATCATCTACTTCCGAGTCACAATACCTGCCTTGGTATTTAGGAACCCAGAAGTAGGAGTAGCCATTGATTTCATTCTGGCACACTGCCCCATTGTGGTAGGGGTGGGGAGCACACTCACAGTGATCTGTCTTACAGAGCCTTCCAGTATATCCACCAGGGCAGATATAAGCAGAACTGCTCAGTGTCTTTATGGCAGGGGCCTCCATGTTGGCCGACATTCTCTCCACAGAAATTGGTGGCAGTTTTACAGGTCAGCCCTCTATACCCAGAGCTGCTAGAATTCTTAAATCTAGCTATGATGTGACTACATTTCTGTATTTATTTTCCAAAACTAACAGAAAATATAAGTAAAAAAAAACATTCTGTGGATAAAATGAATAAATTTTATTATCTATGAGTTACAACACATTTTGTTTTGTAAATAAATGTGTTTAAGATTTAAAATTCAATGAATATCTTTCATCCTAAAATATTTTAAAGTAATGACAGTACATAATTTTGTACATAAACAAGGTTGCAAAACTGCTTGGCATTCTGGATTCCATTCAAAACCAAAAACAGATTACCATTTGTAATAGAAAATGTATAAATAAGATTTAGTGTTGCAATTAAATAATGTTTCAGAAAAATTAATCTGGCATACATTAATGATGCAGATAATAGCATGTGCATATAGTAATATCTTACACATGGAAGATGAATCTCATAAAGTCTATAATTGTATTTCTTTTATATGATCAGGTCAATTTCTTTGCTATATGTAGATGATTTTATGTCTGTAATCCAGTCTGTACTTGTTTCTTTTCTCTGATACTATATGCGATTAAATATTTATCTTTTCATTTACCCTCCCTCCCTCCCTACATACACATACACACACTCTGAGAGAGAGAGAGAGAGAAAGCACATGAGTGAAGCATAGAGAGAGACACAGAAACAGAGAGAAAGACAAGGAGACAGAGAGACACACACAGATTATGAGCAATTCTCAGGCAACTAATTTAAAAAGCTGAGTTTACAAGGTGAGTAATACTGACAATAGATTTTTCTGATACAAGATGTCAAAATTGAGGAATATGTAGGATAAGTATTGCATGAAAAGTTATTTCTGAAGACAGGGGACAGCAGAAAGGTAAGTCACTGTGTAGTTATTTTTACCCAGTGTGCTCCATTGGGTTCAGGTCTTCGTGTTGAAACTTCTAAAGCATTAATCAGGTCTTCCCTAGATGCACTCAGCCCTCAAGGTAGAAGTAATGAGAGCTGGGAATAACTCCTCAGTTAATTGACCATGAGGTTTTCTGAAATTGTGCAGTGTGTCAGATTACAGAGTCTGAGATAGTTCCTGGGTATAAAAATGTATGTAATATTCCCTGAAGGCTCATGCTTCCCAAAATATGAAATAAAAATATTTTCTTATTTTTTTCAGCTCATTAAACTTTAAAGCCTTAAAATTGTTATATAAAAGGCTTGTAAATAGACTTGGATATACAAAAGGTGGAATTAGACTTGCTGGAAATCAAATAGTCCAAGAAACACAATAAGTATTTTGTTTTTTGTTTTTCTGATGTCATTTTTTCCATTTCACCCTCTACTTCTTTATCGTTTGTATTGTAGATTTATTACTGGGAAAAATCTAAAAACTCAGATTCACCAATGGATGCAGAAGTATAGCTGTAGATGCTACCTTCAGCTGAAGGTAAAGGTAAAAGATATCAGCAAGACAGAATTACTTTAGACTATAATTGCTACTTCAACCAAATACCACTGGGGAAAATAAAAACCTACTCCCCTCCTTTATGTGCCAGAAAAGTTCTAAATGCCAACTTTATTTCCCCAGAGAAAGGAAAGAACTGAAAGCCATACCTAAGTTTTACAAATAGATGGCTTCGGCAGAGGTCAGAGCATTTCTGTCCAACTATCCCCTGGGCCTAGGCCTAGGTCTGGAAGCTTCTAGATGCCATACAATCTAATCTTTTGAAAGTTCAGACCTTGAAGACTTCAGCTTCCAGCTTCTGTCTGCTAACCTAGGCTAGAATCATTTCACCCTCTAAGACTTACTGCTGAATAAATTCACCCTTTCTGAACTGTGCTGACTTGTTGAACTCAGGTATTCTGGCTCAAACTCCTCTCTGAGATGACTGATTCAAATTGGCTTCTTTTGGCTTCTTAGTGAACTGCTCTGCTTGGGAATACTGTCTGTGAACTTGACGAATGGAACACCACTGACTTTGCTGATTGAACTGAATGGAATTGCATAAACTAAATTGAGTTCAACTGCTCTCAACTGAACTGCACTAGCTAACCTACTTCTATCTCTCTGCACTGCTTACAATATCTATCATTGAGTAAAAGGAAGACATAAGTCAAATTTTTGCAATCCTAATATTTTCTTTTATTAACTATTTTATTTACATACATCCTATTGCCTCCTCATCACTTCTAAGAGGGTGCACCCTCCACTTCTGGCTATCCCCCTACCCTGTTGCATCATGTCTCTACAGGATTAGGCACATCCTCCTCCACTAAGGCCAGACAAAGCAGCCCTTTGCTAAATATGAGCCAGGGGTCTCAGACCAGCCCGTCTTGGTATGATCTTTGGTTGGTGACTTAGTCTCTGGAAGCTTCCAGGGGTCAAGTTTTGTTGATACTATTGATATTCTTATGAGGTTGACATCCCTTAACTTTTCCATAGGGTTCCCCAACCTCAGTCCAATACTTGACTGTGAGTATCTGCTTCTATTTCAGTCAGCTGCTGGAAAGAGCCTCTCAGAGGACAGCTATGCTAGGTTCCTGTCCGCAAGCACAATGTAGCATCAGTAATAGTGTCAAGGATTTCTGCCTGTTCATGAGAGGATTGTGCAGTTACTGGTTGGCCATCGCTTCAACCTGCTCGATTTGTGATTTCTTTACTATTTATATTTCCATTTTTAGGTCATGGACCATTTTTTTCCTTTATTTTTCCTGGTTGATTGTATTTTCCTGACATATATCATTTTTAATGAAAACATGCTACATGGCAAACTGTCTTGCATTTGCTTAATTTATTCTTTGTTTTTCATGACACTTTGTGTTATTTTTCTTAGCACCTACAGATTTTCAAGTAGCCAAACACTGGATTACTTCAAGAACCCATAAAATTGTGAATAGATAAAGTAAATGAGGAGAATATAAATGATAGGATAGTGTTTAGAATTAAAATTCTATCATTTGTGAAATGATAAAGAAATATTATGTCAAATGAAATAAGCCCAATATAGTCAGAAGAGTTACTTCATTGGCTTACTTACATAGAATCAAATATCATCAAACTCTTAGAAATAGTGACTGAAATGCTGGTTCACAGGTGTGGAGACAGGAGGCTTGTCCTCAGTTCTTTCTCTGAGTTTTATTTCTTCATTCTTTTCCCTTCACTTTCTTGATTTTTAGTTTTATGTGATAAATTCCAGATAACTTAATGTTTTCCAACGTTTAAATTAAATTAATCTATTCCAAGCAGTGATCCATATATTTGAAGAAGTATCAATTTATTTCATAAAACAGATGAAGAATAATATGAAACTTATATTAGCATAGTTGGAGACAGTATTCCTGCAAATCTTGACATTAAGTCTTGAAATAATAAAAATACTACATTTTAATATAGAAACAGTGTAACGGTTCAAATAAGTCTAAACCTGGATTCCCACAAAAACAGAGGTCAAGATCAGAGCTACTAATGCAGAGTTCATTTGAGAAACAATCCTAGGCCTCAGGAACTGAATAAAGGAGAGAGAGAGAGAGAGAGAGAGAGAGAGAGAGAGAGAGAGACAAAAATTTTATTAGCATGGAGATCCATGCTATGGATGACCAGTGCTCTACCCATGGAACCTCCTGTGGTATCTTAAAAATGTAGGTCACAGCTGTTCTTCCAGGAGCTGAAAGGGAAAGGCATTATTTGGTTTGGTTATTACTACATTACTGAAGGATAGCCCTTTGGGAAATGGCTTTTCCCATTCTGAGCTGCAAACATGTGAATTCTATTCAGGCTCAATACCAGGTGCTGATTCTTAAGCTTTGACTGACACATGCAGAATTAAAGAAGATGGGAAGCCAAGACAAATGAAAGTAACATCAAAGTCACAAAATGTTTTGTTCATGATAGTGCTTTTTGCTTTATGAAACCCAGAATGATTCAAATTCACAATCCATGACCTTAAGCTTCCCTAGTATTGGGCATATGCAAGTGTGCATTGTCATGTCTAGCTCATTTTGATATAATTTACATCATTTTAGAAGATTGTGCTATCTAGAGCTGGCACCTTCCTAGAAATGCTGTCTTTGTCATAAATATATATAAGTTTTAAATGAAAATGCAGTTTTATTCAGACACACTGGATGACTGCAATTAGTAGACAGGCCATACTGAGAGAGCTCTGTCCTCATGACATCATCTTCCTGGTCTCTGAATTATGCTAAACCATGTACGTAGTTTAGTATTATGTAATTATTTAAAATATTAATTTCTTTTACTCTTGCACCTTTAATTTAGCAGATTCAAATAAGCATGTGGTATTCATAGTTCCTTTTCTTTAAACAAAAGAAAATCATCATTCCACTTAACAACAATTTTAATCTTATGATATCTCTAAAAAGGATGTCATGTCCTATAAAGCAAAACACAAAGATACAACTAATGACAAAAGATATAAAATTAAAATTCTGGTTGCTTTTCTTCAAAAACAGTGTTTAATTTTCTATGATATGATGCTTTGTCATAAGAAGTATTTTAGTTAAGTTTGTATTACATTTTTGAATACACATGTATTCAAAACATTGACTTTATTCTTAAGAATGTCAACACTTAGAACAGATGAAGTAAATTCAGGGACATGTCTCTACCTCTTATTAGTTCTAGAAATGATAAACTAAAGCTAATTATAGAATTATAATTGCCTGCCATGATATCTATATTCTCTTAGGTAACAAATCATTAACATGTAAAACCTTCTTTGTATGTTTCTGTTAGATTATTTTTAAGTTAGCCAATTATTTATAATAAATGAAAAATATTTTACAATTAGAAAAATGTTTGCAAACCAAGAATATGTTTGAACATATCAATGCTAACCTCTCTATGAAGTAATATTTAGGCGAAATTATTAACTAACAAAATATCATGAAGTTTAAGTCACAATTTCGTAGTTGGTTGGAAAAACTCCTGGAAATTTTGCTTTAGATATCCGCCTTGTATGTGTTGTGTGGTAACTTGTGAAGATATGTACTGCACTGGTGTCTATTTTCAGTGATTTAACACATTGCATGTTCTGTACCAACAACTTATAAAGATAATACTGTATTTCATGATCTTGACAAAGTGGTTTAGAATATTGTATCATTTTTAAAGCAGCCATATGAAAAAAAAAGATCTTCACCAGAGTCCATTCCTAAGCTATTATAAGGGGATGGGTGAGTGTTAACTTGCCTTTGTTCTCCTTTTCAACTTAAGTATGAATAGACTGTACTTTGAAACTATCATCAAAAATTATTTCACTCCAATTTTTCCTACTTGTTATAAAATTACTTTGCTACTATCTGTCTTCAAAGATATTTTTTCCAACATTGTTGCCAATGTATTCCTAACTGAATGAGAGAATGCCCTCCTCTATTCTAGAGAATTTTGTTATAAAATTATCTTCCTTCACTTTCTGTGAAAGACTTAAAACTAGCTCTATACTGTAATCTTTTCATTTTGTATACTCTATACTATGTATGGGTATAAAAACACTTTTACAGTTTTTGTAAGCTTAAACACTAATTGCACAATTATTTTCATGTTAAAACACAGTTTTAACAACATTTGAAATGCTCATGAATTGTTTTGAAAGTGTAAATTTTAAAATATTAAGTAATTTCTAAAAATGGCTTAAATTTCTAACACGTTTGTCTCAGCAATTAAAAGGTAGCTAAAGCATGTATATGTGTTTCCATACATGATTTGTTTAAAAAACAGAGAAACTAGCCATACACGATGATCTAATAGCTGAGACCTTTATTCTTCTTAATTATACTTTTGTATAATGACTATGAGGTTTAGATATAATGTGCCTTGTAGGATGACAATTATGGTGCCAAAATAGTTTATTTCCAAACACACACATGAAATTTTATTTAAAGTAGTAATTTAGAAAGCTCATTCTAATGTAATCTCTATGAGTCCTAACAAACAATTGTTAAGAAATCAATTGGCTGATTTCTTAAGGATATTAAATTTACTATTGTTTCATCATGTAACACTGCAGTTAAGCTACATGGAATGTAGAACTCTAAGTGTGAGAAGTGGGCGATATTGGTTTGTGCATGTGAGTTAAGTTTGTCCTCTGCTCTGTCTCTTGTGCTTTTTCTTTTTACTCTTGTAGACATTATTTTACTACATTAAATCCTTTGTATTTAGATTTACATGACCTCTTTCTGTCCTATTTTTATCTATCATTTGATGATTTTCTTACTTATTTTTAAAGTTTTCCATTTATCTGATTGACTTCATTTTCCAAAATTGGTGTAGTATGTTCTTGGTGAGATATACAAAGTGTAGGGGATATATCTTAGACCAATAGTAATTTTAATATGGGTTTGAGGAGCCTTTTAGCCCTGTGGAAAGAATTATAAGAGGTGGTTTGCTGAAAAACAATGAGGGAAAGAAATTCTGGTAGAATATGTATTTAGTCTAGCAAAAAGTTTAGAATGAGCAGGAAATCTCTAAGGGTTGGAAGATATACACAGAGTATCTTACTCTTTTAATTGTTTCTATTTTGTAGAATCTTTGCGAATCATACAAAGCACCTGGTGACTGGAGAAGGGATGATCCAAGTAGAATAAAGTGGTTATTGATGAGAAGAATATGAATTTTGTCTCAAATTGAGTGTGATATAACCTATGTACAATTCATCAGGAAAATGGTACAGGAGTGAAGATGGAAATAACAAAGTGTAGTAATCATAAGCAAACATGGTCAGACCTGTCACTCTAGTACCCAGATGTCTCTAAACTCAAGTCATTGTGATCTACATAATGAGTTCTAGGCAAGGTTTTTTAGAGAGAGATAAAGAATGGATTGTCAGATGCTGCATGGGGTAAGGCAAGTAAGCAGAGAGTGACAAAATCTTTAGGAAAACCGTCAAGAAGCAAACATATTGTTAGTTAGATCTAATATGGAAGATTGATAAAATAAAGTACAAGTTATCTATTATGCTATTGGTCTGGAGTCAGATTGTAAAAACCAGAATCCTGAAGCCATATTCTATACCTGTCAAAGTTGGGGTGCCCAGTAACCTTAGAACTAATACAAGAATATTCAATGAGCTATGATGGGGTGGAGTAACTCAAAATGTGCAAGTTCAGGCATAGGTGGTAAGCAGGAAGTGGCCTTATGTACAGTCTGCTTTGCTGGAATTCCAAAGAGGAGAATCAGTGTTATCAGTCTAAATCATTTCTTAGGAGAACTAATTTTTTACAATGCTAGCTTCAATGTGTTTTTGCAACAGACAGGGGAGCAAGAATGCTCTGCCCACCTGTTTGCACATCCTCAGTGGCCTTTGCTATAGAGATTTTAATTTTAATTAATGTATAATGCTACCTTTTCTCCCTTTCCAATCCTCCTTCTAGCTCATCTCATACTACATCTATATTTAATTACTTTACATTGACCTATGAAGTAATTCAATTCATTATAATATTTGATACATAAGTGTTAATACATTTTGTCCTTCTTCTCTTCCACTATCCTTCTTGACCACTCTTGATGGTTCTTTTCCTTCTCCAAACTCCCTCCACATCTTCCTTCATGTTGTATGCATTCTATTATCCTCTGTTTTATTCCTTCCCTTTTCTTTAAAACATCCCTTAGGATAGATACTCTTTCTAGTTCCATAATTTATACATACATAATTAAAATTTTGATTCTAATTTGTGGAGCCTGGCCTGGCCTGGGTGAGGACAAAATGATATGGTTCCTACCCTGGGACAGGGCCCAGGTGTGAGCTTCCATGACTATAGATGCCTACAGTGGGCATAAGGCTTATTTGTGTAATTATGTACATACTTTCTGGACACACTAGCAGTAGAGAACTCTTTCTTTCAAAGAAACTTTCTCCCTGTTAATGTTAATGACTCCATAATAATTAGAAACAGCAAGAGTCCAGAATTGAGAGTGTGGCTATGTCTCAGCAAAATTATAAATGATGGGACCTCAGAACAGTCCTTAAGTCTATGGAAAAGAGCTCTACATACATGAGTTCAAAAATATATAATTTGTCAACTATGAAAAGTATAAAGATTCAATCTGAATTATGAGGAGCTTCATGAATCTAAAGAAAGAGAGTTAAGTACACAGTGAACCACCTCTCAAAAAAGATAAAAAGACAGGCAGATGCAAATGCAGGCAGAATCCTGATTTCAAGGTTAGCCTGAGACACTGCAAGCCCAGGTCCAGGTATGATGGAAATGGTAATTTTAGGTCAGAGCCCCACCCAGCTAGTTTATCTTCTATGCTTAACAAATGCTGACAGATCTCTGGATTCTTTTGCCAGTTAAGAAAAGAATGTTAGTTTGCTACCTCCTAAGAATCAAAGGGCTGGGCTGGGTCTTAGGATACTGATTCATAAGATAATCAAATGGAAAACCTAGAGTAAATGACTGGATTGATATGTCATATAAAAGATTGGACCTGTGTTCTGAAGGACTTGAACTATCCATAAAATATTTTAGGATAAAAAGAGGGAACTGCATAGAGAACAAAGAAACACACATACACACACACACACACACACACACACACACACACGCAAGGAGGACATGGACAGAGAGATCTCTTAGAGGATCAAGCAAGCAGAATATAGACAGAGAAATTTCCAGGGAGAAAGCTGAACATGGAGAGAAGCAGACTAGAAAAGCTGTATCAAGCAAAACACAGATTGTTGGCTTGGATCCATGATTTGACTTTGAGTTGTTCTTTTTGCCATGCCCAGACACTCCTTCTCTCAAAACCCCTCTCTATGGGAGGCTGGTCCTTGACACTGGTTATGAGAGAAAGCATATGTTATATATGGTTATGACTTTCATTTGAAGGGTTGAAATATTTGACTTACAGAGAAGACAAGTGTTTACTCCCAGTGTTTTAAAGGATAAAATAACTGGTACTGGGAACGGGGAGAGTTTAATGACCTCAGGTCCTTTGGGGTTACATAATGAGTTCGAGAAAAGGCTATTTCGATGGACAAAATGAAAACCAGTCTTGTCAGGGAAAGCATACAACTGACACAGAATCAACTAGTCAGGGCTCATAGTGGCTTACAGAGACTGAGGAGACAATCAGAGGATATATAGGTCTGACTTAGGTCATCTGCATAGATGTTATAGTTGTGTAGCATGGTGTTATTGTGAGATGCCTAACAGTGAGAGCAGGGGCTATCTATAACTCTTTTGCCTGTTTTGGGGACCTCCTTTCTTCTACTGAGTTGCCTTGTCCAGCCCTGATATGAGAGATCAGCCTTGTTTTATCAAAATATGATATGCCATATTTGGTTGATTTGGAATGGGAGGAAAGAGGGAAGGGAACTTCCATTGGAATATAATATACGAGAGAAGAAGAAATAAAAATGAAGTAAAAATTAAGAAGAAAAGCAATAGATTAATTACAGGGTATGACATTATCTGAAAACAAATGGCATCATAAACATTTTCTATTTGTAGAAGGTGACTAGGAAACCAGGGGCTTTAATCTTTTATTTCAAATACAACTTATGTTAACAACAATACCTTTGATGAGACTTAACCCTGGTGATTTAGGAAGAGTGTTTGTTCCTGTGGTTGACTTTTTCTTTATTGGAAAAGAAGGCATTGATTGCACTCTGTAGAATAGTTTCTGAGGTAAAGGATCTCAATTATAAAATAAGCCTTCTTAGAATGTCATATCAAAGTTATTATTAGTCCTGCTAATAATAAAATAGCCACTGATTTAAGTGTTGATGTCTACTTATCCATTATGCCACAGAGTGATATATTTGTAAAAATTACTATTTAATTTTTAAAGATAATATTCATAGTTAGAAATTTATTCAAAACTGATACTACTGAAACTTCACACATATTGTCTTTTTAATTTCTATAATATTTAACTTAATTTGATTACTTAAGCTTTTACAATTAAACTTTAAAATTTTTCAAATTAAATTCAAAATTCAAATCTTATTTCTTGGGAATTTATTTTTAAATGTCCCACATAATTTTGGCATGAGGATTTTAATTTTTACCTTTCAGAATCTATCTCTGTATCATTATTATTTTGTTCAAGTCAAGAGGTCCAGAATATAGGCAAATACAGTATTTACTAAGTACGTTTTAAAATATGTGCTATGTTATTAAGTCTTTGAGAGCCTCATACTTTCAAATACAGCTTGCTGATCATTTATTGCCTATTTTTCTCTTTAACTCCTCCAGGAACCACCCACATTCTTTCAATTCTCCTCTAAGTTTCTTATCCTGTTTAAAATAATATTATTACTAATTATCATTAGATATCAAGTTTAATATGTGTTTTCTATATGCTAATGAGTGTGAAGCCATACACTGGAGGTCTAACTAATATTAGGCCACACTCTTATAGAAAGTTGACTCTTCTCCAGCAGTCCTCAGCTGTCAGGAGCTCCTCAGCTAAAATTGGGGGCTTGTAAAGGGCTACTCTCTCCATGTTGATTGGCTTCATCATTTGAAGAACTTCAACCTGGGCAGGCAAGCAGAGGTGCTGTGATTTCAGGAATACAGATTTTCTGTCACATCAGGAAGACATTGTTTCCTCCTGGTCTCCCTCAATCTCTGGTACTTGCAGCCTTCCAATCACTCTGATGGCCACTGAACCTTGAGAAGAGAGTGTGTTAGATAGATTTCCAATTTATGGCTAATAAGGAGCACAGTTTACACCTTTTCTCTCTATTGCTATGTGACAGAAAGACAGAAGGGGAGAGATAAATATCTTCAGCTCTTTTTTTTTTTTTTTAATAATGAGGTATTCATAGTATCTGAGAGAGTTCTGTTCCCATGTATTATTCATTCACAAAGATAAAATTTCTAGGTAACATAACTCTGGGTAAAGATGTTTAACATATAATGTATGAGGGGAACATAAGCATTAAGGAGATTGCATTCAGCTCAGAACACATTTCCCGTTCTCTCTTTGTACCTGACACAGATTGTACCGGTGAAGAAGTGACCATGAAGCGATAGAGTTATGTGCCTTAGAGACCACTTTAAATGCTATACTCCACAAAAGTAGCCTTTGCAAAGTAATCTTAGAATGCCTTGTCATCTAAAGAAAATTAATAATGCTAATTAATGTGATTTTTAATTTTTTATATAAACCAACACCCTCAAGCCAATAGATTTGCGATAATGTTGTGAAACATTTCTTTCATGATTACTTTAGGACAACAGACCACTGTACCTGACACTTTAACTATGGGCTTCTATTGGCCACTGTTCTCTAAAAGGGTTGGTAACACAATTTTTCTTAGATAAGAAAACTGTTTTATCATCTACTTCATATGTTTTGGGAATTCTAAGTTTTTAGTTTAACTGTGCAAAACACAACGAGGTTTTCTTTATCTTTTCCAGGAGATGGGGATTTTGCTTTATCATTTTCTATATGAGAGAACATTTATAATTCTCAGATAGGCATAGAACATTAATGAAAAAAGGACATGTGGGATTGAATTAAGATCATATTGTGTTTGTTAGTGTCAGATTCCCACACATTAATTCGTTGGTTTGAGTAAAACACAACAAATGTTTTAATGCATGTACTGCCTGTACTACTGAATAACAGAACTATCTGTTCTATACAGGTTTTTAATATATCAACTGAAATTGTAAAATGAAAGCAAAGGCTCTAAAAATAAATTATGAAAAAGTAAGAGAGGAAAATGCTGTTAAATAAAATGGCATTTGTAAATGGCCCATCCATACTCATTACTCCTAGGAGAAACTACTTTATCACTCACAGTTTGGTAAGTAAAAATCGGCTAAGACAAAATGTCATACAAGAGCTGCTTGGTGGTGTCAGAAGCTGTTATTTTACTGATGACCTGCCACCTGTCAGCGGTGGCCATGTGTTTGATTAAAATTATGCTCTAATGAATTGCTGCCCTTAAAACCTTGGTTTTCTAGCATAAGTTATAGATGACAATAATGTTGTGAAAAATCAGAAGCAATGATTCAGCCACACATGAAGATATGTTCAACAGATTGTCAGGAATCTACTAAGTGACCAGAATTACATAAAGAGGACATGTGGTCACCAGCCTGACACACAGTGGGAGAGCATCTGGGTAGGAAATATAATTTCATTATCAACCACAGAAGGTGGGTAAGGCATTACTAACATCTGAGGCTTTTTATGTACTTCCTCCCAAAGTGTATAAAAATTCCATATAATTTCACAGAATTTTCTTAGAATTTCCAGAGAGAACATTCTAGATTAAATTAACTGTATCAAAACTGATGAAAACAATACATCTGTATGTCTCAGTTATCATGACAGTGACAATATATTATGAATTACTATGCAAATATATAAAATACCAGCATTGCTGCATAGTCCTTTGCAAGTGGATGGATATAGTAAGTTTGCCCAGACCATGTATTTAGTGAATACTGTTTTGTTTTTGTTTTTGTTTTTGTTTTCCCACTGTATGTTTTTGTCCTTGCTGAGAATCAAATGGTTGTAGCTGAGTCAGGGCTGGTTTCTGGGCTCCCTATTTTATTCTAGCTTTGGCATATCTATTTTTGTGCCAGTACCATGTGGTTTATGTTACTGTGGCTCTTTTGTATAATTTGAATTCAGGTACTGTGGTGCATGTACTATTACTCTTTTGGATTAGGTGTTTATGCTTGTGGATTTCCAGAGACTTCTGTGTCTTCATATGAGTTCTATGTGATATTTTGTTTGTTTGTTTTGTTTTGGTGGTTTTTTTCTTACTTAAGAGGATAATGTCACTGAAAATTTAATCATAGTTTATTGAATCTGTAGTTTGCGTTCAATCACAGCCATTCCCATTACTAACTCTGCTGATCCATGAACATGAGGGTCTTCCCATCTTTTTTTGTATTGTGTTCAATTTCTTTCTTCAGTGGTTTATGCTTTTCATTGGCAATAAGATAGTGCAGCCACTGGAACAATCTACTTCAGAAAAGTTTACAATTATACAAAAATCACATTTGAACACGTTTAGTCATTTTCATGCCGTTGCATAGGTCAAAGAAGACAACCACTTAAGCAAGTTACAATGGGTCTTTATGTGAAAGCAAATGCTTTCTATTTTCTCTTTAAGATACTAGTAATTCAACCATGTCATTTTTTTTCTGAGAGCAATGAACCTAAAACTGTTGATTGGCACAAGTAAGGATGAGACAAAAGGGGAAACAGATAATTTATTGGAAAAAATTGTGTTTCTTTCTAATTAAAAATGAGCTAAACAGGAGTGGAATATAAGATTTGTGGTTTTCTATATCTTTCACATTTTAAAGTTACTATAAAATTATATGTGGCTATTAATAAAGAGATTTTATTATGCACATTATAAAAATTCTTTTCAGTGATTTAATTGTATGTCTCACTCTGATTCTACTTGTAGCATGATTGTCCTCAGTTCTTTGTGTTAGTGACAGACAAAAGAGGTAAGAAGCACAATGTGGAAGCAAGGACAACTGACTGTTTCTGACTGTCCAAGGGCAGGCACTTATGCACGTGATGTACACAGAAGCCAGTACTGTGGTATATCAAGGACAACTGACAGTGATTCTGAATGCCCATGGGCAGGTCACTGTGCACCAGATAAACACAGAAGCCAGTATTTGTGACATTCATAGTTTTGTAAAATGAAAGAGATCTTTAATTTCAAAAAATGTACTCATTTGTTTTACATTTTGAGACTATCACATAATTTCACAATTACCTCTTTCATATCTTCCCTCCTCTCTTGTATACCCACTCTTACTCTTATTTTTAACATAGCATTTTTTTATTAATTCTTGTTACTTGTGTGTGTGTGTGTGTGTGTGTGTGTGTGTGTGTGTAGCATGTGTACATGTGCTGGTGCGAATGTTCCTAAATAAGGTTGTCTTCCCCAGAGAAGAACACACACCAGTTCATTATCCAATATCAAAGCAACATGCCTGAATACATATACATACATGAAATATTACAAAGACTGAGCAGGTTGTATTTATGTCCACAGGAAAGTTCTTTTACTGCAAGCCCACCTACAGTGAGACAGAGGGCAGATGAACACCAGGCTTCCTACTTGGTGAGAGTTAAAAAATCTCTTGTGACTGATGGAATGTTTGTAACCAGACATGTTGGTAGGTTGGCTGCAGTTTCTATTTCCAAGTATATAAAATGGAAAAAATCATCAAAAGTATAACTTTGATATGTATACAACTGAATTATACAGAAAATAAGAGATAATTAATGTAAAAAATTAGTGTTTTGTGAAGTGCTATATAAACATCAAATTTGAAAGGATTAAGAATTTTGCTTGTGGTTGCTAACATCACTTAGATCATTTTTTTCTCCCCCAAAATATGATATTCTGTGGCTAAACAATGTATTTACCTGGTATTAATGTTATCAATTTTACTGGACAAACAGTGGAAACAAAGTTTCTTCAAAGTTTGATGATAGCTATAAAATTTGCTTATGGTATATCTGCAACAGCAAATATACATATACATGTAAAAGCACATAAGCATATAATGCTGATTCGGTAGGACTGATTCTTGTGAAAAGAGATATGTTTTTCAATTTTATTTAACTTTTTCTTTTAGACACACTCATAAGTGGAGGTTATGGTTTTATGAATGCTTCAGTGCCCAAAGTTGTTTTTCACTAGAATACAAGGATAGAAAGACAGGACCCTAAGTTGAGACACTCAATTCTACTTCCACTGAACCTGTCCTTGGTGTGATTTTCACTGTAAGAAAAACAACATTAGCTGAAGCAGATTCAATTAAGTGAGACTTTAAGTATTGATTAAGTCAGTAATTTCTGTCTTTATATACACTATTTATTGTAACTTGTCTATAGCATGCCACAGAGTTAACATAGTAGTTACACTGAACAAGGTAGAAGTATCAGGCTTTGAGAACTCATTGTCCAGATGTCCACCCTTTCTTTGCCAATGATCACCTATTCTAAAATATAATGATGCAATGTTTCAAAGTGCTATATTAAAATATATCATTCTATCTTTTAAAAAAATTAAAAAAGCTTTCTGCATAGATGCAGCAATTTTGCAGTTTAGTCTCCATGTTAAATTCCTAACAGCAAGAAGAGAGGCTGTCTCTGACTCCATTGTTTGCCTTTTGATCCCTTTCCCTTAAATGGACTGCCTTGTCTAACCTCAATAGGAGAAGATGCAATGTGTCTATTCTTTCTACAACTTGATATGCAATGACAGGTTTAAATCCATGGGAGACCTCCCTTTTCTAAGGAGAATGGGAGGAGGAGATGTTGGGGGGGATGAGAGGGAGAGACTGGGAAGAGAGGAGGGTGGGGAAGTTGCAATTGGGATGTATAGTGGATCAATTAATTAATTAAAATAGTTTTCAATTAAAATTGAATTGCATTGTGAGGAAAATTTTGTAGGGTCTCCCCCTAGACAGAGAACTGTAGACAACTATTGACTTTTGGGAGAATAAGTATTAATCTCTCCCAGGGATAAACATTCTCATTGATTGTTCAATGCAAAATGGTCAGCTCTAAAACCATATAGACAGAAACAACCAAAATGGAATCACAAAGTTGTGTGTGTGTGTGTGTTGTGTGCATGTGTGTGTGTGTGTGTGTGCACACGTACAAATCATTATGTTTTAAAGTTTTAGTAGTGTTGTATAATTCGTCACTCACTGCTATGCATTAACAGAATAAAAAAACCAAGGAATTTAAAAGATGGAGAAGCCATGCATATTGTCCAAGTTAACTTGCAAGGACCATGATATAATGCAGAAAAATAGTGATTGAAAAAAAGAAATATCAACAAATACCAAAGTAACCACATGACAGTGCAGAATCAGGCTAAACAAACAAACAAACAAACACTAAAAGCTGAGCCAAAATAAAAAGTATGCTTTCTAAATAGTGTGGTAAACACAGAGAAGAGCAGTGATTTACAAGCTGAAATTCAGGGTTCAGTCCTCAACATTGCAGTATAGGTAAATACTTAAATAAAGAAACCATAATAATTATGGAAAACAAAAATGCTATTATCCAATAAACATTTGGCTAATGTGTTAACATTTTTTCTGCTGTTAAATACTTGTAAAAAAAAAGGATATTTTATGATTATAAAACATCTATAAAACACAAATTTTGGTGTTCATTTATCAATTTCCTTGGAATTTGGGGATATATATTTATTAAAAAACTTGATCCTTACTGACTATAGCAATATTAGATATCATACATAATACAATATTTATATGGTATATTATTTTCTAAATGTTAAATACTTGAATTCCCTTGATATATCTTTAGATATTGACGCACATTTTCAATTAAGAAATAATAAAGCTGGATGTGGGAGGTAGAAGCTGGTGGCTCTCTGTGAGTTCTAGGTCAGCCAGAGACACTGTGAAAACTAATCACAAACAGACAAACAAAAATTAAGAAATACTAAATATCAAAGCATGTTGTCACAGACTTGCAATCCTGGATACTTGAAAGGCAAAAGCAGGAAAATTATAAAGGTAAGTACAGCTTAGGCAAATTAACAGGACCATGTTTCCAAAAACAAATTAAAAACAAATAAACAAATAAAGAGTTAGGAATAAAGTGCAACATAATAGTTCTTTTCCTACACATCTGGACCTAAATTGCGATCTCCAATGCTAGAAAGTAAACAGCATCTGAGTATGAAATATTTTCTTCATAATATTCTCCCTTGATTATTTCAATATAAACATTAAGTAGTTTAAATTAGTTGATTTGTTTAGCTTTCACTTTTAAGCATTGCAAATAGTATGTTTTTTAGCTGTATTTGCAAACTATTAAATTAGCCCGTAATTGTTTAAGGATGCAGACAGAAGACATGTGGTTCCAAGTCAGGTGTGAGCTTTTCACTCATACCACTAATAGTAATTCTTCACACCTACTCCTGTAGGGTGATGAGACTTGGTGTAGACAATACTCACACACCAGTGGACAGACAAGAGAGAGGCCCAAAAGGCCAGCAGAATGAATGAAAATCTGAAGCTTGCAAGGGTTGGTGTGAGGAATCTCTAGGAAGTCCCAGAGACCTGGGTTAAGGGAGATTCTCAAGAGTCAATGCCTTAGCCTAGGTGCTTAACAGTGGGGACATGGAACTTGAAGAGGCCACCTCCTGTAGACAGGCAGGATCCTCAGTGGAGCAATGGGGATACCTGCCCAAGCACAAAACTTTTGACCCTGAATTTATCAGGTCTACAATAAATGCAGAGATGGGAGATGAAGCAGAGCCTGAGGTCTAACCAATAATGGGCCCAACTTGACACCCATCCCGTGGGCTAAGAACAATCTCTGACACTCTGTTATGCTTGCAGACAGGAACTTAGCACAACTATCCTCTGAGGAACTTTACCCAACCATGGACTGCAACAGATACACATACTCACAGCCAAACATTGGACAGAGGTTAGGGACCCTTATGGAAGACCAACAGAGTAAACTAACCTTGACCCCTGGGAGGTCTTAGAGACTGAGCAACTAACTAAAGAACATACAGGGTTGGGAGGAGGTCCTCAGGCACTTATATAGCTGACACGCAGCCTAGTCTCCATGGCTACCTTGCTTGGCTTCAGTGGGAGAGGATTCAGCAAATCTGGGAGAGATTTGATGTACCAGCATTGGGGTATAACAAGGAGAGAACTGATGATCTCAGAGGAAAAGAGGATGGGGTGAGGAATAGGGAGGGGCTGTGTACCAGGAAGGGCCTGGGGGTGGAGCAGCTTTTGAGATTTAAATTAAAAAAGAAAAGGAAGGAAGGAAGGAGAGAGAGAGGGAGGGACAGAGGGACAGAGGAACAGAGGAACAGAAGGGGGAGAGAGAGTGAGACAGAGAGAGAGAGAGAGAGAGAGAGAGAGAGAGAGAGAGAGAGAGAGAGAGAGAGAGAGCTACTGTCAGTGGGGATCTGAGATTGAGACAAAAATGATGCAGTTATCTCAACAGCATCAACTCTAATCCTCTATCCTCAGTCCTCTCCTTCTTGAATCTGCCTAATGGGACTGATCTTCTACCACCATAAAAAAATTAGATTATATTATGGTGGGAATGGGGAAGGGAGGGAGTAATAGTGAGAGGAAGAAAGAAAAAGAGAGAAAGATCATTTGAACTTTCTTGCTTACTTTTCTGTGTGTTTGTTGATTGAGCTAGAAAATCCATTTAAAGAATAATATATTTTAAAAATGTTTTATTAAATTACTTATGTATGGGGATCAGGATCAAGCAACTGGTTTATACATATGATCTTATAACACTTTTATACTTTTTGTGAAATGAGCAATATGTTTGTAAAGGAGTAGCAAGATCAATACATACTGGATCTGTAGTAGTAAATTTTGTGAATATCATTAAGATGTAAGCTTTTCTCCCTTAAATTTCACCTTTTCAGAATAGGTTATCAGAACAATAGGACAATAAATTATTACATAGTGTAAAGTAAGTGTGTGTATGTGTGTACATAACCTACTGGAAATGTTCATTAGTTCAGAGTTTATTTTTACTGGTTCATAATAGCTTTAATTACCAATTTCTGTTGTTCAATGTTGTTATATTAAAAAATGTTACTCTCAGAGTTAGGAAAGATGTCAAATGATTGTCTTTGAAGACAACCTCTTGTTGTTTTTTATCATAAAATAGGTATAGTGTCTTCTGATCTCACTCACATAAAGGAAGCCCGATAAAAGTTTCCAAGTAAAAATGACAATGGGCAGAGTGTAGCCTGGATAGCTGCTATGGCCTGGGTAGAGATATGGTCTATTTCAGTCTAGGTCAAAGTCAAATTGAATACCATGATTCCTGAATTGACAACTTTTATTGGCAGTATGGTTGCCCACAGATTGCACATTAAGTCTCTTCTCCTGGAAAGCGCCAGGTACCTCTTTTGAGGGAGAAAGTACTTCTCAGATACTTAGTGTTACCTTATCTACTCCTGGCATTGCTCAGATATTTGAAGGTTCTTTTTGAACATTCTGAAGAGACAAATTACTACATTTTTCAGAACATACACAAATTAATATTTGGTTCTACATATAAAGGAGAGTCCTGAGTTTACATATTATTCTTAGAAAGAAAGCATTATTCACATTTAATGAGTTATGTATGTAGGTGGGGTAACAAAGTTGCCATATCACAAATTGACAAAGCACCCACAAGGCTTCGTGGATATCTGATAGGGCTCCGTTGGATTCCCAGTTCAATTTGAATGCTTAATTGTATTTCTTATCTTAGGAATTATTTCTGGAGAATAGTAAGTCATATCTGTTCTTTTTTTATATTCCAATATTTGTGTTATATTTGCTTATGCCACCAAAATTTATTATAAGTATTGAAAAGATTTAAAGTAAAAGTACAAGAACTAGGACTAACTCTTCCACTTATGAAATAACTTCTAGTACCAACAAAGTCCAGGGATCATAATGAGAACTGACTGATGGAGGATGGTGGATACAACAAGCATGAATAACTTACAAAGAGTTGGAATAGTACCACTAGCACATTTGATTCCAGGATCCATCCTAGTGTGATTCCTGTAGCTGCAGTTTGCCCCTATTAAATGGTGTTCATTTCATTAGCTGCTGCCTTACCTGTTTTCTAATCATCCTTCCTTGCACTCAACTCCTCCATCCAGATGGTTTAGATAAACATGAAACAAGGCAAGTTTTATAAGATGAATACAGACCAATTAGATATATAATGTGGTTCACATGCACTACTGAAGGGTGACCCAAAGAAGTGCCTATTCATCTTTACGTTCTAGAACTGTGTCATGTGGATAAGGGAGTTGATGGCTCAAATTTACTTGTGAACCTCTGGGCTCTCTTTTGGTGGTACTGTTACCTATAAAGTGTTTCGACTGTAACAGTTGGGATCGAGAAGATGTAAAATGGGGCAACCACGAGGACTCAGAAAAATCAGGATTGAAAAATAAAGTTTTAAACTTTCTGTTAAAAATAAAATCATATCTTTTTAATTCGGTTGCTACATAGAAAGTGGCTCAAAGGAGAAGGCCCTCAGGGGCAACTGTATGTGCTAGGTAATCTGCCTTGCTAAAATGAGAGAACTACAAGGAGGAAATAGAGGTTGAGCCTGGAATTTTGTTTTTTTTTTTTTTTTTTTGAGAAAACTTCTAGCTCTTATTCCATTGCAAAGCTAGGTGTCTGTGGACAAGACTATGGAAGATTCATTGAAGAATGTCATTGCTGCTTCTCTGTTGTGGTTTTTCACCACCATTGTCTGTGTGGAATGGATGGGAAAGCCATACAAAAAGATAGATATGATTCAAACACCAAAGGTTTGAGTGTAATTCTTGGTCAAGTTGAAGTGGTCACATCTTAACTTGTAAAAATGTATACAGCAATACTATAAAAGGGAAAAATATGAAATGAACAGTGTTAAATATGGTATTAGTACTTTATTAACAGACAATAAAGCAAAAGGGAGAAACAGAGCTCTGGAGATCAACTCTTCAATAGCAAAGGAGAAAGTATTTAAAAATTAGAGTGGAAGAATCTTAGACCATTTGTGTTTTAAAATTGACTTTACCAAATGAAAGTTGAACTTTGTATTATATCATGATAGGAAATATTTTTAAAAATTCTGTAAGCTGTTCACAGAAGTTATATTCCTAACTTTCAAAAAAATGAAGAGACAGAAATATATTTTTTTAAATTGTTACATAACAAGAGGATGACTCACATTTCTTTGAAAAGAAAAATAAAAAAACTGGTGCGAGATTTTTGTTTTTATTATTAAAAAAATTCCCTGCATCTCAAGGGTCAGATAAAAACAACAATATATAATACATACACATATGTATGTGTATGTCTCTGTGTGTGTGCTCAATTAAGATCAGTGTGAGGAGTGGGTCTATGCATGCAGGTACAACCCTCTTTCAAGATCAATCTAGCAAATTTGATCAATGGTAAGGACCAACCATGATGTTCAGAATTAATAAACATTTAACTTACGTCAGTCTTTCAGGAGGGACAAAGACACATATTCGAATCTGTATGTCATTCTGTAAGATGATATTAATTGAACAACTCTAGCAGACATACCAAGTCAAGCAATTCAATGATATTCTATATAGAAGAAAAGGAGAATTCATTATTTGGTGTCAAGTCCAATATAGAGGATATGTTTCCATATTATGTATTTAGGTACATCTGTGTGAGAAGCCATATTTCTAATCAGAGAATGCTTTATCTGTAGCTTGATTTTTATAGGTCTCATCAAAAAAAAAAATCCAGTAATGCCATAAACATCTATAGGCAGGTCAAGACTATTCTATTAACACTTTCATTTGTTTTCATTATTCCTGGTTGATCCAACCCCATCCCTCAACATGATGCCTTGTCTTTCTACTGGAGGTAGACTCTGCAAGTTCCCTCTCCCCACTGTAGGACATTTTATCTAAGGTTTCTCTCTTTGAGTCTTGAGGGTCTCTTACCTCCCAGGTCTCTGGTAAATTCTAGAGTGTCCTCCCACCTCCTACCTCCAGAGGTTGCTTGTTTCTTCTTTCTGCTGGCCCTCAGGGCTTCAGTACTGCCCCTCACCCCCCAATACCTAATCATATTCCCATGTTCTCCTCCCTGTCACCTTTCCTACCCAGGTCCCTCCCTCCCTCTCTGTCTCTTGTGTTGCTTTCTTTATCTTCCCAAGTGGGATTGAGGCATCTTCACTTGGGCCCTTCGGCTTGTTAACCTTCTTGAATTCTGTGGATTGTATCCTGGATATTCTATACTTTTTGGCTAATGTACACCTATTAGTGAGTACATACTGTGCATATCGTTTTGGGTCTGCAGGGTCAACACTGGAGAAGAGCTTTAGGGAAAGGAGGTCCAGTAACAGGCCCAAATTGGGATCCAGGTGAAGGGGAGTCCCCATAGCCTGACACTATTACTGATACTATGATGTGCTTACAAACGGGGGCCTAACATGACTGTCCTTGGCAAGGCCCAATGAGCAGCTGAAAGAGTCAGATTCAGATATTTACACAGGGTGGGTGACCCCTGTGGTTGAATTATGGGAAAGCGGGAAGAAGCTGAGAAAGAGGGTGACCTTATAGGGAGGCCAGAAATCTCAAATAAACTGAACCGCTGAGATTGCTCAGACACTGAACCACCAACCAGGCAGCATACACCAGCTGATATGAGGCCCCCAACACATATACAGCAGAGGACTGCTGGATCTTGACTCAGTGAGTGAAGATGCACCTAACCCTTGAGAGACTTGAGGTCTCAGGGAAAGGATAGTTCTGGTGGGATGGGAGTTGAGGATGGAGGGGAGGGGACTTCCTTTTGGAGATAGGGGGGAAGTATGGGATGTGGAACAGTCAGAGCATGGACAAGGAGGGGGAAATTGACTGGACTGTAAAAAGAATAAAGAATTACAAAAATAAAAGAAAAGGACACTGAAAACCCACAGCAGAGTAAGTATGTCTATGGTTAGTGCTGAATAGCTTACAAAAGGCTAAACTACATATTTAAGATCAACTGAAAGATCAACAGAGCAGTCCAGGGATTTAAAGGTTTCAGTGGGTGGCACAGGAATAATGTTATCTCAAAGTAGATTTTCTGTTTCCCTGTCTCTCTGTTTATTTCTTTCTTTCTGCCTGTCTCTGTCTCTCTCTGTCTCCTTTCCCTCTCTCCTTTCTCTTTTATTTCTTCACACCTCCATCATCATATTCTCTCTCCCTCTGTATCTCCCTCTCCTTTTCTGTTTCCTTCATCTTCTCCCCACTCACTTTCTCTCCTTTACAACTCCAAAATACTACCAACAGTCTCTATTCGACTTCACCAGTTAGCAGTTGAATCATGTAGTAATTTCATTCAACTTAATCCATGCTAGGGTATGTCAAGCTAGTGAATGTAGTCCTGGAACATGGTGACAGTTTTACACAACATGCTAATAGTTCTATTGGAAAGTGAGCTTAATTGGTTCTCTGTCTTAGAATCAAGAATTCTAAATCTCTAAGATTCTGCTCTGGGTTAAAGATTGGTTCCCTTAAAGAGAAGCTTTAGTTACCAAATGATCAATCTTTAAACAAATCGTTCAAAAAGTATTGAACTTTGAAGGTAAAGTGTACTATGATGTATTACATAGTACATAGTTTCATTCAGCCCTTCATACTTCTACCACATACTTTTAGTATCCAAATTATTAAAATATGACACAGGCTTGGGAGGCACATAGTGTCTTTAATACTAAGCCAAGTAATATATTGCAATTTTTTCTTAATGATTATGATTATAGAAACAGTAATCCCCCTGGCTGTCGGGAATTTCAAGTTGTGATTCTGACCCCATGATTCTACAAAGCTAGTTTTGCTTACTGTGTACTGACTTTGTGTTGAGATATATCATCTAATTTTTTTTCCTGGCTGGCTTTCATTAATGAACATGATACTTAATAATCATGAACATTAAACTTATTCCTCTGAAAAAGTTTAGGGTAACTGATTGTAGAGCACTATCACTAAATATTAGAATGTTAGCTAGAAATTTTATGCTTGTAACCTTTGCCAATATGAAAGATTCTCATAGCATACTTGGAATGTACAAATATAAAACTTACATGTCAAATCAATTACTTGTGTGCATTTAGAGAAAGAATGGACTTAATTATATTGATAGGTATATTCTTATCTTCTCTCATCCACTGAAAACTTTTGTCAAGATGCATTTTTAAGTTAGGTATCTTTCCTTGTCATCATTTGGATGGTGACTAGGGTACCTATATATGATAAAGTCATAAAAGACTTGAATTTTCTGCCTTCTTTGAAGTCATCTAATGTATCCAAATTGATATTTAAGACAACTAGTACCTTTTACGAATATTAAAGCTTCACTTTTACTCATATTTTCAGCTGAGATTGAGCTAGAGCGTGAAGGATATTTATAGCAAAGGGTAGTTTGGAAAAAAATAGGGACATGAAATAATCAGGGCATTTTTGAGAAGTTTCAGTAACTATTCAACTGCAAATCACATTTCTTCCAGCTCTTGACCTATAGAAAACTTTCTATTCTTTGGCAAGTTTTTTTTTTTTTTTTTTTTTTTTTTTTTAATAGTGGACCTCATTTATTTCAGATCAGAGAACTGTTTGGCCTACTATCTGTGATTATATTGTATACGCCTCTAGTCACACTTACTGCTCTGTTGTCATAGGAACAGCATTTTCAAACCTGTTTTGCATTAGGTATCACCAACAACCTCACCATTTTAACACCATTCTTTAATTCTATCTGTCCCTTCTCAGGCTCACAAGCATGCTCTAGAGTGGGAGACAGTTAACTCCAATTCTCTCACTCTTGTCTACACCTACTTAGGTGTCTAGACATCCCTTACCACAGAATTTAATTTATTTCCTAATGGTCAAGCCAGCTCAGCCAGTCAACAGGTTCTCCAGTTTAGGAGTGAGGATTAAAAAGTAAAAGACAGACAACATTGTAGCATGACTCCAGCCAGTTCTGAGACTGAGGCAGCTTTTTTTTTCCCCAATCTGTTTTTATGCCATTTTAATGACGTGCAAACAACAAGGTCAGTTCTAGGTTGAGGAACAAGCAATACAATAAACACAAATAGTCAAGGAACAAGAAAGGCAATAAACAAAGTCCTTGATCACGCCCAGAATGAACGTTTCTAAGGGTTTATCAGGATAACCAAGATATCTGAGACTACTTCCTTGTCTTAGCCCAAAGTCATATTCATACCTGAAGCCTAATTCTTTGTTCTAGCCTAAGATTTGATTCCTGCCAGAACTTACTTCCCTGTTCTAGACTAAAATTAGATTCCTGCCTGAGCTTACTTCCCTGTCCTGGCCTAATGTCAGATTCCTCTCAAGCAGCCCCAAGGAGCTCTCCACATCCTAATATAATTATAGAATCTGTTTGTTCCTTCTCTTAAAATCTAATTTTGGTTAGCATTGTACTCTCCCTGATAAATATTATGAATTTTACAGCACCTAAAATGTTACCTCATTAACGAACTATCTTGCTACTAGATTTTGGGATAACCCCCTCCCCCCCCCCACACACATAAAGTTGGTTGGAAATTATAGTGTTTGCAGAGGGGTGTTTATGTACCTGTTGGATGCTATGCATAGAATGTGGATAAATGGAATTCTAAATTTAGGGGACATAAATATATTATATTGAATTGTACACATGCTATAGTTTATTCTTGGAAACAGACAATTCTACCTTCCAAAGATGTCTCTATTTGAATTTTCTTGATAAAGTAAGAGAATGCTAGTGCCTCTGCATGAAGCCCTAGACTTTGACTTCCCAACGAGTCTGTAATTATACTAAATAACATATTAGATTTTTTTAAGGAATCTTAAAATGGGAAGTAAATGATTCAATAGTCTCCTGTCTTTCAGTCAGTTTCCAGATAATAAAGAGAACATTAGAGATGATGACTACTCTCCTGTATAACTCAAGGTTTTATTTATTTGTTCAATATCAGTATTACTTTATAATCTCAAATATCTGTTAATAAGTTAATTTTTCATACTTACTTGAAATTTGACATTCAATAAAACTATTATAAGTTGAATATATATATATACACATACATTTATTTTATATTATACATTAGGTGATACCATATAAATCACTACATGATTCTATAAGCATTCATTGATGGCTTTATATCTTTTAATCTCCATTGTCTTCTTTTGAGGTAGCAATTGTTTTTGTTTTAATATTTAACTAGTCCTGACTTGATTTGTTTCTGTCTTCATTAATTTACATCTTGAGATTGGAGTAATTATAACATAAAAGGGCATACTTACCTGTCTTTGAAGCTTGGTTGTTAACAGGCCTTTTACATTGTACAACAGCGTTAGGAAAGCCTGGGGAATAGTAAGAGGGGATGATGATGTCAATTATCTTAGCCTCTCATTATTTTTCAAAGTGGCAATATCAGCATTGCCTTCAGAGAAGAGACACTTTGATCGTTTTCCCAGGCTTGGAAGTAGATGCTTAGTGACAGGCTAGCTTGATACAGTGCCATCCCATGGCAGACAGGATGGCTAGAGCAAGAGTCAATCAATAATGTGAAATAAAGCAAAGAAAAAGGGAGAGCTATGGGCTTCCCCAAGGTGCCATACAGAAAGCACTTTAGAATAGGACAAAAACCATTTGGTTGTCACCTGCTTATACTTTTCCAACAAAAGCTTATCACATTTAAAGATATCTATGAGCTACCTGAGAGCTGTATCTTTCATATCCAAATGAATGGTATGACATTTCTTTTCTATGCACAATTGAACCAAATACATTTGTGAGAGAACCAAATCTCTGACCTTTATGTTCATTTTATTACATTCAAAGGTGCTTGGCCATGGGCACAAATAATAGGAGTCAGAAAATTTCTTTAGATGTGTGTACAGTTTAAGACTTTAGTAAAATGTTGTTTCCAACACAAAGGACACATTTAAGAAACTTGTTACTCCTCACATTTAACTACATAATAACAGACATATGTTAAACTCAAGAACAATTTTTATGTTGATTAAAGACATAGTTAGACATAATTAGAACAGAGGACATCAATTAAAGTGGGGCTGAAGCTAGAATTATGTAAGGCTGAAAAATGGATATGTCTGGGGGAAAATCCAGGAAAAGGTGGGACAGGCATTATAAACCATGTCTACAAAAGTAGCTTTGGTTAGATTTTCTTAGAAAAGTGAGAGGCTTATTACAGTCAAGAAAACTGAAATGCAGAGACACAAATTTGTCAGTAAAGCAACATGTGCTGTAATAACCTAAGTCAGTTCCTAAGTCCCCATCCTCTCTCTAAGTCAAAATCAAATAATCTTTTAGTATTTTTATATAAGCACTTCCACTTACTCTCAGACAATTTTTAATAAATAATTTTCATGTTAATTTTATTTGTTTTATACTAAAATCTTTTTGCCAAGTTGCAAACATTTAACTCAAAATCCTTAATTTAGTAAAACATATTAAGTAACATCAAAGGGATTATGAGCAATGACAGATTAGATAAAGCATTTACAAGAGTACAAAAGTTATTTATGTGAGGAGAGCAAAAGAAATTCTTGTACTTATTTTATTAAATATGTTTTTTTATAACATATCTTGGCACAAACTCATTTACCATGCTTCTGTCACAAGATTTTTGTTTTTGGTAGTGAAAATACAAAACATAAAATTTACCTTTCTGTTTATTAATTTTGTTTTAAAAAGGTTTTTCAAATGTAAATTGTTTCTCTAAATTATGAATCTCATTTGTTTTTAGATTGTAGAGTGTGACCTTAGGACTCATGTGTTGATGCCAACACTAAGAGAAATGCTGTGTCAATCTGTGTTAGAAAGAGTCTTTCATTGCTTCCCACCACTCAATGATAGAGCTAAGTTCTCTGCTATAGCCTCTTTACAATGTTAGTGGTAATTCATTACATATATATGATTGTTATAAAAACACTCACTCCTGCCTCCATTCCACAAGTATTTGTTTTTCTGCCTACTGTGTGCTGAACAGTTTGACGAGAGCTGGGATGACAGTGAGTCTTTGATAACTCTCACAGAGAGGGTCCCAACACTTAAAGGAATGGGATGACTTAGCACAACCTACAATGCCGTTGCTCATTTGAATGTCTGCTATGCAGAAGAACTTAGTTTCTTATTATCTGACAAAAGTCTAAAGGGCATGGCTTTGGAGCCTGTCTTAATTCACCTCCTATGTAAGGCACTTGCATTGCCCTTTCAGTCTTAATGTAGTCTTAATAGGATATTCAACTCTGAAACACATCATGGTGTTTTACAGACATGTAGATTACTCTTGGTACACTGTAGGATGTGCATTTATTGGAGTAAGAATAGGTCTAAATAGTTATATATACTATTTCATTTAATATGGAAATAGCATGTAACAGTTATTAGTACTGACAATAATGACTATTAATTTTTATTTATTATGTGTAAGTTACTACATTAGAAATTTTTCTAAGGGTTAGTTTATTTAATCTTTACTAGCATTCTCTACTATAAGTACTTACTACCCAGTCTTCTTCTGTTTGGGCTGCTACAACAATGGAACCCGTCTACAAGCAAGACAAATTTATTTCTTATTTTGGAAATCTAAAAACAGCAATCAAATATTCAGCATCTGCTAAGGACTCATTATCTGCCTTAGAAATAGTGCCTACACCTGATAGATCATGCCAGTGTCCTGTAGTCCCTTTAATAATGGCAATGTTCCCAAGTCTTTATACTCCTTCATGAAGACCTGGTCATTTCCCAAAGGCAGAGTCTCTTGTCACAATGGTGATTATGTTTCTGCAACTGCAAGAGTTAAAAGAGATGTTCAGACACTAACAAATAAGAAGAGAAAACAGAAGCAACCCTTTAAAGTCACATGCCTCACAAAAGGAAACAAGAGAATTTTAGCCTAGGCAAACTGGCTCCACGAACTTTCATCTTTACCACTGTGCTCCCTGAATCTCCAGATATGCATTAATCATCATTTGTCATTTCACAGAAAAAAGAAAATCAAGGGGAATATTTGAATAACACATAGATGTTCACAAAACTTGTAAATTCTGGAGCTAAAAATTTAAGTCTGATTAGTTTGTACACTGAACAGGAAAATCGTTTGGTCTATCTATCACAAAAAGAGAAACAAATAAAACCCACCAGACACCATGAAAGCATTCATTTATTAGAGGCAGGTAGCATGTTTGTTTGTTTGTTTGTTTGTTTCGAGACAGGGTTTCTCTGTGTAGCCCTGGCTGTCCTGGAACTCACTCTGTAGACCAGGCTGTCCTGGAACTCAGAAATCCACCTGCCTCTGCCTCCCAAGTGCTGGGATTAAAGGCGTGCAGTGCATTGTGGGAAGCCGCCTGAGCACCCACATTCGCCATTACAAGATGGCGCCTACATTCGGCCGAGGACAAGTTGTAAACAGGCTAGTGCGCATGCACCTGGTAATTTTCCACCTCAGAGTCTCAGCCTCTCTCGTGGCAGCATCTGGCCTGATGTGCGGGAGCCAATGGAGAAGCTCCGCGTCCCAGGCAAGCACTGTGACCCATATAAGGGACGGGTGTTCTATTGTTCGGGGTCTCCACTCGTGGCAAGCTTATGCTCTCCCTCTCAAGAGGCATTAAAGCTTTTACTGCAGAAGGATCCTATGTGTGCCGCGTCGTTCTTGCTGGCGAGACTGTAGCGCGGGACATCTGGTGCCGAAACCCAGGAAACTTTGTCATCGTCAAGCACCTTTGGAGACCCCCTGGAAACAGGGAGGATTCAGAACTGCAGGGAGGTAGGTTTGGAAAGGCATGTTGACCCTGAGTCTTGATTTGGGATTGCCCCCGTTTTGGTCTAACGCTGTTGAAGCTTTGCTAATTGTGTTAAGTGCCCTCATTTTGGTTTTACTGTCTTTGTATTGCGGGCGAACAAGGTGAGGCCTGTGTAGATGCTGTAAGGGAGGGGCAAATCACCCCTGATAGGGTCCAGGACACCATGTCAGAATCCGAACAGAGTGAGAGGATGGGTACCCAAAATCTTAGCAAAGGAAACGGACCTCCTGGTAAGTCTAAGGACGAGGGAGAGATTAATGGCAAAATGGGAAACTGTCCCCCCGACAGGGCTGTGGGCAGAAAAACGATTCTCATACCCAAGAAAAAAGCAAAAAGAAAGGGGGAGAGCCTCTACCCAGTTCAAGACCTTGAGGCTCTTCAATTGGAAACTTCAGACACTGACCCCCTTAGCTCTAGTGAGGAGTCAGAGCTAGAAGAGGAAGCGGCGCGGTATGAGGAAGATTGGCCGCCCTGTAATGGGCAGATGAAGCGGCCACCTTCCTTGGCCCCTACGCGGACCATGCCTTCCACTCCTCCCCCTTATGAGATGTGTCCCAACTCCTTTTCTTTTCTCTCTGACAAGGTTAGGAGAAAGGTACAAGCCGCTTTTCCAGTTTTCGAGGTAGATGGTGGAGGGCGATTTCATGCCCCTGTAGAGTACAGCCAAATTAAAGACCTGGCTGAAGCGGTCCGAAAGTATGGGGTAAATGCTAATTTTACTATAGTAATGTTAGAGAGATTTGCCGGGGCGTCCATGACTCCCGCCGATTGGCAGATGCTGGCCAAGGCTGCGCTCCCTACAATGGGCCAATATATGGAGTGGAAGGCTTTATGGCATGAAGCTGCACAAGCTCAAGCCAGAGCCAATGCTATGGCACCGACCCCTAGACAGAGAGATTGGACCTTTGATATGTTAACTGGCCAAGGTCCTTTTGCGGTGGATCAGACCTTATTCAGGCAGAAAAGAGACTTTGGTATCTCTGCCATTATCATAGGTGTGGTGGCAGCGGCTGCGGTTACAGGGGCCGTCACTGCGTCGGCCCTTGCGCTCTCTGGAACGATGCAGACCGCCAATACCATTAATGAGTTGTCTGCAGCTGCCACCTTAGCTCTAGACAGACAGGTATCCACCAATACTCAAGTCCAGGGGGGGGCCTAATGCTGGTTAACCAGCGCATTGATCTTATTCAAGAACAACTGGATGTCCTTTGACAGCTAGCCCAATTGGGCTGTGAACAAAAGTTGCCAGGACTCTGTGTTACTTCCATACAATATGACAGATTTACAAAAGCAGCTAACCTGTCTAAAAGTCTTTCACAGTATATGTTACAGAATTGGACCCTTAAATTTGATGAAACCCTGCGGGAACTGCGGACAGCAATTATTCAGATCAACTCCACCCATCTTGACCTGTCCTTGACAGAGGGCCTCTCTTCATGGATTTCCTCGGCAATTTCTTATTTCAAGGAATGGGTGGGGGTGGGATTGTTTGGAGCAGCTCTGCTGTGGGTTGGTGTTCCTCCTATGGCTCATCTGCAAACTCAGGGCCCAGACTAAAAGAGACAAGGTGGTCATTGCGCAAGCGCTTATTGCCTTAGAACAAGGAGCCTAGGCCAGTGTTTGGCTAATAGCAGTAGGTCGCCAGCCAGACAGTTCTTGCACACCCGCGAGTCTAGTCTCATTGCACTGGGTAGAGTGTTTGGTCTAAGCAGCTCTTGAGGGATGTCGAGCAAAGCATCGCACAAGGCGGTCATCATTGTGGGCCACCTTGGGAGATATGTCATCTACATGAGGGTTGAGTGCCCTAGTTTCCCTCCCTCTAAAAAACGGCACTGGGCGGGTCAGGAAGACCTCGGGCGCGCATGAGTTTAGGGGTCTTCTCCTGTACAAGGCCCAACCTTTTGGTCAGGGGATTTGACCTCTGTCTCCGCCCTCTTAAGAGTGTCCTACTTTGCTTACAGAAATAAAAAGGGGGAGATGTGGGAAGCCGCCTGAGCACCCACATTCGCCATTACAAGATGGCTCCTACATTCGGCTGAGGACAAGTTGTAAACAGGCTAGTGCGCATGCACCTGGTAATTTTCCACCTCAGAGTCTCAGCCTCTCTCGTGGCGGCATCTGGGCTGATGTGTGGGAGTCAATGGAGAAGCTCCACGTCCCAGGCAAGCAATGTGACCCATATAAGGGACGGGTGTTCTATTGTTTGGGGTCTCCACTCGTGGCAAGCTTATGCTCTCTCTCTCAAGATGCATAAAGCTTTACTGCAGAAGGATCCTATGTGTGCCACGTCGTTCTTGCTGGCGAGACCGTAGCGCGGGACAGTGCGCCACCACTACCCTGGAGAGGAAGCTTTATCTTTTTTTTTCTTACTTGCAAATCATCTCAGTTTGCACCAGCTACCTGTGCTAGAAGTAGGAAGATACACTCTCCTTACCCAATTCTTCTGGAATGATGATTCTTTTACACTTGGTTCTTAAAAACTCTTTTCAGAACAAGTCAGATCACTGAATACTATTCCTATTTTCATACCCACTATGACATTTATTAATTTAATTTACTTGTCATGATGTCACAGATTAAATAGCTCAATTATTATTACACTTTGATGAAATGTCATAAACTTCTACCATAGGTAGATACATTTAAGATCCCTAAGGAAAGGAGGTTTCCTAGGCAACAGGTTTAAGATATATAAAGTAAATAAATTAAATGTGCATAAAACCCAGCCCCTGCTGTTCATGTTGCTATCTGCTGGGGCAGAGGCATACCCAACACAGGGATCTGTTCAAGGTCATTCCTCCTCAGTAGTGGGAAATGGGGCTTGCAGCTCTGGCCCCCTGTTCTCCAGCCTGCTGTTCTGCTAGCTCAGTTGCACTGTCTTCCAGATGTTCATCTGTTAGTATGCTCCCTGAGAATTGTTCAAAGTTCCCCAAGGTTCTGTTCAGCACATACAGAACAATTTAAAACATCCATTTATGAGAGAAAGTGAGTTCTGACTCCATGAGGAGTATTGTATTGACGGTTGTTCCTCAGGGCAGACATTTACATAGAAAAATATCCCAATAACAAACTATGCTGATACATGCCAGAACCAGCTCTGTCTGATTCAGAACATATACCCTGGATCTCAACCAGCCACTCAGTTCTGTGTATCTTTAAATAAATCTCTTGTTCTTTAGTCCAAACTGCCCAGTTTACACTTTCTGAAAAATATCATAAAAATAATCTTATATATGTGTGTGTGGTATGAAATAAAATTGACATAATAAATTAAATCCACCAAATTCTGGTCTTACATGCTAACTCTCATAGATAGAAGAATCATTCTTATGATCATTTGAGATAAAGAATGGTTTTCTCAGACAATTATTTTGCTTTTAGTGTCAAGACATATTTCAAAATAACTTTAAAATTCCATAAATACCAATCATAAAATAAGAATTCCAGAAAGAAGGGTGATCTATGGATGGATAATTTTACAGCTGAATGCAGTTCCCAAAATCCTGGGTAATTTATACTTTTGCTAGTGCCTTGAGTTTGTGTATACTTTTCCTGTTAAGGCAAGCTTATCTCAGCAGCTATAGGGCCATGTCCAGACCTGACAGGTTCTTGTTTATGTTGTAGAACTGACAAAATTTTTTCTGAGTAGCTCACATTGATTTTCTCCCATAGCAACCTCATCAGATATATCCATAACTTTTCCTTAAAATAGTTTACAAAGCAAACCTCCACTATGACTATTTCATCAAGCTTTACCCATGTCTGAATTTTATATCCAGGTGGGTGGGTATATATATATATATATATATATATATATAAAATCTTTGGTGAAGTATACACCTGAAGACAAAAATGCCTGGCTAAACCAGAATTTGGTTTGGATACTGATGAACAAAACTGGTATTATAAGGCAAGTAATGAATGTTGTAGCCATAAATACGACGATACTTCTCAGATTCAGTTGATTAGTACGTCAAGGTATGGGTTGAATGAATGTTCTTAGCATTCTATTTTCTTTCTTTTTTTTTTTTCCCTCAAGAGTTATTTATTCTTTTTTTTTTTTTAAATTTTAATTCTATTTTTCCTACTTTATTTACATTTCAAACGGTTCCCACTTTCCAGATCTCCCCTTTGGAAACTCCCTATTTCCTTCCCTTCCCCATGCCACTATGGGAGTATTCTCCAACCCACCCACTCACCTACTCTCATCTTCCCTCCTTGGCATTTGCCTCTACTGGGGAATCTAAAACTCTCAGGCCCAAGGGCCTCTACTCTCCCTGATAGCTAACAAGACCCTCCTCTGCCACATAAGTGGCCAGCACCATGCGACCCTCCATGTGTAATTTTTGGTTGGTGGATCAGTCTCCAGGAGTATCAGGGGGTCAGGCCAGTTGCCACTGTTGCTGCCTCCCTGGGGATGCAAGCACCCTCAGCTCCTTCAGTCCCTTTTCAAAGTCCTCCATCTGGGACCTCACACTCCGCCCTAGTATTGCTGTGAAGTGACTCTTGGGTATTTCGAACTTTTGGGCTAATAACCACTTACCAGTGAGTACATACTGTTTCATTCTTTTGTGACTGTTACCTTGCTCAGGAAGATATTTTCAAGTTCCATCCATTTGTCTGTGAATTTCATGAAGTCATTGTTTTTAATAGCTGAGTAGTATTCCACTGTGTAAATGTACCACATTTTCTGTATTCATTCCTCTGTGGAGGGACATCTGAGTTGTTTCCAGTTTCTGGCTATTATAAATATGGCTGCTATGAACATAGTGGAACATGTGTCTTTATTACATGTTGGAACATCTTTTCAGTATATGGCCAGGAGTGGAATAGCTAGGTCCTCAGGTAGTATTATATTCATTTTTCTGAGGGTCCGCCAAACTGATTTCCAGAGAGGTTGTATCAACTTGCATTCCCACCAGCAATGCAGGAGTGTTCCTCTTTCTCCACATCCTCGCCAACATCTGCTGTCACCTGAGATTTTGATTTTAGCCATTTTGACTGGTTTGAGGTGGAATCTCAGGGTTGTTTTGATTTGCATTTCCCTGATGACTAAGGATGTTGAACATTTCTTTTGGTGCTTCTCAGCCATTCGAGTTTCCTCAGTTGAGAATTCTCTGTTTAGCTCTGTTCCTCATTTTTTGATAGGGTTATTTGGATTGCTGGAGTCTAGCTTGTTGAGTTCTTTGTATACATTGGATATTAGCCCTCTATCGGATGTAGGATTGGTAAAGATCTTTTTTTCCAATCTGTAGGTTGCCATTTTGTCCTATTTATAGTGTCCTTTGCCTTACAGAAGCTTTGTAATTTTATGAGGTCCCATCTGTCGATTCTTGATTGTAGAGTACAAGCCATTGGTGTTCTGTTCAAGAACTTTTCCCCTGTGCCCATGTGTTCAAGACTTTTTCCCACTTTCTCTTCTATTAGATTCAGTGTAACTGGTTTTATGTGGAGGTCCTTGATCCACTTGGACTTGAGCTTTGTACAGGGAGAAAGGAATGGATCAATTTGCAAGTTTCTACATGTAGACCACCAGTTGAACCAGCACCATTTGTTGAAGATGCTGTCTTTTTTCCACTGTATGGTTTTAGCTCCTTTGTCAATGATCAAGTGACCATAAGTGTGTGGTTTCATTTCTGGGTCTTTGATTCTATTCCATTGATCTACCTGCCTGTCACTGTACCAATACCATGTAGTTTTTATCACTACTGCACTGTAGTACAGCTTGAAGTCAGGGAGACTGATTCCCCCGGAATTCCTTTTATTGTTGAGAATAGTTTTTGCTATCCTGGGTAATTTGTTATTCCATATGAATTTGAGAGTTGCTCTTTCTAAGTCTATGAAGAATTGAGTTGGTATTTTGAGGGGATTGCATTGAATCTATAGATTGCTTTCAGCAGGAAGGCCATTTTAATTATATTAATCCTGGCAATCCATGAGCATGGGAGATCTTTCCATCTTCTGAGGTCTTCTTCAATTTCTTTCTTCAGAGACTTGAAGTTCTTGTCATAGAGATCTTTCACTTGTTCAGTTAGAGTCACATCAAGATATTTTATATGGTTTGTGACAATTATGAAGAGTGTTCTTTCCCTAGTTTCTTTCTCAACCTGTTTATCCTTTGAGTATAGGAAGGTTTCTGGCAGAAATAGAAACAATAAAGAAATCACAAAGGGAGACAACCCTGGAGTTAGAGAACATAGGAAAGAAATCAGGAGTCATAGATGCAAGCATTCTATTTTCAATTAAAAATAAAAACAAAACAGAGAAGATGAACTTTTCACCAACATAATTTACTACAACAGATAAAGAAAAACTGAGTTTAGAGCCTAATTTGAGACCATTATGGTAACTCCAGAAAAAAAAAATAGTTAAGAGCATTTTAATGAGATCTCATTATAGTGAAAATACAGCTAAAATTATAGTCCAAAAAATTTACAAAATAATTAAATAAGAAACTGTTTTCCCAACCATATGAAGAGATCAGGTCATCTTTTGTGCTAAATTATAAAGAATTAGGCTTTGGGGATGGTTTATTTATTCAAGTGCTACCAACATAAGATGGAGGAATTATGCTCACCTCCCCAGAAAGGATGTTAGTTGGGCAACAACATGTGCATCTGTGTTCTCAGCACAGGCAAATCAGAGACAGAGAAACCCTTGGACTTCTAACCTGCCACTCAAGTAAATCTGTCAGATTCAACTTCAATGATAGAATGCACCTCAAAAAATGTAAGATGGAGAGTGAATTCAGCCTTTGTCCTCTAGAGACATGCACATTAAAGATTGTAGTGGATTGAGAAGAAAGGTTAATGAAATATTGTATCATTAAATAAGCATAATAAAATATCATAAAACTAAACTTTAAAATTATAGTAAAGGAATAAATCTCTGCATAAGGTAATGTCTTAGTTAGGGTTTATACTGCTGTGAAGAGACACCTTGACCAAGGGAACTCTTATAAGGACGGCATTTAATTGGTGCTGGTTTACAGGTTTACATGGTCAGTCCATTATTATCAAGATGGGAGCATCACAGTATCCAAACAGGCATAGGGAAGGAGGAACTGAGAGTTCTACATCTTCATCTGAACGTTGCTAGAAGATTGACTTCCATGTGACTAGAAGGAGGGTGTCATTGCCCACCCCCACAGTGACATACTTCCTCCAATAAGGCCAGACATACTCCAACAAGGCCAACACCTCCTAACAGTGTAACTCTCTGGGCCAAGCATATTCAAACCACCACAGATGTAATAAGTAGAAAAGATTAAATGATTAATGTATATAACACAAATTGGGAAGGGATGCATAAAAGAAAAGGGCAGAGTGAAGTGTGACCCATGTTGCAGATTGCTGATACACGAAAGATATCTAACTGCTAATGGGTATAATAAATGTGCATCTCCAGTGACATCAAATTCAAATTTTCTAGAAAATTGAAATGAACATTTCTGTCTGGCATAAATAATTAAAATGGTTGTTAGAATCAAGAAGAATGCAAGGAGGGAACAGTAAAAATATTCATGCAGTACGAGCTTTTAAAATGTCAAATAAAAAACAGTGTCAATTATATTTAACTAAAAGTCTGAGAAGAATGGAAAGAAGATTGGATAGTATGAAGGAAAGATGAAAGAAAGGAAGGGTTAGAATTTTTTATTCTTCCAGGTTTCTTATAGTAACAGATAACAGTAGCTAGCCTCCAAGTGTCTTTCAAGGAAAGATATTGGGGTGTGTGACCAGGAAGTAAAGTGAATAAAAAAATAAAGTAATGAAAAAAGAGAATGTCTTGATTTTGTACACATAATTTTATAATCCCATTCCATAGTACCACTTTATTATGTGTGATAAACTAGTGGTCGTTCATGAAATTAGGTGAAAAACTTAAGTTTTTATTGGAAAATCATCTTCCTCTTTGTAAGCTGCAATATTATCTGTTTCTCTCTCTCTCTGTTTCTCTCTGGGGTCTGTCTCTATCTCTCTGTCTTTATCTGTCTCTCTGTCTCTGTCTTCACTATGTCTTCCTGTGTTTCTTATCTATTTCTTGTTCTTTTTCCCTCCCTTACATCATTCCAAAGTAAGCAATCTACCATCTTCTAAGCATTTCTATGGAGAAGATCATGACTAGTTCAAGAGCACCTTAATCTACAGCCAAAGAGTTATGGAAGACAGGCAAGAGACAATAGCCTATACTTTGAAGCTACTCTTCCAGCCTGAAGTATCTTGAGAAGAACAAACTCCAGCTTAGAACCTGACAATATACTTCTAGATTATCCTAGTTTACAACCAACTACTAAGCCCATTCTAGATTTTGGACCCACAAAATTATATAAGATACAAGATGACTATTTAAGAACACAAGATTAGGGTAATTTCTTTGAAGTACTAGCTAGATTATATACCATCTTATTGGCACTAAAATGAAAAGCTATAGAAGATAAACTTTTTGAGAAGTTACTAAACTCAATTAATTGCATAAGTATGAAAATGCAATTTATTGTACAAGCATTCTAACAATGTAATATAATATGTTCATACAAAATGGCAAAATGTTTATTACAGTTGATTTGTAGTAGCAATTGGTTAGCTGTTTTAAGACTAAAATTTACTTAATGAAATAGCAAAAGATATTTGTGAAAAGTTTGTGAGCATATCTGATTTAACAGGTTTGTGGCTTGAGATTGTCACTAGTTAATAAAATATTTTCTACAGATGAGGATTTCAATCTAATCACTAGCACCCACATAACAAACTTGGCATGAGGATATACTGTGATCCCCGAGCTGATGGTTGGGGCTCACTGCTCAGCCCAACCTAATTGGCAAGCCCAAGTCCCATTGAGAGAATCAGTCTTGAGAAACAAGGTGGACAGCAAATAAGGGATGATACTGAAGGAGACCTCAACACATATGTACACATGTACATGCATCCACCCACACTTATATAAACACTACAACATACACCCTAGTTCTTACACACAGAGGATTGTCAAGATGCAGAGGAGGACTTTTTGTTAAAATATGATGTATTTCTGTGTAGCATGGTGCTTGTGTTCATTTGTGTGTTTTCACATGTGTGTGAATGTGTGTGTACCTGTATTCGGAGGTGTCCTAGTTACTTGTTGCAGACCATTGCCTGTGTAGGTGATTCTGGGCTACAACAACAGAAATGTAACACGAAGTAAGAATAATGGGGTCTCTTTCTCTCAATCTGCACCTTGCTTCCTCAAGTCAGAGAGTCTCTGAATCTAGAGCTTGCCATTTCAGCTAGGCCGGCTGGCCAGCAAGCTTACAGAACTTCTACTTTCTGACTCTCCACACTTGGGTTATAGCCTTTCAGCCATGCCCATCTTTTATGTTGTGCTGCTGGTTCAAATGCAGTTTCCCATGCTTGTAAGACAAGTAGTCTCACCCATTGAGGTATCTCCATAATCTACATATGTTTCTCATGAAGTCAAATTAACATCGCTTGACTTTATGATTTTGTAGGAGCTGATAGCATAGAACAATGTAATCATTATCACTTTAGAAAGTATTCCAGACATTGAGGGTGATGAAATAAAACAAAAATTTTAGCTTTTTGTAATTGAAAATTACGTGAAGTATACTAAGTTCAAATATTTAAGTGGATTATAAATATTAATGTGTTAAATTCCTGTTACAGTCCTTTGCTATTACAGTCCTAAGATATTTCTAAAAAAGAGAACCCTTATTTTACAAAAACCTGAAAGGTAGAGAGGAAGGAAGGAAGAGAAAACTACCCATCATTATCCAGTTATCACTTTCTTTATAGTGCATGTTTTTTCAATTATTTTGTCATAAGAAATGATGATAAAAGACTTACAAATAAGTGTGACTACAAGGAAAAATGTTTCCCACAAGAATGTCACATAACCTAGGAAAGCATGGCCATAGTTTCAGAGAGAAGAGTGGCAAAGGAAAATTTCATGAAGCTGTGTTGGAACGGGCCTAGAAAATACCTGTTTCAGTTACAGGAAAAGTGAAAAACCATTGCAGAGTGGTCATTAGAAATAAACTGATCCCTGTGAGAGATGGGATGAATAAGAAGACAGATGTACCATATAATATCTTATAAATCATATACTTATTTAAAACTAGAGGTAGTTGTAAATATTGAGAAATGTAAATACCCATAAAAATGATGGGAAACTAGTCATACTAAAATGTATCATGGCTTTTGACCCTGTGAATTATGACCTTGAGGTTTCAAGCTCCCTGCTTCTATATTACCAGGGAGAAGGAAGCATGAGTAAATAAGAAGCATATATGTAGTGTCTGTACACAGGTAAAGCAGAGACACTGTTCATTGGCTTTTACTCAAGTGTGAATACAAAGTGCAAGACAAAAGGATGTGAGTGTATGTAGAAGGCTTCGCTAAACACTGAAGTAAGAAGGTAACTGACAGAGGCAGAAGATAAAATTGGGAGTGGAGTTTTGATAAAAGTTTGAGATTGATGATACTCTTTTCTTACCTTGAAGGGAGTCTAGGTTCTGAAAAATGTTGATGAAGAATAAACTGAAGTGGAAAGGTTATTTATTAAAGGACCAAAGGCCAGCAACAAAAGAAAGGAAAACAGTGATAGAACTTTATACCTCTAAGAAAAGGAAAGACAAAGAAAAGCAAAATAAGTGACCATAACTGTCACTCATCAGGGCGACATGAACAAGCAGCATCCAAAGTCCATAATTAAAGAAGTGAAAGTGTTCATTTAGAACATAGCCTAGAGCAGCAAGAAGGGAGTTGACTTGAAATTCTTCTGGAGGCATTTTCATGGTGATTTTTATAAAGTTTCTTCACTTGTTACCACATTTATGAATTTATTAAATAAACACAAAAGTGATATAAGGAAAAACATATCACAATGGTAGAAACAAGTAAATACCAAGTTGGAAAATAATCTCTACCATATAAAGCAAAGTCTTAGCGTTTTTAACCATGTAAGTAATTATTTCTATCAAGTAAGGAAAGCAGCAAATATGTACTTAGATTATTCAAAAAACAAGTACAAATTAAGATGGATGTGGTGCCTCACTTCTGTAATAGCAGCATTTGGGAGGTATAACAGGAGGATCAAGGGTTCAAAACCAGTCTCAGCTACATATCACTCTAGAGGATATGCTAGGTTACATGAGGCTCAGACTAGGATAAAAGCAAGCAAGCAAGCAAACAAACATACAAACAAAAAACTACCAATGCTTTTCTTCTCTAAAAAACAGTACAAATAGTAAATGCAAATTAAATATGGGCATGTATATAGCAGCAAAAGGCCAAACACTAAAAATTCAAAAAATATCATTTTACCCTTACATATCATTAAAGATATAAATAAAATATTAACCAGTTTTGCAGATAATGCCAATAAATATTCTTTTAAATTTGCAGAAATAGATAAAACCCCTTAAAATCAGGAAAAATGTGAGATAAAACTTTAGCTTGATTATGATCATAGATAGAATTACTAACTGATTATTCTTTGGTTGGTCTTCATGATACATATGAAAAGTCTTTATTTAAAAGAATATTTATGAATATCTAGATTATTAAATAAATTTAGAAAATCTATGAGTATTTGATGGGATGGAATTTAATAAATAAATTATAATGCATTTCACGAGATAAAAATTTTCCATAAAATTACATTATGAAAATATATTTTCTAAAAATGCCTACAGTTATTGTTAGGTACACAATCAGGCTGTGGGAAGATGTATTGACACTGAACATCTCTTGTTTTTTTGTGGTGTTCAATATGTTTTAAGTATACAGAATAAATTGTAAGCTATATATACCAAGTGACTATATATACAAACCAAATATAAACTAAATAAGTGACTGAATTAACTGAAAGCTAAATATATTGAGAGCTGGAAATCTATTGGGTTTTTCCTACTAATTGTCTAAAATGATCAAAACAGCTACTACTATCAAGCACATATCAGTGTTTCAGTGAACCATCATATCAGAATCTTTTTTCATACCAAGGACGACAAAATAAAGTAGTCTGAGACAGAACAATAGTAACAACAAAACACAGAAAACTTTGGAAATGCTAATCTTTTCCTTGAAGAAGAACATGAAATGTTTATGTTGTTCAGAAAACCAAGAAATATGTAAGTTCATTTTTAGAAAGGCAGCATAGCAATATTAAACTATATCTTAGTATTTTCACTAGCCTGTTGATGTAGATTCATTGATAGTGTGCTTGTCTAGAATGTGGTAGGTCCCATCTTGCTCCATGACAGCACTAGAAAGCATGAATAGCAACTCATACCACAAATCCCAGTACCTGGGAGGTAGATGGCACAGGGTCTGAAGTTCAATATAATCTCCAGTCCTGCAGTGACTGAGAAGCAGTCTTCTATACATGAGAACCTGCCTCAGATAATAGCAGTGATAGTCATAATAATAATCACTGTGGTGTATTCACATATGTAGAGATTGATACATACAATTCCAAACATGGAAGATAGAATATAATACAAAATATCCTCTTTATTTTAGAGAACAAAACAAATGCTTGTTTTTATAAAAAATAAATATTAATTCTAGTCTATGAAAAGAATTAAGACAAAAGATTCTAAATTGAATTGACAGCTGTTTAACATCCAGAACCTGGCTTGAGATAAGCTATACATCATCACATCAGACAGTTTCAGTTCTTCCATCATTTGAAAAGGCAGCTACCATCACTTCGTCAAAAGCATGCATGAATTTAGTATGTTTAGAGTTTTTATGTGCCTAAAGAACTGTAGAATTTTGATAGAATCTTCTGTCTCCCTCCCATCACACTGTGTTGCTTATTTTCTGAACAGGAAGGATCAATTTGTACCTGGACGGGTTGAAAAGGCAGACAGTTAAATGGGGAACCTTGAGAAGAGGACAAGGTGCTTCTTGCTTGGTGTTTTCAGGAAGAACTTCCTGTTTCTTTAAAATACTTACAAATCACTTCAATGAGACTACAATCTTTAGTGTCAGGAATAGGAAACAATATAAGCAGTGGTCAAATGGAGGCATTAAAATGCCTTAACTTGTTCCTGGTTTTTATAGAATTGCTTCAAGATTTACTCCTTTTAGCAGGAGGTTGGATGTAATATCTCTCATAAAGCCATGTTTTTAAATATTGGACTATATTTACTATGACTTCGGTATGAAATTCTTCTTTATCTATAATTCCAATTTTTGTTTTTTTCATGGTGTCCAAAGATCTTGTATGTTCCATTTGTTCACTGTAAAAGAGGTGGGGGATGGCACTGAGAGGGGAATGGGCAGGATTTCAGAATCAGGTTTGGGGAGAAACAGAAGAGCAGACCGGAGGGCAGGCGATGGGACGTTTAAGTTGGCAGAGGTGGGGGGATTGGGAATATCTCAAGGACCTGCCAGAAACACTGGATCAGGAAGGCTCCCAGGAATTAGTAGGGGTGCCTTTAACTGGGATTCACACCAGTGGGGATATGGAACCTGAAGAGACAGGCAGGAAACCAAGAGGAGCAATAGGAACACCATCCCATTCACAAAAGTTTCAACTTCAAATTTATCCTATCTACAAGAAATCTAGTGACAGGAGATGGAGCAGAGACTGAAGTAATAGCCAACCAATAACCACCAATAACGGGCCCATCCTATGGGCAAGAGCCAATCCCTGACACTGTTAATGATACTTACTCTGTTGTGCTTGCAGAAAGTAACCTAGCATAACTGTACTCTGAGAGGCACCCCCCAGCAGCTGACTGAAACAAATGCAGAGACCGCAGCCAGAACAACAACAACAACAACAAAACCAGACCAAAAACAATGTGTATACTTGAACAGGCACTCAAAAGCATAGAGTCCTTTGAGTGTTGGCCAGTTACTTCTGAGAATGAGGTCTGACTGTAATGTAGTGGAGATATGTAATATCATTCCACTGAAGAAAACTGTCTCCCTCTCAAAGAAGCTATCTATTGCAAATTGATTTTATGTTATTTTTATTATATTTTATTATTTAAAGGAATTTTAATTGAAATATAGTTTGATCACAGTCTTTTCCTCTCCTACATCCTTCCAGATATTTTCCCCCTCTATACCCACCCAACTTTAAGCACTTTTTCAAAAGGCATTCAAGTACCCAATACAACAACAAAATCCTCAGAAACCAAGAAAACAAAATACTCACCCATTCCACAAAGTAAATCACCAAACACTAACCAAATAAAAGCACACATACAAAATCTATAGAGTCCTGTTTGCTGTGATCAAGAGATCCATGGGAAATGAGCTTCAATACAGGAACTGAGGAGCTGGGCATTCTAGTGAGAGGAAGGTGTCTGTAAACCTGGCAAATGGTTCTGCTCAGGTCTGAGCTGCTAGAGAATATTTATTTATTTATTTATTTATTTATTTATTTATTTATTTATTTATTGAGTATGTTTGAGAGAGAGAGAGAAAGAGAGAGAGAGAAATGTTAAAGGGAAACTCACAATTATATAAGCTAAACACATTTTTGATGGAAACTTACATTTTATTTTTCATTTCAAATTTCAAATTTCAAATTATTCTATCCAAGAGATTGATAAAAAAATTCTTACCTATTAAAATTCCTACTGATTATTAGTTTAGAAGACAAGTTTCAATCCATGGAGTTTTAATTTAATCCTGTGTTTTTTTGATTTAACAAGTTATCTCCTTCCTTCCATCCCTCAATCTTCCCACCTCCCTTCCCCCATTTCATTCATTTCTTTCTTCACTTTCTCCCATGCATTCATGCTGTCTTCCATTTTTGGAAGAGTAATTTTCACAATCTTTATCTTTTTCTTTCCCTTTTTAAAAATTTTAATTAAAATATAATTCCACCTTTCCCCCTTCTCTTTCTTTCCTTTAACCCTCCCATATCTGTCTCTCCCACTCTGCTCACAACCCCTCATTCCTCAATTTCATGGCCTCATTTTCCTTGAATATTATTAATACATATATACCTCAATATCATATATTCACACATCTGTCTGTCTATCCATCTATCTATCTAAACGTCTATCATCGATCATCTATCTATCCTCTAGTGAGTCTGATTAGAGTTGCTTTGTGTATATGATTTCAGAGCTGACCAACTTCTATTGTAAAACCAATTAGAAGGTTTCTCCCCAGGAACGCATATTTGATCCCTTTTCAGCAGCCATTAGTTGCCTGCAGCATTTTGTCTAGGGTATACCCTTTGAGATTTCTTTCTTCTGTGCTATCATCTCACTTGGTATTGTCATTATTCATGTCTGGTTTAGACAAACATACTGTTAAGATATCAAGAAGTATCTTTTATGTCATTTCTATGAGTTAAAAATCACACAGCTGATTCCTGCTTCACTGGTTTTTACAATCTTTCTGCTTCTTCTTCCTCAATGTTTCCTATACCTTAGGTGCAAGAATTGTGTTGTAGATGTACTTGCTAAGCCAGTGATCTCCATGATCAGTCAATCTCTGCATTAAGACTAATGATATTGGTAATAGTCACTGTTTTTTTGTAAAGAGAAAAGTCTTTGAAAAGAGGTGTGAGGTAATAATAAATTTTCCAATATGGTCTATAACCTCTGGGTAGTAAGATAATTTTTTAGGTTTCTAGTACCGAGTATTATTTATCTCTTGTTTAGAGGGAACTAAGTCCAATTTTACAGCTATTGGTTACTTCTGAATATGAGCCCACTATTGTACATTAGGACCAGTGTACATGCTGGTCACTGTGGTTCATAAGTATCACAGTTGGGTGTAATAGTAGGTCACTTCAATTTCTTGGGAGTTTGCATAGCCTTTATGGTACTATGGCAGCTAGACTGCAGAAAGGAGAGTTTCTCCTTAGATTCAGCTTTCATCTTCTGTGCCCTGAGTCCAAAGTGTGTAGTATATTCAGCAATAGGGACTAATATGAAACCTCTGTGTCAACTAAGAGCAATGGAAATAGTTCACATAGTTTTGAGAGTCACTTGGGCAGTTAAATTTTGTGTGATAGAATCTTATCATTTATTTCAGGCTGGTCTTGAACTAATGATCTTATTTTCTTCAACTTCCAGGTGCTGAAAGTATAAACAAAACTCACCAGGTCCAGTTCTGTTTCCCAGCCTCAAAAAGCAATCACAGATATCAGTTGTTTCCACTCCTTATCAATATAGAATAAATTACTCTGCTCCATTAATGGAAGCAGCATCTTCCTTCTTTGCAGCTCAATGGTCAAGAGAAGAAGTATGTAACACATGCAGGTAACCAAGAAAGAACAAATAGTTACTTTATTATTAATTAGTTAACACTTTTTAAAGCTAGTAATGACAGTGAGGACCCTGCTACACAGACATAACAAGTCTATCAACTCTCTGCTAAAATGTTCAAGTTATTAAGTTGAAATTCTAACTTAACCTAAATCCAGCCTTCAAATTACAATTTAGTTATATTACAGTTTTACTTAAACTAAGCACTTCTGCTAAATTACCTAATTATAGTAAATTATATCACCTTGGATACAGATTAGAGAATATATGCTTTCACTTAGAGATCAACCTGTTATCTTTGTTGGAGCATTCCAATAGAAGATAGTGATATTTTAGTTAGTTCAGGACCTAAAAGAAAATATTTCTAAAGAAAAAAAAACCTGTCTATATATTATCTTTCTAGACTTTTCTGGGAATTAGGATATATATATATATTTTTTTTTTCAATGCATTTCAGAAAACATATGTTTTCACTAAATAAATATAAACTTAGCAACTAGGATTCAGCTCCTCCACTACTGAGTCACAATCCAGAAGGATGCTGCCTGAGGAGCGTCTTATATCTAGGTTGTCCAGAGAAATAATTCTATTAATTATAAGAGATGCATCTAGGAAATAGTCTCACATTATTATAGTACTTGACAAGATTCAAGCCCTGTAGTCACTGAGTGGAACATCAAGAAAGAACAGTGATATATGTATATATTTTTATTTAGTGAAAAGGCCTGAGCACCAGGATAGACTGTGGTAGTGTTTCAACCTGTGCTTCAGTGTGAAGAACAGGACAGACTCTCTCAACTAATAGACAGGCATTCATTGATAAGTTTTATTTTGTTTTTTGGTTTTTGAGGGTTTTTTGGGGTTTTTTTTGTCTTGTTTGATTTTGTTTTCCTTTCATGCTTTCAGGGAAGCCCATTATCAGTCCAGAGGATATTTTGATTTGCTGAGTTTAACTATTAAAATATTTATATATAACTGTCTTATGGATAATCCTAGAATAATGATAAACAAAATATCTGGGATTCTCATATCTTAAGTCAAATTGACATATAAAGGTAGGTCAGATTTTCTTTTTTCAACGTTGGTTTTTTTATGCTGATAATTTAAACATCTTTTCCTCAATTAATGATGTATTGTTTTGAAGTCTTGTATGTGCACCACAATTTTAAATTTGTGAGAGGGGAAAGTACAAGAATTAAGAACACAGATTCTGCAACTAAATCTTGAGATGTGTGGCTTAACTGAAGTGAGTTAATAAGTGTTGAATGAGTGGGACACTGTTTAGGGCTAGCAATAAAATCTACAGCATTAGTTACATCTTCACATCTTAGCTATTATAATAAATGGAGTAAGAGTATTTTTTGTGTACCTGTCTATAGGCTTCATTAAAATTATTCTAAAATATTCGAGAGAGAAGTTAGTTACCATTAAAATATTAAGATATAATGCCAATAGCTCTCTAAAGGATCTTTCCTCTTATCTAAACAGTTTAATCACTCCAAGTCCAGTTCGATTAAAATTGAGTTATGAATTGTGGAAGAGTCTTGGTTGATTTAATGTGAATGTTTTCTTGTGTGAATTGATTTATACAATTCTCAGGAGTTGTTATCAGAAGAAGTCAGAAAATGCTCAGGGCTAGGTTGTCCAAACCACTTTTTAATGAATGATTTTTCCCTTGTTTCGCTGTGAAGATTTTGAAAGCACAGAGGATAGTGAGGAAATTCTCATTCCCTTGATCCTTTTAACTCTTGAGAAATGCAATAATAAATTAATGAAAATTTACATAAATTATAAAACACTTGCATAAATGCTAGTTCTTTTTCAACAAAATGAAGGCACAACATTGAAATGCCCAAACAAAATATGTAAAACAACTATTGTCTGGAGATTGGAAGTCTCATTAGACAAAAGTTATTGTAGCTCACTCTGTTTTCTCCCTACCAGGGATGCAAAGAATTGCTTGCTTTTTCTCTAAAGTAAAGTTTTGGGGCTTCTGTTTCTGTTTTGATATCCCTGAAGACACACTTTGGTACTCTGTGAACTAAACACAGAGTTATTTTTTCTTTGGAATCTTTTATATTCCTAGTAGTCTGGACATTGATCTGATGGTAGGTAAGCAGTTATCATTTATTTAGAGATATTTAGATTCATATGGGGTAGCATGTGATAATTCTTTTTCCATAACATAACTGGTGGCATAAGGACTTTGGCCTTATGCTTGTATAATAAATTAATCCCTAGACATTAAACAGAAGGGGAAATCCAGAAAGGCATCAGAAACCACTGACTGATATCACTTTCTCATGCTGATATATATTGTCAATAGTATAACACTTACCTGTAGTTGTATGGTCTAATGATTTTTGGTATACTAAAGCCCCAGACTAGCTGATTAATGTGGGGAGAAGATAGCACATTTAAATGGATCTTTGGGCCCTTAGTGGTTCCAGGCTTGGGAGGAATAGGCATTAGAAGAAAGTAAATACTAGATTAACAATAGGTAGATATGCCATGGTTTGCTTAGTCAAGAAACAGAGTTTGAGAAAGATATAAAGATCTAATTTCACTGTGCTTCCAGATATTCACTATAGATATGAATGCAAAATTCATTATGGAACAAGATAGCTGTAATAAGAGTATAGTATTTTTTGTGTGGTCCAGTTTTATTTCTTTCTCTTGTTCCTTAGATAAAGAAGCTTGACTAATGATAACCTACAAGCAAAGGCAGCTTGACCCCCATGAGTTCTGACATCCTGAGGCTCACAGGTGATTCCTCCACTATTACCCCAATACTTGGTCTTTCTGGGATCCCCCAGACCTAGGGGATGCAGGAACTCCTGCCCAGACAGAGACACAAGTTCCTTCCGGTTTCCATCTGTGTCCTGGAGCAGATCCTGTGCTCCAGCCCTCCCCACCCCACTCATACCCAGAGATAGCTTGACACCCCCAGACTTCTGACACACCCAGGGTCACAGGGGAGGACCCAATCCCTGTCCCAATACCTGTCTTAATTCTCAAAAACCAAATCTAAAAACACTTCAAAGCCATCATTTAAGATGATCAAGTAGACTTCATCCCAGGGATGTAGGAATGGTTCAATATAAGGTAACCCATCATTTATGAAAAACTCAAAGAAGAAAACCATATGATCATCTCATTAGATGCCGAAAAAGCCTTTGACAAGATACAACAACCTTCATGTAAAAAGTCTTGAAAACAATCAGGAATTCAAGGCACATATCTCAATATAATGAAAGCAATATACAGAAAACCAATACCCAACATCAAACTATGTGGAAAGAAAGCTGAAATAATCCCACTAAAATCAGGATCAAGACAAATATGCTCACTTTCTACCTATTTATTCAATATAATATTTGAATTACTAGCCACAATAATTAGACAACAAAAGGTAAAAGGAATATAAATTTGACAGGAAGAATTCAAGAGGTCACTATTTGCAGATGATATAATAATGTACATAAGCTACCCCAAAAATTTCACCAGAGAACACCTAGAGGTGATAAACAACTTCAGCAAGTGGCTGGATATAAAATTAGCTCAAACAAATTGGTAGCTTTCCTCAACTCAAAGGATAAACAGGTTGAGAAAGAAATTATGGAAATGACACCTTTCACAATAGTCACAAATATATAAAATATTTTTTCTGTAACTCTAATTAAGCAAGTAAAAGATCTGTATTACAAGAACTACAAATCTCTGAAGAAAGAAATCTCAGAAAACCTCAAAAGACGGAAAGATCTCCCATGCTCATGGATCTGCAAGATTAACATAGTAAAAATGGCCATCTTACCAAAACCCATCTACAGATTCAATGCAATCCCCAGCAAATTTAAACTCTATTCTTCTCAGAAGTAGAAAGACCAATTCTTAAATTCATCTGGAATAACAAAAAAAAAACAAAAAACAAAAATAAGCAAACAAACAAACAAAAAAAAATAGGATAGTGCTAACTATTCTCAACAATAGAAGAACTTCTGGGGTAATCGCCATCCCTAACCTCAAGCTTTACTATAGAGCAATAATGATAAAAACTGCACGGTACTGGAATATAGACAAACAGGTAGATTACTGGAGTAGAATTAAGCCATACAACTATGATCACTTGATCTTTGACAGTGAAGCCAAAATCATCCAGTGGAAAAAAAGACAGCATTTTCAAAAAATGGTGCTAGTTAACTGGAGGTCAGCATGTTGAAGAATGCAAATTGATCCATTCTTATCTCCTTGTACAAAGCTCAAGTCCAAGTGGATCAAGGACTTCTACATAAAACCAGATACACTGAATCTAATAAAAGAGAAAGTGGGAAAAGCCTCAAACACTTCTGCGTAGACAAAAATTCTCCTGAACAGAACTCCAATGGCTTATGCTCTAAAATCAACAATTGACAAATGGCTTTTGAAGTTGAAAAGCTCTTGTAAGTCAAAAGACATTGTCAATAGGACAAAACAGCAACCCACAAACTGGGAAAAGATCTTTACCAACCCTACATCTGACAGAAGGTTAATGTCCAAACTATATATAGAACTCAAGAAGTTAGACTCCAGAGAACCAAATAACCCTATTAAAAAATGGAGTACAGAGCTAATGAAAAAATTCTTTTCTTTCCATATGTTTTACTGGTTATCTTATTTATTTACATTTCAAATATTATCCCCTTTCTCATTTTCCCCTCCAAAAACTCCTATTCCCTACACCAAACCCTGCCTCAATGTGGGTGCTCCTCAGCACCCTAGCATTCTACTTCTCTGGGTCATAAAGCCTCCACAGGACCATTGATTCCAGATAAGGCAATCCTCTGCTACATATCAAGCTAGAGCCATGGATTCCTGCATGTGTCTCTGTGGTTGTGGTTTATTCCCTGGGTGCTTTGGTTGTTGATATTTTTGTTCTTCCTATGGGGTTGCAAGCCCATTCGCCTCCTACAGTCTTTGCCCTAACTCCTCCATTGGGGTCAACACACTCAGTCCAATGTTTGACTGTGTGTATCTACATCTGTATTGATCTGGCTCTGTCAGAGTCTCTCAGGGTATTGCTATACCAGGCTCCTGTCAGAAAGCTCTTTTTGGCATCTGCAATAGTGTCTCAGTTTGGTGTCTGCAGATGGGGTGGAGCAGTCCCTGGGTGGCCTTTCCTTCAGACTCTGCTCCACTCTTTGTTTCTGCATTTTCTTTTAACAGGAAAAATTCTGGATTATTATTTTTGAGGTGGGTGGGTGGCCCCATCTCTTATCTGAGGGCTGTGTCTATCCACTGGATATGGTCTCTACAGGTTCTATCTCACCTGTGTTGGGCCTTTCAACTAATGTCCTCTCTGTTGTTGGGTTCTGGCAACCTCTTGGATCACAGGCAACCCAGTGAAGAAACATAAGCCTTTTCCTGAGGGCACCAAACATACCGAGGCTGAAAGATAAGTATCTTATGAGTAGATTCAGCTACTTGTGCTGTTCTGATCCCTGGAAATGAGTGATTTACAGCCCCATATTTCATCTTATAAATAAATCCCAATCATCTTCTTACAGATTTACATAAGCAGAGGAAAGAAAAGGTTGACCAGTTCTTAATTAGCCTTCAATGCTTTAATTATCCTATAAATTCCTTCCTCTTTGCTAAGATTTATGGGGCAAAGAATGAAAATTTGAGTATATTTACCAAAACTAGGGAGCTACAAAGACAGTATTTTAGACTTTGATAAGAATTGGCTAAGAAATGTGGTGATATTGGCACAAGATTTGGCAAGAATGCTTTCAAACATTTGTTGAGGTGCCTACCTGCATTGTTTGCCAGGCTGTGAGTGCTCTCCTGAGAAGTAATTCGCGATACTGAAATGCCTTCTATTTGTAGGAAGAAAATGGTTGACTTTGAATTGAATATCACTGATGGATAGTCAATGTATCTATTTCAAAATTTTTAATGGATTTCACACTCAAGGCAATACATAGTTGAAGGCTGTGCAGTTTTCTGCCAATAGGTAGATTAAGTTGCTTAGTGATCCATATGGGTAAATCTTCTCACTAATTAGTGCTCTCATTATCTTTGAAGCTAACAGAAGGTTTTCACCATTAAGGACAAATATGAGATTTATGAGGTTCAGTGTAAACCAATGCCAGGCAAGTTGTCAAAAAAGAGTGAAAAGGCTTTTAATAGGTTGAGGTCCACTTTTAAAATTTGACTTCTTTCACAAGCCCACATAAAGGATACAGTTCTGATTAAGACATTGCCCTTTCTACATGCTCAGTCTTGCAGAGATTTGATAAGCCAGGTTGGGGGATACCCAGGGAAGGGGACCCACCTGCTCATAAGAGAAGAGGAGTGGAAATGGGGAAAGTACTGGGGAAGGAGGTGACCAGGTATGGGGCAGTGAGCAGGATGTAAACTGAATATGTAAAAATGAATAAATAAATTTTTAAAAATAAAGTATTTACACAAATTTTCTCCAGTATGATCTTACACAGCCAACTGTCATATTTAGTGGCTAATACTTGATTGAGTGAGTGTTAAGCTGAGATGAACATACTCTTCTGTCATTTAGTTACTCATACAGGTTCAGTTTCTCTCACTAGAGCCTTCCTAAATATGTGAGGCTCCAATAGAGCTGGAAGAGTCAATTACCTTTAATGATACTCTTTATTTCCTCTGTTTTGTCAGAAGGTTTTAATAAGAAACTGTACTTCCAGGGAAAAACAATGTTCCAAGCCTTCTAAAAGGTGTTGGCAATGACTTTGTGGTATTCAATACATGGTTGCCTATACAAAGAATAGTTACTTACCATATATATATATATATATTTATTATTATTATTATTTTATTTATCTATTTTTATCTTTGGATTTGGGCTGGTGAGTTACAGATAAACGCAGTAAGATCACTAGTTCCATCCCCTTGAGTTTTATTATCATATAAATGCTAGGAAAGATTTTATGTAGCAAGTCTTATTTTAACTAGAAATCATGATTATGTTCACGGGTCATGGTTGTTTTACATGACACATTCAGGGCTTGTCATCCCTTTGTTCCCTTCTATCAAAGACTTAACCAGAAGCAGATTTGAAAAATTAGTCACATTTTTTGGGAAAAAAAAAAAGACATGTCCTCTCATTGATGAATATCCCAATGGGTATTTTCTGCCATTTGACACCTGATTCCTTTTCTTAAAATATCTGCCTTCAAACCCTTCTAATTAAGCTGTAACTTGTGAGTGAGGAAAAATATGGTATAAGCACATTATTTACATGAAGAAGAATATCATTATGAAATTTGTCTTTTTGCAGAAGTGAACTGTTGTAATGGAAACTTAGTACAGTCCATGTAAGCCAGAAATACCTATCTAAAGGGTCTGGGGAGTATTAGTTTCCTATAGCCTTGTTTTTACTGAAGAGGTAGAGCCAAATTTTTAATGTAAACAAGTAGTCTGCTATACACTGGAAAAGTATTTCTTGTTAAGGAAGTTTGCTTTTGCATAAGGCCAGTTAGCAAACAGATAACCTATGCTTCTTTATCCTGCTTCTACAAAGTATTCTCCAATGTGTTTTCCTGGTGGAGTTGAGTTCAGAATGACTTCTGCATTCTTCGCACCATTGTAATAGTCTTAAAGTAGTTTTTGCCTACCTAACTCCTTAGTGGAAATTTATTTTTATAGGTGGCTCCACTAACAAAATCTTAGGTCTTCCATTGGCAAATGAGAACTGTAGAATATATGTGAATAACTTAAGGATCAAAATTATTATAGATTTTTCTTTCTTTTCTTCTAGAAATCAACACCCATCAGTCTGGATTTTACAATGTGCCTGACAAACAAATGCTGATGACAGAGAGTATGTGTAATTTAAATGAAGAACGGATTATACATTAAAGTGCTGAGACTTGGGGCTATGAGGACTCATTGTAGATCTCAGCAAAGCCTAATTCAAGTATGTCTGGGTTCCTTTAAAATGGAAAAGTCCAAGAATACAGGGTTAAAAGAATCGTATGTCTCCTGTATGGTTATACATGAGTAATTGTCCAGAGACTGTTTTAAGTGTGTCAAGCCTATTTTTTGCCATGCTTATTCAAGGCTGAAAACTGTTTATATGACGCAGCCTCTTAAGTAAATGATAATCATGCTACAATCCACAGATCCAGAGAAGCCAAGAAACATGAAAGGCTCAAGGGGTGTGGGTCTTGAAGGGCAGAGGAGATAAAATAGGTTTTGTAGGTGAACTGGGGGTGGGTACGGATGGGAATAGGAGGGAACAGGTGGGGGATAAAGATAGAGAGTATGTAGAGAGATGATTGAAATTGGAAGGTGGTTGGGGTAGAGGCATGGAACTTAGTGAAATGGAAACTCCTTAGATGATAAGGCCTGAACTGTTCATCTTCTACAACAGGGCACGACTTCTAGTGGAAGGACAGGAACACCAATCTGACCTACAATCTGTCCTGTCTGCAAGATGTGTTGGGGCAATAGTGGTTCAGAACTTGGAGGAGTGGCCAAAGAATGACTGATCTAATTTGAGGCCTACACTTCAAGATAAATCTCATGCCTGTCATTGTCTGGATGAACAGGAACCAGAGGCTGGATAGCCCAGATTAGTGATAATTTTCTGCTGTACTCATAGATCAGTACCTCGTCCAGTTGTTAACAGAGAGATGTCCCCCTGCAACAGATGGAAGGGATCTCCATGGGATACCTCTCCTCAGAGCTAAGGAAACAACAAGAAAGAGAGCAGAGGAGGAATTGTGGGAACCAGAGGGGTGGACAACACCAGGAGAGAATGACCTGTGAAATCAATTCAGCAGAGCTCATTGGGGTTTCATAAAGACTAAAGGGGCAATAATGGAGTCTGTACGGCTCCGAGCTAGGTCCTCTGTATTCTGAAAGTAGGAGTGAGGGTGGGTATCTGAATCTTTTTGCCTACTCTTGGGACTATTTTTATCTTACTGGATTGCTTTTTCCAGCCTAGATGTGAGTTTTTCTGCCTGTTTTTATTATATCTTTTTCTGCTGTGTTTGTTGATGTCACTGGGAGGCATGCTCTCTTCTTAAGGGAAAAAGGGTATCTGGAGGATAGAGATGGTACCAGGGAACTAGGAGAAGTAGAGGGAGGTGAAGCAACTGTATGGTATAAAAGAAAAATAAATAAAAATATTATTATCAAAAAAGCTGGCTGGGCAGTGGTGGCACATGCCTTTAATCCCAACATGTGAGAGGCAGAGGCAGGTGGATTTCTGAGTTCAAGATGAGGCCAGCCTGGTCTACAGTGTGAGTTTCAGGACATCAAGACAGCCAGGGCTACACAGAAGTAACTCACAACCCATATGACAGTGTTTTATAGGAAAAGTCACTTGAGACATTTGATCAAAAAGCAAGAAAGGGATCTAGATAGATCTTGGTATGCAAATTGATACCACTTAACTAATAAAAATGCATTTAGTTGTCTTCAGTAAAGGAGAAGAATCAAGAGTTCAGTCTTTAAAATTATTCTCAAGAGAAATTCTGTTTATTTTAAAATTAACTCAAGGAATGTTCCATGTTTGTGTCAGGTGATGCCATGATGGTGAAAAAAGCCAGACTGCAGGTTTGTGATTGCAGAGATAATCAGGAGTGGCTTGTGATACTATGCTGAAAACTACACTGCAGATGTGTCAAGTTATAAAAAATAGCAAGCTCTCCCATCTCTGTAGTTCTCATGAAATACTTCACATGGATGGGCATTTTTAAAAGAAGAATCTTTCTATAATAGAGAAGGAAATTGTTTTAATGCAATAGTGTGATAGAAAGATACACTTTGAAGACAGTAGATAATTGTGAAGCTATTTATAGAGTCAAACTATACACCTAATACAAATCATTACTGACTCTCCTTAATGTGGAAGATTTTACCTTAAAGACTTACTAAGTACTCTTTAAAATTATATTTTTTCATGTTTAATACAAAAATAATGTTTATACTTTTAGTAAAAGTTAGTTTTCAGTGCTGGTGTTCTGATGTGGGACTGTTTGACTAATGAGCTAGCCTTATTCCTGCTAGTTCATCAAGATGCTCCCATTAGAAACCATGGAGCTAAACACAATGACCATGTTAATGAAAACAACCAGGTTTTTCATTATTTTCTGTTAAGATTGATTAAAGAAACTTTTCACTAACTTTTATTATCACCTGATTTATGATTTAAATCTCAATATTATAAAAATATTTTTAGTATGTGAAATATTACATCTTATGTTCCTCTTCAAGGATTCTTGGCTCTAGCTGGTCTCAAGTAGATTAAGTTGTTTAATAATGTTGAACTAGTCTCAAGAAGATAATGTGAACTATATTTGGTGCATAAATAAAAATATTTTAACTAGGTCTTACTATCTTATAGCAATTATGGGACATACGATATAGTTTAAAACATTGATTTAGGTAAAGCTAGCTCCCTATTAATAGCTACAAAGTGGAGAGCAGAAACTAATCAACTCAATTTTTTTCATTTATCCTTTAATTCATTTCTCTAGAGAAAACAATATATTGGTACAAGTATTATGTCATTTCAATGGACTTATAGCAATTTTAGTTTTCTTATGAAACAGAAAATATATGATATAAAGTATTCACTATGCAGAAATACTTTATTTTAGGGGATATTTGTAGCTAATCTACTTAAATCTTTAGCCATGGAAATATTTTTACAGTTTTTATAATTAATTTTCAGATTTTTGTTGTTTGTTTCTAATTCTGAGGATAAATCTCAGAGTCTCTTACATGAAAAGCAAATTTTCTTTCACTGAACCACACCCATAAATCTATGGAATTAATTTTAAAGTGAGGGCTTGACCACATCATAATTTTAAAATTATTCAATAATATTATGAAATACCTTCTAGAACCTCAATTGTATCTAAAATAATTGTGGGAAGACCATTCTCTTTTAGGTTGGTTATGTTCAGAATTATCCTTTCAGACTTAATCAACCAACTGTTAGTACCATACATAATATATACATGAACTCAATGCAGTGTGGACCTTGGAGTTTCTAAAGCAGTAATGTATGCATAGAGCAATGTAGATTAGTAGGCTATTATTTTCTCTGACCAAATACTTCTTCTTACCTCTAGAAATGTAATCTAATAACTTTTCACATTTAAGATAAAATTGTCAGCATTTAAGAAGCATGAAGAAGAAATTGTTATTTATCTGTGATTGGATGAATTAGTCCTTCTGAGGTTCATGTCTTAAGTAGGTTAAGGTTCATCTGCATTTGTCATTCTCTGACTACATTATGACCTATTCAAGACATCCTATATATGTTATTTACAGTCTTGCTATAGATCACTCATGGGATTATGAGCTGCATCAGGAGTTGTAAAACATATCTGTGTCAGTGCTATCTGCTAATGGCATCATTTAACCCAAGCTTAACATTTGCACACCCAATCAAGTGAAGCGAGTGATTAAATAAATTCATTCAGATAAAAAGAGATGACAAGTTCCTAGACCAACATACTTCATTAATAAACAACCCTCCATAAATCCCTATGGATTATATGAAGGGAATGGGAAGACTAGGGACAAAAATCACTTCAAAGTACACCTTTAAGACAAGGAAGAACATGTGTTAATATTCTACAACTGTGGCGAATTTGTTTTAGAATTTATTAATGCAGATGTGTGAGAAAGGGCAAAGGGGAGGTTAGGACTATGAAGCATGATGACCATGCTGCTTTTTAAAAGGATGTAGAACACAGACTATTCTTTTACAGAGAACTTTCTCAGCACCCCATTCTCTTTCCCATACTACTTTTGAAGAGTAAGGATGTTTTTCAAATAAATAAATAAAGAAAGAAAGAAAGAAAGAAAGAAAGTAGGAGAATCCAGGGTTTTTACCTTTTCCTTGCCCAAATTGCCCAGAATGTCTTTTCTGTATGGAATTTTGAGTTAGAGTGCCCTCTAATGTCCTTTCCTCTTGTTACTAAAGTGACAGACAACCTTTTAACTCCAGATAGCAAGTCTGACTTCTGCACTAGAATGTTCCACCAAAGGCATCGATACTGAAGAACAACCCCCATTTCTTTGCTTCTTTCTTCCCTAAAAGGTGATTTTCACAATATCTGAGCAAGGTCTGGTGTTGGAGAAACAGTGCTATATAGAGCACAGAGAAATTAAAGCAGACAAATCATGTCTTCATTGATCTATAAGTGAAATTATTGCATAGAGATATTTGCATGTGGTATTGCAAATTGGTTCAAAACTAAGTAAATTTTTCCTAGCAATTACTGAGAAACAGCCAGGCTTGCAGGGATGAAGTGCATATTTTTCTTTGTCACATGGATTTTTATTAAAAGTGGAAAAGAACTATAGTTCTGTGATTTAAGTAGAAGACCTACGGAAATTTTAGATGAGAAATTTTACACTCTGGACTCTCTTTCCTCTTTTTTCTTTCCTTTTTTTTCTGTTTCTAGAACTTGTATTAATTTCATTCCCCTAATTTGTTTTTCTTACCTAACTGCTACTCTACCCAACATTTTAGTTACATTTCATTATGGGTTTATGTACATATAATGATCTAGAATTTAAAGGAAATGCAAAATATGATCAAAGCATTGTGTATAAACATCCAATGAAGAAATAAAATTGTTTTGTGTAGAAAAATACTTATATGATATTTTTAAAACTGAATGATTCAAACTTAAAGCCCCAAATATGTCATGTATCATATAGAAAGCTTCAAAATTTATGAAGCACAATCTAAAAAGCAAGAAGAAAAATCACATATAATTTGAGGTCATAGGATGGCTGAACAGGTGCTGCATTTTCTATTTTGCTAAATAATTGACCTTAGGAGGAATAAAATTATCAATAGCTGACATCTTCATATAGCATAATGTGATGCTTTAGTAAGAATCATTTTACTACACATTAACATATTCTATGTTTCACTGCTCTAACTTCCTTGGGTGTGGATATTTTCTGGCACCACCTGCTTTTGCAGACTAGTACTTTGGGTAGTCTGTGAGGTATTTTCAGACTAATATAGGAACATATTGATTTAAGTAATATAGCATCATATGATATAACAGCATCAGCCAAAAGAAAATATATATCTGTAAATCAAAATAAAACTAATTTCATACTTTGAAGACCAATTCAGAGTCTAAATTTCACATATTTTATGGGACTTTTCTGATGGCTTATGCTCTACCTCTTTGAAAAATAAAGAACCATTATTAACAAAATACCTCATTATAAAATTAGCCTGAAACTGGCTTCTGAACTTTCTCTTGAATATACAAGTGAGAGCAATATTCACATCACAGCAGTAGGATCATTTCCCTTTTCTGAATCATCAACATATGCATGTGTGTGTGTGTGTTTTGTTAAAGTTGACTGGATGATTATGGCAAAATGATGTAAACAGAGGTTCTAATGACCAACTATCTTTAATTCCCTAAAATAAAAGTATACTTAAAGTCTCCATGAAAATCTGCTGTTTTTCAAAGATACTCTTAAGTAGAAAATATATAAATGTGTGTATACATAACTTTACTGGTTTTTCTTCCAGAGATAAGTTATACCTATCAACATATAACATAAAATTTTATCATTTTTGTTAATATTATTATTCAAAGACTAGATGGATAATAAAATAATAAAACTGCAGTCACATTTGGAAGCTCAGATCAATCTCTGTTTTCTGAAGTCTTTAAAAATCATTACATATTACTCAAAGCCATAAAGAATAAATGGCATTTTAAGAATAAAAGAATAAACTGAAAGTTAATTGTTTTTCTTATAATTATTTTTATTGGATATTTTCTTTATTTACATTTCAAATGCTATCCCCTTTCCTGGTTCCCCCCCCCTCCCGGAAACCCCCTCTCCCCTGCTTCTATGAGGGTGTTGCCCCACCCACTTCCCCTCCCTGATTCCCTTACATTGGAGCATCTATTGATAGCTAAACATAGTAAAAGCAATGTACAGCAAACCAGTAGCCAACATCAAACCAAATGGGGAGAAACTTGAAGCAATCCCTTTTAATTTTTCTAAGATCATTCGTTTCTCCCTGTGACATAAACATAAAAGATAACTAAATCTTTTGATACATGGTTTCTTTGTGTAGCCCCAGCTCTGCTGGAACTTGCTGGCCTGGAACTCACAGAGATCTATCTGGCTCTGCTACCCAAGTGTTGGGATTAAAGGTGTGCACTACCTCTACCTGGCATAAAACATATTTAAAAAGCTGTGGTTTTGCTTCGCAGATCATCTACCTTGCCTGTTAATATGAGCCTTTCCTGTTAATTTACACTTATTTTGTTCATCATCACTTTAGTTTATGCAGATTTAAAATTTTTATACTGATAATAACTGTTTGGTATTCACAGATACTTTTTCTAAAGGCAAAATTCATCCTCCTGTAACCTTGAGCATGGCTTTCATCTTTTATACATCCAATATTTATTGTATATATTGTAACTTGAGTTGTGTTTAACTTCTTTCAGAAAATTCAATGTGTTTGGTAAATTAGATCCTTAGGGGACTACACAACAGTTTAGAAAATAAAACTGACTAATATGACCTTCTTTGAATCTCATAGGCCACTGATTTTAGCTTTATCAGACACAAAACTGGCTCTTTGATAATTTTACTTCTTGAAATGAAACCCACAGGCAATACAACTCCAGTGCTTGAGAAAAGTCAATACAATGCCTTACCTGTAATTCAGGACAAAAGGAGGAGGAAGAAACCTGCTAATAAAATTATTTTACACATGAGACATACACATTCAGAATTATTATTCTAAAAAACGCAATTCGACAGTTAGGTGCCTGTGTACATGCACAATCACTCTGAGTATCATCATTACAAATGGAGGTTGGCCTTGGTCTCTTGCAAGACACTGGTGATTCTTATGCAAAAATTAGTGCTATCTGAGAAAACAACCTACCAGTCTCACTCGCACAGTGAGGACAATTACAATTTTTCCAGGTGTGAATAGCTCTCAAAATATCCCTGAACCTTACATGGTCTAAAGAAATACAATAGTTCTGTTATTTAGCCCATGTTTTGTTTGGAAAGCTTAGTATATATTTTAACTAATGCTACAGTTGTTGAAATGGCTGTAAGAATCTAAGACTAAGAACAGAAACTTTACTGATCAGAGAAGTCTCTACATTTCTAGAAACTGTTGAGACAAGTCTTGCTGAAATTCTAACCATGCTGATATTCATTCTAAAACAGAACTTATTATATTTTAAACTGTGTAATATTTATCTAGTTGTTATAGTTATCTTTTAAATATAGAAAGGAGGAAATAACACAACTCATTAAAGTAAATAGTTTCCATATAAAAATACAACTCTATAGATTGGATAATTCATACCTTCAATCATTTCACTATTGCAAGTAATGCATTATTCTAGGCAATTATTTGATGAAAGCTAAATAAAGTGCATTTGATGACAGAAATCTTCATTCGTAAGGTGATTCCATTGACTTGGATACTTAAAAGTCACAGTACCCATAGCAAATCTGTTACTTGTAGAATAAATGAAGATTGGAAAGCTATTGAATTCTTCTACCTTGACTGCTAATAGATTCAGTACTTTTATTTGCAGATGTTGTTTCAATAAAATCTAAACAAAACATAAAATTCTAAAAATTTACATTTTAACTACATTCAATGTCCTTAGTCCTTTTGTTATAATTAAGCACATCTTTCACCTGATAAGAATTCTTAGTATTATTCCAAATGAAATGCATAATAGTTTATGAACTCAAGGTCAGAAGCTTCACTGAAGTTTACAGGCGGCTTTCTCAAAAACATTATTATGTCACCAAGGACTACATGTTTAATTATAGGTTACTAAGTAATAAAATTACTAAAGAGGATTAAAATAACATTTTCTCTGTTACACATGTTAGTGCCATCTTGATTCTACAAAGTATACCTTGTTAGTCAATGCCACTTCATTAATAATTAACTAAGATATTTGGTTTTTATTACATCCATTATCAAGTCCCTCTTCAACCCTTATAGCTTCTTTCTAAACTTCTGGCTTCTCACAAAACCTCTGAGTCATCAATCCACAGTGATTTTGCTTCCTAGTGTTGTTTACATACATTTTAAATCCATTTATATGTCTTAATAGCTTTTAGGCAAGAAGATTCAAGTGGTTTAAAATGCCCCCACATGGCTCTATGGCCCCATAACATTCACTTAGGGATCAGATATACACAAAGCCATTCCTCCTGTGACCTTCTCATTAACGATTTTACTCACAGAGCTTTAAGGATGTGGAAAGTGAAAAATAGAGTTCTTGTCATTGAAACATACAATATTCAACAATGCCAGCATCCTGAGGTACTTTGTCTTTTGTGTTTTTTAATACAATAAGACTAATTTAAATTAGGAAATAAAAACAAAGACACATTTAGTTAGATTGAAATCAATAGTATATATATTCAAAATCTCCATTTGAAAGCAAATCTGTTCTGTTAATTCACTTCCTTACAATTATGTCTGTTATTGGTACTAAGAGACTTGATGAGTATGTTGGTTAAATAGGGTAAATCCACATTTAGATAAACATAAACAAAGACAACAAAACCCAGGCTTACTTATTTTTAACATCTTGTGAAATTAACTGACTTCTTCAATAAATGTATTTCATGGGCTTTACTAATACATGTCCCAGTTCTAGAGTGAAATCCCAACTCAATATGTATATATTACTTTAGATGTTGCTGATGAATGGTAACAAGATGTTCTTAGTCAGGGATCCCCAGTCTACAAAAAAGAAAAGGGGGCAGAGACATGTGTTTTCAGATCGAGTAATTACGTGAGTTTTGTAGAAGGTGGGATGTTATTCTCAGCAGTGTTACAAATAAGAGTCCTTTAAGAAAGATTTCAGATCGGAAGACAAAATAAGTCACAACAGGCAAAAATAAAAGCAGGCAAAAGGGAAGTATTTTAATATCATTTGTTAAAATTATTTCCTAACAACTTGAACTATAAGATTGATATGGAATTTTAAAAGAAAGAGGATACAAGGTAACAGTTTAATGTTCTTAAAGACTAAGAAGTCTAAAGCTTGCAAAAGTTAATTAGAAGATTTGGTGACATTTCTGTTGAATTTCTAATGAACAATTACAATTTATTTCATGGATATCTTCAAAAGATATCACTTAAGGTTTAAGAAAAGGGATAGGGATAGAACAGAATGCAATCAATAAATGTGAAAGTGGTTAGTCCCTTTTTTTTTTTTTTATCGAATGGGTATAGGGGTGGGATCTGTCTTAATAACTACTGCTTCACAATGTAGACTGTTCCAACTTATGTCCTGCCTTCCAACTCCAACACACCATATAAACTAGAAATACTGTAAGAAAAAGTAGAGCAAATCTGGAGCCATTAATTATGCCCGCCCCCCAGTTTTTCCAATGGAAAATATTCTTTTTCTGATTGTTTTTATATTCTCTCATTTCCAAATGATTGATTTTATCTGGCAGGTGCTTGGTCTCGGGTAGTTTACCAGTATGCAATTATATCTGCTACCACTCCTTTAGAGTACTTCATACTTTTAGTCACCATAATCAGTAAATTCAGAATTTTATTTTGCCCAAAATATATACTTATTTCCTAAATAAATTTTGCCTTTGCTATTGTGGATAGTATGGGTTTTAACTAATGTGAAATGACACGAACCACCTTCACAAACATATGCAGAATAAGTACCTTAAATTTCTAGCTTGCTCTGTCTGCCCCTTCCTTCAATTGTCAGACAACTATTGACTTTTTTCTCTCTCCATGGTTTAGACTTTCCTAGTATTCATTTAAAATAGTATGCATTTAAAATAGAATAATTTCAGATTGCTTCTTTCATTTAAAAATATTATGTTTCTTTTCTGTCTCTCCACAGATTGATGCCTACCTTGTTTTTAAAAATGAGTAAAACCACAATGACTGAGTACACCCTAATTTATTTTCCAATCTGCTACCAAACGAAATCTTGTCTATTCACAAATTGTGCCAATTATGACTATAGCTACTGCAAACATATACATGTGTATTTGAAGGAATATATTTGTAGTGTCTCTGGGAAAATACTTTGCAGGTTGCTGGATTGTAAAGTAAAAACATTGTAGTTTTATGAGGAACTACCTGAAACCTTCATGATGCCTTTGCTTTAATAGATGAATAGTATTTGGTTGTGTATAGCAGGGTGCTACCCCAGAAGCTTTGCCTGTCTGTGGGATATGTTCTTATAGATGACTTGCTTTGTCTGGCTTCAGTGGGAGAGAATGTGCCTGGGATGGGGGGAGGAGAACAGTAGGGAGGCGGGGAGGAAGGGTTGTATGGAAGGGTGACTGGGAGGAGGGGCAATGAACTGGATATAAAGTGAATAAATAAAAAAGTACATTTCTTCACAATATAAAAATAAAGGTTTGTCTTCATGATTGTCTGGGGGAAAAAGGAATAGAAACTACCAAACTGACTTCTAACATGAACGTACCATTTCATGTTCCTGCCAGCAGAGTATGAACACTCCTGTTCGTCTACATCCTTGTAGGATTTAGTGTTGTCAGTGTGCTATGCTAGATTTGTGTATACTCTAATGGATATGTACTATCTTCTTGTCTTAATTGGTACCACACAAAAATAAGTCCATAGTTTTGATATTGAATATCATTTTTAACATGCACAGGAAGAAAACAATTTTGTTAGATTGAGAATGACCATGTCTACCATTTAAGGGCCTCAAGAGGCACAAAGAATCAACAGCAAAATATGCTTGTTAAAAGTTCCTTGTTGCCTTTCAGTGAACTGCTTCCCTTCTTTGTCCATCTTAATAATGCTTTTAGTGCATTTATCTCTCTTGCCAAGACTATGTTGATTTAAACATTTGACATAATTATGATTATTTTATATTGTCTATTCATTGACTTTATGACATTCAAAATAAATCATTAACAATGAGGAATATAGCTATATAGCAGTCTAAAGACAGAGTAAATTTAATAAGCATGCAGAACTTTGTATGGATTTCAAATATAAGTATATTTTCTAACTCTCATAAGAGAAGTTTCAGTGAAATAAATTGCACAGTGAGATTTACCCTCTGGTCTTCCTTCTTTCAGTGATTCAATAATCATTCATGGGATACATGCTGTGAAAAACACCCTGCTAAATGATGGGAGAGGATAATTAAAAAGCTACGGCTTTTGCCCTCAAAGATTCCACAGTCTAGTAGACCACACAAGCTAAGTGCAGAGCAGTATAACAAATGTTATTCTAGTGTTCTTCTTTACATACAAATTGCATATAAAGCATACTTTCAGACAGTGACTAATAAAGGAGAAGCCTTGAGTCCAGATTCCACCTTAATTATTTCTTATAATAATACCAAGAAAGAACTTATTTATGCTAAAAATATGTAATTTCTAGTATGCATTTCCATTAAAAGGAAAAGTAGGACCAAATTACATGTAAGAAAGATTAGAGATTTCTAATCACATATTTAAAGTTTTATTTGGTTATGAGTTCTGTGTACTGCTTTAGAAACATGCTTACTGTGAGATTTTCCTTGTTTCTATGGAATTCAAAAATATCTCCTCTAACTTATGTCTCTAGGGATTAACATTGGAAAATAGCATTGTTCTATAAGGTGTGGTAAACCAAATATGCTTATTTCCACAAGAAGATAAACTGGTTTGCATTATAAGCTTGGCAGGACACAAGCCCATCTGCTGACAAAAGACATTTTCTACAAAATAAAGCTGAAGGAAGCACCTGCTGCAGATATATGAATAAAAGAATTATTCTCAGGAAATTATCTGGATGGATTCTGTAGTAAGAAGGCTTTGGTGGGCTATGTTTTGTTTTTACTTTCAGTTGTTTAAAAACAATAAATCTTTCTCATTATACGACAATGTGAAATCTGATTATATCAATGGTCACTTTAACGAATATTGAATTGATTATTAGATATTTCTAGACAATTTATAGGATTTTGTGAACTTTGATCATAAATATAGGGTATGTTTATTGTGTATACATATGCATAGTAAAAACAGTAATCCCATTCTCAACAAATTTATTTCAAAATATTTCTAAGGTAACTTTTAATAAAACTTCAAACAGAAAAGTCATATAATTAAAATAACAAATATTACTAGACTTAGAAGCAAAAATATGATGTTTCCCTGTGTCTGTGTGTAGGGTATGTATGTGTGTGTGTGTGTGTATGTGTGTGTACATTTGTGTATGTTCCTGTGAGTCCATGTAAGCACACGTCTGCTGTGTGTGTATAGGTCCTATCCCGACTTTCAGACTGTTACTAATGATCCATCCACCTTAGTTTGAGATAGTCTCAATGGCCTTGGCTTGCTTCTTCAGATATATTTTGGGAACATTAAATTCCAGGGATCCAATCTCTCATATATAGCTTTTAGCTAGGTTCCCAAAGGGATAAAAATTAAGGTTCTCATACTTGGAATGCAAACACTTCATTGACTGAATTATCTTCCTAGCCCTGAGGATATGTTTGATTACAAAGAATTATGAACTATTGGCTGTGTTTTCTAGAATGAAAACAGGCTATTTTTGAAAAAAATAAGGGGGAAAAAAGGGGGGGAACAGGCTATTTTCGAAAGGTTTATGGAAATTTTAGAAAATACATGCATATTGTCACCTGATGGTTGGGGCTGCTCAGCATTGCCACAACTGTCTCAACAAATATGAGAATATGAGGACAGATACATCACTGAGACTACCTGCTTAGATATACCCGTGTTCAGTATATATCTGAAAACTACTGGAGAGAGTAGATTTCAAATCTCCTCCCTCAATCAAACAGCATATGCAATAATGCACTTGCTAAATAGCTTGACTTACCCATTTCACAGTGAATCCATATACCAAAAAAAAAAAAAACCTCTCTAAATAATAAATACATCCTGTCAAGTAGTATTAATATATTAAAATATGAAATATATGACTTAAACTAGGAAATAAGCTACATCATGAACATTAGTTTTTTAATTGACCGTAAAATTTTCTATTTGAAAAATTATAGAGATTTTGTACAGGCAAGCACAGCTGCTGTGAGCTCAAGAGTACAGCAGTTCTGTCATGTCTAAAAGATACTGTTTTGTTCTGGTTCTTCAGTATTCTAAGCTTCTTTGTGTCGTGGGGAATTTTTAACAGAGCAATTGTATCTAGTGTGGATTCCGAAGTGATGGCATCTAGGCTTTGAAGTAACTTTTTGTAGATAGACTGTATTGTTATCTGAGGTTTCAGGAGTTGCTCTTTCTGAAGGATTCACAGAGCCTTGGCATAACTTAGTCTGAGACATACCTGTCAAACCAGGAAGTCTTGTATGGCTGAGAATTGCTTAGGTAATTGTTAAACTTCAGACAACTCCTACATCCGATAAGAGGTTTGGTATGTAGAAATTGACTTGCTGAAAATTTCTTTTTTTTTTTTTTTTGTAACAATAAAGAAGTTTCTGCAAAGAGTTTGGAGTTCAGTCCATCAGAGGCTGTTTCACCCTGATGTCAGAAGCCATACTACAGCCTGCATTGTCTCTCTTCTTCTGATGAATCTGCATAACTCAAAACTCTGACATTTTTGTGCAGTGGGAGGTGGTTAACTCACTGACAACTGGACTAAATGCAAAATATCTCTGTCTGTTAGAAATTGAGCCACAGCAGGACATCTCTATTACACCCTGACCCCCCCCCCCCCAAGGTTCAGGAAACAAGGCAGAAAGACTGCAGAACTATCTAATTTTTCTTGAGACAGGGTCTCTCATTGAACCTGAAACTTGCTATTTCTGCCAGGGTACTTAGCCAGCAACACCTCTCTCTCTCTCTCTCTCTCTCTCTCTCTCTCTCTCTGTGTATATTGGTGCCATTCCATGTCAGGATACTGAAAAGCACAAGATGCTAGTTTTAGTTTATATTGGTGCTAGGGATCCAAACTCAGGTCCTCAAACTTGTTCAGCAGCTATGTTACTCACTGTTCAACAGGCTCCACTGAAAAGAGACTTCCTCTTTAATTTCTACTTTAAATTTTGTTTCATCAAGTGCTCAAATACATACATTATATTTACAATGAATTGGAAGGTCTGGAAAGATAAGCTATAAAACCATTTACTTTTTAGTATAGATGATGGGATATCAAGAATTCCTTTTTTTGTACTTGACTGAATAATATAAAGTTTTCTCCATTGAAATAAAAAACTAAGTATATGTCAATAAAAATTAATAAGCTGTGGATCCTGAGAAATGAAATCATGAAAGTTGTATTGAATACTTATAAATCTGTAAATATTTGACATAAACTAGACAATAAAAAGTTGACCTACTTATAAACAGGTCTACTTCCTTATTCTTCTATTTACTGTCTTTTCTCTTGTACCTTTGGACTGCGAGCTAGAAGGAGAGTCAAAATATATGAATACCCTTACTAAAGTAGGTGGCGCATAAAATGGGGCTTAAGCCAAAATGGTTAACTCTGCTTCAAATCTGGTAGAGGAAAAGGCAGATTATGAGGGGATAGAAATGTTCTCTAAGAAGGTTGCCAAATAGCACTGTTGTTGCTGAGTGGTCTCCTACTTGTTTCCATTGGGAATATTTTGGTTTTGTTTTGTGGTCTTCATGTACACTATTTTGAAAATGATTGAGGGAAAGCTGACAACTCTCTTATGTTAGAAAAGATTGCAGAGTTGGCCAAGCACTTAGAGAGTTTGTGAATAGAAGAAGTGCTTCAGAAGCAAAAAGCCAGTGGAAGAAAAACAACAGGATTCAGGTTTGGTTTCTGAGACTGGGAATATACCACACAATCCTGTAAGACAAGCAGTTATAGAAAGAGCTAACCCTACCTAAAAGAAATGATTTTTACACACAACAAAAAAGGATTAAAACCCCCAGGGACATACTAAATAATGCTCTGTTAACTCTGAATTTTCTTAATATTGGTGAAAACAAACAGAAAAACAGTACCTGAGAGACACTGGGTTATTGAAAAAAAACAAAACTGAGGACCCTCGCCAACCAAAATACTATAAGAATGCATTGATACTAGAATGAAAACTTGAAATACTTTTAAGTTGTGGTCATGGTTATGCTTATATACCTATAAGAAAATTAAAAATATGGTTATCAAATAAATTATAAAGATTAGATCTGACCACAGAAAATCCCTTATTAGCTAAGACATGAATGTTTTCACAAAGCAACTATCCTGGGTGATTCATTCTCACAAACTGTCTCAGATACTGATTTCTCAAAAAAAAAAAAAAAAAAAAAAACTGCACGCAAATCAATTTCAAAAGAACAAACCCAAATGATAAATCACACAAAGACTGGACAACACATAGACCAGACAGACAATACATAGACTGAACCAATAACGCATAGACTGGACAGACAACACAGAGACTGGATAAATACAGAAACTGAGCTAAAAATACTATCAATAGCTTTTTTTTTTTTTTATTTTTCAGGTTAAACATTTTTCCTGCTTTGGACCTCTAAAAGAAATTCTTTGTGCCAATTTTATAGGAAGAAATTATAAGAACATTATCACAATCCCTTAAGTTGGTGTAGATGGTTTTGGTTGTTTGAAGTTCTAGGATAATAGTTTATTTTGATTGAACTATTGTATATTGGTAGGATTTAAAGATGTTTTGTTATATCATATTATTCATAAGCTATTGAAAATGTGCTGTAAAATTCTTGTTTTGTGGTTCATATAATTATGTTTATTGTAAGTAGATTGTTAATATAAGGGAAAAAGACATTTTTTAAACATAAAAGATAATGAAGTGAAAATATCTGTTTGTATCACATAATACTTTCCTGAAGTTGATTCATGTTTGCTAAAGCAGACTCATGTGCTGTTTTGCTGAAACAAACCAGTGATTGAACTATGATGATTGAAAAGAGTACAAGTAAGCCCCAGCAGACAGTGACAGTGCACTTGCATTGTTAGATGTGCAAAGCTTCATCAGTCTCACGTCTTCACTGCTCTTCACTTCATTGAGAGAGGCATGAGAGAGAATGCCTCCTGGCATTCTGGTTAGTTCTGGTCACACCCACTCACTCGTTCTGATTGGTTCAAAGACTGGCTATTTCTGCTGGATGGTGCCACCACTGTTGATTTGAATTTGGCAGCACTTTTAAACTGGACTGCTGGTATCCTGACAATGAAGATTAACCCCACCACCACCACAAAAAAAAAAAAAAAAAAACAAAAACCTACTTCCAAACAGGTTTACCTCCCCATTGTCCTATTACCCATTGTTTTCTCCCCTCCCCTGGGACAGTGGACTAGAAAGGAGGGGATTGAAATCTTTGATAACTCTTATTAAAGTAGTTTTTTAAAAAGTCTAATTTTACTTATATGTACAATTTGCATAAAATAATTTGTCCATAGTGATGTTCGATGTAATATCACTATGTAGCAGTAGTAAGGTACTAGGAAGTGAAATACCAATCATTGTTGTTCTTTTATACTGAATGTTGTCCTTATGAGAAAACATACCCGATGAAGAGTTTGAGTTAGGTTTAGTTAATAGAATGAACTGCTTCTTGAACGGTTAGCACTAAAGTGAAAAATATGTCCATTGCTCAGATTTACAATTCACCCTTCTCAACATTATTCTACTAATATGAACATGAAGGATGTGATAACTCACTGTAGAAGGATTCACAGTCTGAGATAAATACACTGTTCTCCCATTTCCACGGTCACCTCTCTGCTTGCTTTTGGAAAGTGTTTCTTTGCTTGTTTAACACATATAGGTATATAAACGTATGTGTGTTTTGTGTGTGTGTGTGTGTGTGTGTGTGTGTGCGCGCGCGCGCGCACGTGTGTGCGTGTGTATATAAGGATGCATGTTTATGTGTGTATGACTGTATCATTTACAGGATACCTATTTGATAGCTTTAACCAACTCTAAAATCTCTCAGCTTCAAAGATAGCCCCATTATATTTGATTTAAACTCCCTTCCCCTACAAGCATCTATGGGAAAAATAATTTCATTTTTCTCTTGCTTTATCAAATTATTTGCTAAAAGACAAATTCTACTGGTCACTTACCTTTACATACAAAAGAAGTTATATTTCTTCATAACTCTCTAAGAAAGTATTAAAATTTCAATTCATGTTCATGAGACTTTTTCTGGGGTTTTATAAGAACAACTGTTTTTCGTGGTAGTTTTGAGTGTTATGACATTGGTCTCTTCATCTGACATGCTTTGTTCTTTCCTTTTTCTTTTTTTAAAAAGATTTATTTATTTATTTTAAGTATATGTGTACACTGAAGCTGTCTTTAGGCACACCAGAAGAGGGCATTGGATCCCATTACAGATGGATGTGAGTCACCACATTGTTGCTGGGAATTGAACTCAGGACCTCTGGAAGAGCAATCAGTGCTCTTAACTGCTGAGCCATCTCTCCATCCCACATGTTTTTATCTTAAGCACTACAATTTTATATTTGATCAATATTCCTTAACTTTATTTGTCATAAGTACATAATGTAGTATTTTCATATATGTGTACAGTGTGCACCGATCATATCTCTCATCCAGTTTCTTGTAATACCCCTTCCAAATATCATCTACTTTGTGCTGTATTTACATGTCAACACTTTTAGCCTCCACATGTGTAATGAGAATCTGTAATACATGTCATTCTGTGTCTGACATTTTATTGATTCAGCATAACATTCTATAATTATATGTGTTATTTTGGAAATGACAAAACTGCATTCTTTCATATAGATAAAATGATTCTGTTGTATATATTTCCATATTTTCTTTATTTACTCATAATTTTGAGACCAAACCTTATTACATATCTTAGTTATTATTAATAGTACTGCACTAGGCAAGAGATTGCAGTAATATACTAAATGCCATAATTTTATATCCTTTGAGTATAAACAGAAGTGGAAGATCTGTATCATATGATAGTTCTATTTTAGGTTATTTTTAGAATGTTCTTGTATTCTTAATAATAGTTGCAGTAATTTATGTTCCAACTAACGATGTGTGAGCTTCTGTTTCTTCTCATAACCACCAGCATTTATTATTTATTTTCATTATAATCATTTCAACCTGGGTGAGGTGATATTTTTATTACAGTTTTAATTTGACTTCTATTACAGCTAATGAGATTTCTATATTTATTAGTCTTTTTGTTTCTTATTTTGAGAAATATATGTTTAGATCATTTGTCCATTTTTAATTTGAACAATTTATATACATTAACAGGATATCTTTGAAAGAAATTACAAAAGCTATCTTATCACAATAGTTACAAAAATGTGTAAGCGGATAGTATTTTTACAAAGTACTATGGATTAAAATTATGCTAAAGGATAGAACAAATAATTCCATGAATTGTCAATTATCATCCATATAAATTTTGCAGAGTATCTAAATTTATAGAAGTAGAAAGTCCCTTCTTTTTCTTTACTGTTGAAGACTAGAAAACTTGTAGAGTACAGAACAAAATGAAATGACTACTGAAGAGAGTAAGTTTCTCTTTTTTGTGGTAAAAAGACAAAACTATCAGATATAGAGTATAAAGTGCATTTAAACATTGTATGGCATATTTTTCGAAGATTGAGCACTTAATACAATAAAACATGCTAGTTTTTAAACTGTACATTCGACTTGTTTACACAATATGTAAATTAAGGTGGACATGATGTTCCTGCCTGCAATCCTACTTGTAAGGACATCTTGAAAAGTCTATATCATAAGGCCCATGTAATACAAAGGATTTATTTCAGTAAACAAATAACTTGAATATTACTTTTGAAAAAATAAAGAGCACTAAATATACTTTAGAAGAACAAAAATGAAAAGTGTCACCAATCACAAGCACTGGCTAAGAAATAGTGTAGTTGGAATTTTCATGTTTCATTGAGATGAAAATAAAAATGGTGAGGGAACTCATTAGGAATAGCTTAGGAAATTATATAAGATGATCAGAGTCTTTCATAATAACACAGAAATATTACTGTAGTATATTTAAACATGATAAATACATATTTTATGTATATATATTTCTAAGTAAATGTTCTTAACAAAGTTATTTATAATAATATAAAATAAAGCAATCCCAATGTGAATTACTTTCATAAGTAAACTGGCATGGCATATCTATCAATAAGCCTTTTCTCTTCAAACATCAATAATTAAGAATAAAAATAATATTCCAGCAGAAGGCAGAAAGGGGAACTCTCTTGTATTAGTTACTATTCTGTTGCTATAATAAAGCACCATGACCAAAGGCAAGTCAGGATTAAAATACCTATCTATCTCTCTATCTCTCTATCTACCATCTATCTCTCTATTTATCTATTTATCTTATCTATTATTATATATTGATTTATGGTTTCAGAAAGATAAGAATCCTTAATGATGACGATGGGAATGTAGCAGCAACTAGCAAGCATGGAGGTAGGTGAAGGTATATAAGAAATTGCATCTTCAACTACCACTAGGAAGCAGAAAGAGTGAACTGGATGTACAGTGAAGCTATGAAGGTTCCCTCATACTATCCTATGAGACATATACCCCCTGCAAAGCTTCACTTCCCTCTCAGCTCCCCAAACTACACCATCAACTGAAAACCACATGTTCAAATATCTGAATCTACGCAGAACATAGGAGACATTTCTCAGTCAGGCTTCCATACCTCCAGCTACCCAAGAACAAAATTTAAACAGGTCTGCTTTTATGAAATCAATAGAGAAGCACAATGTGCAGTTTTAAATGTTAAAAGAAAATGAAAATCAATCCCTTCAAAGAAACATTACCTACATTTTGTACTTAACAAAATTATCCTACACAACAACAACAAAACCCATCGGCATTTCATCAGATTAAAGGTGCTCATCAGTACAGCTTCTTTGAAAGAAGCTTTATAAAGAAAAGAAAATTGTATAAGTCTGAAGTTTGCATCTATATCTGGGAAGGAATAGTGTTTGGGATGGTAAATAAAAGTAAAATAAACATATTTTTTGGATCGTGTAATTTTATGTGAAGGACCACTTTAAATAATAGTAGTTATCATGTATTTGCCTATTTTATATGCTTACAGATGAAGGAAATCAAAGACAGTAATTTTCTAGATAATGGGAAAGAGTAAGTGGACAATCTGTCAATGGAACTTAGACTGCCTATGAGTCACTGAAAGGTTTGGATCTGCAGCACAAGAAAAATAATCAATTATGGATGGGGGAGGAAAGATACTGTGAAAACCACAGTAAAATCTGCTAGATTGGTTCAAATATTTTTCTAATGTCTTGGAACAGGATGGATGTATATTTCTGGAACAAAACCTTTTATGATTACTGAGCCAGTATTAATCAACTTACCAAAAAATGAGACATTTTAATATTTACGAAGAGCTTCATAGGTCAGTGACTTTATATTTCCTTTCTAAAAGCCCAATGAGAGAGACTGTACACGCTTTGCTTTATTATCCATGGTTATATTTCAGATTTGACAGTATGTCTCTTCTTCTAATGCCTAGAACAGTGCACATTTCTGGAATCTTTGGCCTCTTAAATGATGGATATTTCAAGCTTCAGTGAGCGTGAATTAGTGGCTTATTTCCATGAGGACAGATGATATGGATCCAGTTGCACACACAGTGTTATGTCTATAGAATTGACAGTAACTTCTTCACTTATTTGATTGAAAATACGAATTAAAGCATCTTTGAAATGAGGCTAAGTTCTCAAATATCCCTGTCTTTGAAATGCTTGGTCACTTGATACTATGTCAGTTGATAGTAGCTGTAGATTACTGGTCTTTACAAATCTGATTTCTGAGCATCAATTAGACTAAATAGTTGTTCAGGGAAGATTGATTATGAATTCAAGATACCCAAGGTGGCTAGTTTTGTGTCAACTTGACACATGCTAGTCTCACGAAAAGAAGAGAATATCAACTGCGAAAATACCTTCATAAAATCAGGGTCTAAAGAAAAGCCTCTGGGGCACATTCTTAATTAGTGACTAATGTGGTTAGAGCCAAGAGCATTGGGGTGAGGCCACCCATTTTTTGAGGTCTTGAATTATATAAGAAGGCATGCTGAACAAGTCGTGAACAACAAACCATTAAACAATATCTCTCTTTGGCCTTTGTAACAGCTCCTGACTCCAGGCTCCTATGCTATTTCAATTCCTGTCCTGATTTCCTTCAGTGCTGGACTATGTTGTAGAAGTGTAAACTAAATAAACCCTTTAATACCTAAATTATCTTTTGTCATGGTGTTTCATCCCAGCAACAGTATCTCTAAGTAAGACAAATTGGTCCCAGGACAGTGGGGTATTGTGACAGACTTGAGCATATATTTTTAGAAGGACTATGAAAGAACTTTGAAACTTTTGGGATGAAAAAGCCAATAGATATTCAAACCTTAGTGCTATATCTATAGGAATATGGAAGATAAGAGTGTTAAGAGGAATGAAAATGATTTAATTATGGTTTGTGAAGGTTCAGAGGAAGTTTGAGTCATATAAAGACTATCTGGCCCATTGCATACTTTTAATTACGAATGTATGGTCTGGTCAGCTGTGGCTGAAGAGTGCACTGCGATTAATAAGAGAGCACAGCATTGTAGTGACATTTTTGAGTTACTTGGACAATTGATGCTGGTTACATGGAGCAGAGAAATTAGCAATGGTTAAAAGAGGCCAATATCATTGAAGTGAAATCTTCTGGGAAGTATTTTCTTGAGTCAGCACGCATAAGCTGTGACCAAGGTTATACCTCCAGGCTGCCAGCTGAACGTGGTAGTGTAAGAGTCACTCAGTTGGTACTGCACGTAAAGGCGTGAAGGGTCATGAAGAACAGCTGAGGCTTGACACAGTGGATGGCTAGGAGAGGCAATAGATGAAGGTGTATCCTTAGTAGCAGTCAAAGTCCCAGGTCATTGCAGAAAAGTTGAAGTTTCAAACCATGGAGAGAGTCCAGGAGAGTCTGTTTGTTAACATGCAGGAAAGCTGCAGCAGAAGACCCCTGTATGTTGTATATTGCAGATCCATGGATGAACACAACGAATAGCAGCAGCAGTATAGTAGAGTCATCTGGAGGTTTTAAGTATGTAGAGGGCAGAACTAAAGACTTGACTCAAACCTTTGGCATGCCCAGAAGATAGTAAGTGGATCTCAGACATTGGACATTGAGTTATTTACATGAATGGAGTTTACTTTTACTTGATTTGATCATCACTGTTCTTCCCTCTGATGTAAGGAAATATTCAACTTATTTTTGACTTCATAGGAGATATCATAGTCAAAACAAGTTAGATTTAAAATACTTTGGATTTTTAAAGACATTGACTCTCATAGTTGTTGTTGTTATTATTATTATTATTATTATTATTATTATTATTATTATTATTATTATTTAATCTTTCTTTACAGTCAGTCATTATCCTCCTCCAGGCCTACCATATTACTGTTCCTCATCCCATTCCTCTTCCTGTCTCCAAGAGGATGCTCCCACACCCCCAACTCCCTCCCCACCAATCCTCCCTACTCCCTGGGGCCTCAAGTCTTTCAAGGTTTAGGTGTATCTTCTCTCACTGAGACCAGACCAGGCAGTCCTCTGCTGTATATGTGTCAGGAACCTCATACCAGCCTGTGTGTGCTACCTGGTTAATGGCTCAGTGTCTGAGAGATCTTGGAAGTCCAGATTAGGTGAGACTGCTGTTAGGGTCACCCTCCTCCTCAGCTTCTTCTAGCTTTTCCATAATTCAACCACAGAGGCCCCCTACTTATGCCCATTTGTTGGGTGTAAATATCTGTATCTGACTCATTCAGCTGCTTGTTGGGCCTCTCAGAGGGCAGTCATGCTAAGCTCCTGTCTATAAGCATACCATAGCATTAGTAATAGAGTCAGGCCTTGGAGCCTCCCCTTGAGCTGGATCCCAATTTTGGTCCATCACTGAACCTCCTTTCCCCCAGTCTCTTCTCTATTTTGTCCCTGAAGCTATTTTAGACTGGAACAATTCTAATTCAGCATCAGAGTTTTTGACTGTGGGATAGCAACCCTGTCCCTCCACTTGATGCCCTGTTTTTCTATTGGGGACTCTCTAAAGACACTGTTTTAAAGAGAATGCATTTTCACACATTAGAAAATTTAAAGGCTGTGAGATTTAAGTTCATAAAATATTTTATATTGTGATGTGTTGCTTGTGGCCCTGACTGAGACCCTTGGGTAGCGGGGTTAGGAGGCACAGAATCAACAACACAGACTCTAGGAGTTGGTCAAATGGCAAAAGCAGACTTGTTTACTACAGGAACTGGGAAGCCCTTTATATCCCATCTCAACATCTCATTGCTCTCAAGTAGCCAGATATGATGCTGTCTTTTTCTCAAAGGCTTGCACCATTCTTGCTGCAGCATCAGGGTCTCTATCTGTGCTGGCAGATTCTAGGTTGGCTCAGGGAGGGATTATCACCTGCATTGTGGCTGGGCCTGCTTGGCTAAGTTCCTCCTATAATGATGTCTCTATTAATATGGGATTTTATAGGAAAAGAAATGTTACGACTTACCAGTGATGTATTTGTGTGCCACATTGACAAGAGTTCAGTTGTGCTGGTCAAGTTGACCCAGATTAGAGTCATTAGAGAGGAAGAACCCAGAGTTGAGATAATATCTCAATACCTCAAATCCTATAGGGCATTTTATTAATTAGTGATTTGTGATGGAGTACCTAGCACATTGTAGGTTAGGTCACTCCTTGACTGGTGGTCCTTTGTACAAGAATGAAGGCTGAACAAGTCTTGGAGCAGTAAGTAGCACCCCTCTATGTCTTCTGCATCAGTTTGTGACTTCAGGTTCATGCCTTGTTTATGTTCTTGTCCTGACTTTATTCAATGATGAATGATTTGAAAGTATAAAATAATGAATCCTTTCTTTCTCAAGTTGTTGATAATTGAGTTTCATCACAATAATAATAACTGTAAGGGAGGTCAGATTCTCAGTGTTGGTGTAGGACACACCTAGACAAATTCTCACTACAAAGTGGATTTATTAATATGGAAAGGCAAGCAAGCAAAGGCAGACAGCAAGCAGCAGCAGCAAGCAGGTGTTTTCTTTGCAAGAGTATGTTTTCAAGAAAATGGGGGAATCTCTGCTAGGGTGAATTGGTAAATTCTGATTGGACAGGTTTAGCAAATAATGGATCTTGGTTGTTGGACCTTGGTGTTTTCCTTAGGAATGAATTAGTGATGAAATAAGGGAACAGAACTTGGGGCTGTCTTTAGAAAAGTAATCTATTGGTTTTTGAGCAAGGGAGTAGAGGGTAAAAGCAAGACCTGTCAGTGCCATGTTTTCCATGCTCAGACCTGTGTTTGCTATTCTTAAGACTATTATAGCCCTATAGTAACCTTAACTAAGATACTACTATTTGTACATTTGGTAGAGATTATCCTGGGCAAAGTGGAAGTAGAAAATATCCTTTCCTACAGAGTTCATAAAAGAAACAAATGTTCCAAAAATAAATTGAGACTGGTATGTGTCTTAACACTTTATCAAGAGGAAATGATACAATGAGTATGACCACTAACTCTTTGTCTACTCTCAAACAGAAGTTCAGGATTCAAACATGAAATGTGTTAATCCTGTTTACAAATTTCGGAATGAAAGTAGTGGCTGACACACAACCATTCTGAATTGTGTGAAAAACAATGTAAATAGTGCATAGCATGACCTTCTTCATGTTTAAGTTCATTGGCTGACTATTATCTCCACTCTATGCTTCCTACAGAGGCCAATAATATCATTACTCTGCATACTTACTTGTAACAAATCAGAAAGCTAAGGCCTGACAGTGTCTGCTGCTCACATAGCTTGAAAGAGTGCTAGACATATATTTGGTTAACTATTTTAATTGAACTGTGAAGGAAAAAATGGATAGAGGCCATGTCTTTTGCTTTGTTTGATGAAAAGTATCAGAGTCCCTGAATCAGGTGCTACTATTCAGAAACTAAAATGTAGGTGAGGTAAATTTATAATTTTTATTTAGCATCTTCTTGTTATTAGTACAAAGTCATTTGTATAAATCTTTTTTTAACACTGAAATAGACACAAAGTTTATTAGACATAGGCTGCAACTGAAATTCAGTAGAAATGGAAAACAATAGCAGATTGGGTGTTTCCCCACAGTAATGCACACTATTCAATGTGCTCTTACAACATTAATTCACATCCTACCTCACTGTCCAGGGATGGCCAAGTCCACTTCACTACAGGTTTCACAATCACACATGCGGTTTTCAGATGCTTTTTGGTTCTGTGCATCTGTCTTCCCTTGTACTAGTGACAGCAGGTATCTGCCCTTCTTTGGGAGGTATGTTTGTCCCACCCAAAGGCTGCCAGTGTGCTCCAGACACAAGGAGCTTGTATTTCCTGGGCAAGATGAGTGTGCAGATCCTGCTTGAATACAAGTGTCCTCTCACTTCTCACTTGGTGTTCAGCTCATTCTCAAGCTCTGTTAATTTAAGGGAAGCTTTTATTTTGTCAGACACTAGAGGTGTTGACACTCTTTAAATGTTAGGTTTTCAGGGGCTCCAGAAGTGTCATGTAAGTCTGCATCTGGGCTTCTAGTGTATTTCTCTCTTGTGTCCTGAGGGGCAACATAGGATCCAGCAGTTGTGCCTGCAGATCCTGAATAAGAATTTGGTCCTTGGGCTGGAGTGATATCTTAGTGTTTAAGAGCACTGCTTGCTCTTCCAGAGGTCCTGAGTTCAATTCCCAGAAACCACATGGTGGCTCACAACCATCTGTAATGGGGATCTGATGTCCTCTTCTAGTGTGTCTGAAGACAGTTACAGTGCACTCACATGAAATAAGGAGTTTGGTCCTTTTCCATAGGGGGAAAAATGTCCAAGTTAAAGTATTTAATTATTTCTCTCTCTCTCTTTTTTTAAGCTTTCTTTTTTTTCATACTTTCTTTACATTTCAAATGTTTCTCCCTTTCCAGATCTCCCCTTTGGAACATCCCCATTTCCTCCCCCCTCCCCCTTCCACTATGGAGGTATTCCCCCACCCACCCATCTACCCACTCTCGTCATCCCTTCCTGGCATTCTCCTACACTGGGGGAATCTAACACTCTCAGGTCTAAGAGAATCTGCTCCCCCTGATGTCTAACAAGACCCTCCTCTCCCGCATATGTGGCCAGCACCATGGGTTCCTCCATGTGTATTCTTTGGATGGTGATCCAGTCTCCAGGAGTATCGAGGGGTCAGACCAATTGCCACTATTGCTCCCTGCCTGGGGTTACAAACTCCCTCAGCTCCTTCAGTCCCTTCTCCAAGTGTTCCATCTGGGACCCTACACTCAGCCCCACAGTTGCTGTGATGTGACTCTTGGGTATTTCAAAATTTTGGGCTAATAATCACTTATCAGTGAGTACATACCATGTTCATTCTTTTGTGACTGTGTTACCTCGCTCAGGATGATATTTTCAAGTTTCATCCATTTGCCTGTGAATTTCATGAAGTCATTGTTTTTAATAGCTGAGTAGTATTTCACTGTGTAAACGTACCACATTTTCTGTATCCATTCCTCCGTTGAGGGACATCTGGGTTGTTTCCAGTTTCTGGCTATTATAAATATGGCTGCAATGAACATAGTGGAGCATGTGTTTATTACATGTTGGAGCATCTTCTGGGTATATTCCCAGGAGTGGAATAGCTGGGTCCTCAGGTAGTATTATGATCATTTTTCTGAAGGTCCACCAAACTGATTTCCAGAAAGGTTGTATCAGCTTGCATTCACACCAGCAGTGGAAGAGTGTACCTCTTTCTTCACATCCTCACCAACATCTGCTGTCACCTCAGTTTTTGATCTTAGCCATTCTGACTGGTGTGAGGTGGAATCTCAGTGTTGTTTGGATTTGCATTTCCCTGATGAATAAGGATGTTGAACATTTCTTTAGGTGCTTCTCAGCCATTCAAGTTTCCTCAGTTGAGAATTCTCTGTTTAGCTCTGTTCTCCATTTTTTGATAGGGCTATTTGGATGTCTGGAATCTAGCTTCTTGAGTTCTTTGTATACATTGGATATTAGCCCTCTATCGGATGTTGGATTGGTAAAGATCTTTTCCCAATCTGTAGGTTGTTGTTTTGTCCTACTTACAGTGTCCTTTGCCTTACAGAAGCTTTGTAATTTTATGATGTCCTATTTGTCGATTCTTGATCTTAGAGCACAAGCCATTGGTGTTCTGTTCAGGAATTTTTCCCCTGTGTCCATGTGTTTGAACCTTTTCCCCACTTTCTCTTCTATTAGATTCAATCAATATTTCTATTTCTTTTAAAGGAGGCTGCCAATGATAAGTGCTTAGCCTGGACATTCATGAATATGAATGTTTTACTCTGCTTGAATAAAAATGGAAGATCTGGAAATAAGAAAATAATCAAAGAACTTTGAAAGAAAATAAGTGAAGTTTTCTACTGCTTCAGGGTCACGACTTTCCTGACTCTCATACTGGTCTTTAATGCTGTACCACATACATTGGTCAGATTATTTGACTTTATTATTGCTGCTGTTGTTTATGATAATGATTGTCTAAAACTACTAAAAAGGAATTATCTGTGTATATGAATTATAAACAGGTATTGTTCATTTAATAGTTCATTCACCTTACCACGTAGTAGCAAAAAGTTAACAAGCGAACACTTTATTGAGGAAAAGTAGGCACTTTCTTGATTGATAGTTCTCTATAATGAGATTGAAACTCTTCTGTATTTTATTAGACCACGATATTATTATTATTACTGTATTAACCAATAGCATTTTAGTAAGTATATATATATACATACAAACTAAACTTGTACACAGTTTTTCCACAGGCTAACACATGTGCTTTTACTGTAATATATATATATATATATATATATATATATATATATATAAAAGTTTTTTCATAAAGATATTCTTATACAAATACATGAGGTACTCTGAGCATCTAGATTTTATATATTTATGTAAAATCTAGAAAACACATATTAGACAAAATATGGCATATTTGTCATTCTCAGACTAATTTTGCCTTATTTGATTATCTCCAGCTGGATTTATTTTCTTTTTAAAAGCATCAGTTTTTAATAGATGACAAATTTTCTATTGTGTATATATACAAAATTTTCTTTAGTAATTTCTCTGTGAAAATATAGACAATTAAATTATTTAGGTATAGTAACTAGTGATGTTGTACATGTTGGTTTAAATGTACTGACTTGGAGTATTTTAGGGTAAATAGTCAGGAATGGTATTTATAGGTTATAAGATAGATAAACATTGAGATTTTGAGAACCTATACAATACTCCATAGGGTCTAGATATTTTTATTTCCCCACTATTAATAAAACCCCCATTGCCTGCAAGTTCTTTTTAGTTCACCTCTTTGCCAATATTTGTTGCTCCTAATAACCATCATTCAGACTGGATGTCACTCAATCTCAATAGAGCTTTAATGTGCAGTTCTCTGATAACTAGTTAAATAATTTTTATATACTTATTGACCATTAGAACTTAGTGTTTTCAAAACTCAATTTATTAGCTTAGCATGTATGTTGATTTGGTTGCTTAGTTTCTTATCATTTAGTTTTATAAAATCTCTCTCTATTCTAAAATATTAATCCTCTCTCGGATATTAAGTTTTTTTTAACATTCTGTAGCTTTCCTTTCAATTAATTGTTTCCTTTTATGTATGGAAACTTTCAAAATATTTTTGAGAGTTTCAAACACGAGCACTGTATTTAGATCATCAGTGTTTAATTTTCATGTGACAGTTTCAGATTTTGTCTGCTAGACCCAGGATCTGAGGACCTGAAAGAAAGGGAAGGACTAAAGGCTAATGTTGCAGACAACTTTATTTCAGTTTCACTATACTTTTACACATGAATGAAATAAAGAAATTAATGGCCCAAGGAAAATTGTTTTAGTTCAGAAAAACATGATCAAACAAACAAACAAACAAACCCAAAAACCAAACAAACAAACAAAAACCAAATATGTACAAGCATCAGTAAGCACATACTAAATGTTAATAGAGAAGCTCTTTCACAAAACTTTCTCAGAATTTACCAATTTAAACATAATTGCGTGGATATACTATAGATTATATCTGGGAAAGCATGAAAGTAAGGCAGAATACCATACTCAGAATCAGGGTACACTGACCATTTTGGATTCTAGAGCTATGAGCTGACATTTAACAAGAATAAACATGACTTATAAATTAAATGTAAATGTTTGTGACAGAAGGTACAAAATCCTGTCTAGAACAATACAGGAATTAAAATACACCTGAGACAAAAGGCCCTATTCCTCTTACCTGGAGCATTGCCAGGAGAAATATAGCAAGGACTAAGGATAGCAGGTGACTTTCCTGAAAGATCGCCCACCTTTTTGGCCTCAGATGAGTGAGCTTAGAGCGGCAAGGTTCCAAGAGGCTTCATTTCAGGATTGAATCTTGCAGTTGATATTCCTTTCCTGACACTATTATATATCCTAATGACTTCTGGGCTTTAGCCCAACCTATTGAGCAAATTTCCTATAGATCAACATAAATATGAACTTTCATAAATTAATTCTTTTTAGAAGAATTAATTATTTTACCGTATTCCTGATTTGATTGAAATAATCTTAAGAAAGTTTTAAGAGATGGTTTTAGTTGTTTTGCTAGAAAGAGGTAACAGCTAGAATCAAGAACAGAATGTGCCCACTCCTCATAAATAGTAAGTACAGGCTGCATAATAAGAAATACAATGAGTTTATATACTAAACTAAAAAAAACAAATAGGATTGGGTCAAATTTGTTTTCAAAGGGAAACATTCCAGTCGAAGGATGATGCCAGATGTGTGCAGTATGATAAGACAAGGTCATGTGAAAACTGTTGCTTTGAACTTATAATGAACTTACAGTATGAAACAATGCTTCAAACTTGTTACAGACACCTTTCTGAAAACTCCCCCTTCTTTTGTAGCATTTTATCTATGTGATAATTTTTTCTAACATAGAGAGCCAGACCGTGGTGGCGCACTCCTTTAATCCCAGCACTCGGGAGGCAGAGGCAGGTGGATTTCTGAGTTCGAGGCCAGCCTGGTCTACAGAGTGAGTTCCAGGACAGCCAGGGCTAAACAGAGAAACCCTGTCTTGGAAAAAAAAAACAAACAAACTATGAAAATGCTGAAAGCAATAAGGAAACATAGTGCAGCTTATAGTGCATATTCTGCTTCACCCAATGTGTGTGTGTGTGTGTGTGTGTGTGTGTATGGTCTGTGTGAACGAATTCTTTCCTTTCCTTTCTTTTCATTTCTTTCTGGTTCAAAAAGAGGTAATGAGCTCCCTGCCTAGTGAGATGCTTCTGGCCAACTTGCCAGGCCAGAGAAAGGAACACTAACAATAAATCTTTTTACTAAATTCCCACTGCTAAACAGCATGTGTTAATTTGCCAGAATTGAAAGCTTATTTAAACACAGAGAAGTAATAAAGGGTTAAGTTGTTAGCACAGAATAATAAGGAAGAGTTAAGTTTCCTTAGCTCTTATTTAAGCATTAAGAATTGAAATTTTAGTTATTACTAAAATACAGCAGGAGTTAATTACTAAAATCCAGTAACATTTGACATTAGGATAGGAAAGCATTTAAGAAAGGTAAATATTGCCAAATGTAAGCTCCTTTGCCTCAGCAATAGCAACTTCTACCACCAAACCACCAATGCCTCCATCACTGCCTTTCAGACCTGGAAACCATATAGAACCAGGAAGATAACCAAGAGAGACTCACTCATTCTTCACCAAGGGATTGTTTACCATGTATCATTCTTTTGAACATGTTTTGACAATTATCACAACCTATACCTCCTCTAATACTCTGTGTCCTTCCCAATACTTCTAAAATTCATAACTTCTTCTTTAGTTATTGGTAGACAAACATACACACACACGCCAATATAACCTGCTGAATCTATTTTTTTTTAACAATAAGTTAGAACTTTTCTTACCTGTGAGTATAAAGATGATAGAGTGCTCTTAGAAATTATGTGGTTTAAGAAAATTTCAGTCATAGGTTGTATAGGAATTTTAATTCAGCAATATGGCTGCTTTGGCAAGGGATCACATCCAAAAACCAAGTTCTGTGTGATTTGGCTGGAATGCAGACACACTTAGTATACAACTTTACCTTAAAATTAGCTTTTAGGAGGAAGCAGCCATGTTTGAAATTGACATCTAAATGAGGAGCAGACAAAATGACAAATCAGAGAAATAATTCACAAATGAATCAGACATAGGATACCCCCAACCTGCACAATAACAGCACAGGTAAGAGAAGCTATAGAGGAGCATCCGTGGGAGAAAGAGGTAGTCAATTAGGAGTCAGTCCAGTATGTGCAGTGATTGCCATGCAGAGGAATAGAGTTCCTCCATTAGTTCATGCAGTTCAGTGCAGGTCAACAGAGACAGTTGAAGGCAGGATTAAGAAGGACCCAGAAGATTAGAACAAATGTCCAGAACTAGATTGAGGCCAAGAAGAGCAATTCAATAAGAAGCCAAGAGAAGCCAGATTGAATCTGTCAGATTGGAGGGGAGGATGAAGTTAGCCTGTGAGACAACTAACATATTTGGTATATAAAAGTTACTTTTCCAATATGTCCTCCTCTAAGTTCCAGAACCTCATCAGCCACAGATAGCTGGCTAGGTCATTGTTATAGTTCATACACATAGATATGTAAGACTACTGGTTGCTTTTCTCCTTTAATTGTTTGAATAATATCCTTGGATATTATTACCACAAGTCCCCATTGACCAGATCAATATTGCTTGATTCTTCCAAGTCCTATGCCCAAATATGTTGTAAAAGTACTTTTATTCACTAAATATAATTGGTTATCTTGGAGGCTGACTGCTGAATAAGCTCAAACTATCTGGTTCTCTCTGATCTCTGGGTAGATTGTTCAACTCAGCTGTTTGGCCTTATACTCCTCTCTATGCTGATTGATTCAAGCTAGCTTTTCTTGGCTTCTGAGTGAATTGCACAGCTTGGCCTCAAACTAACTGTGGCAATTTGTTCAAATATTCTGGCTGCACATTCTTTTGCTCTTTCTGTCTTCACCTGCAACCTGTCTCCATAAAATTGCCTCCCCCTCTTTCATCTGTTTTTCTCCTGGCTGTCATTGTGAGAGTTGGGTGTATCCTAACTCTGACACATTCTGTCAAATCTTTCTATGATTCATCACTTTGTCTGCTCCCCAATTAGACTTCACTTTTAAACATGGTTGCTTCCTTCCACAAGCAAATCATGCCTACATTATAAAAGGTATGTACCAAAAGCATGTTTGCGGTCCAGCCAGATCATATGTAAAATCCATGTTGCTGGATTAAAATTCTTCTACAACATGAGGTGTCCAAGTATGTGCTCTCTTAACTAATGAGTTATAACTTTCAAATACAAGGAGTTAATGAAAGGCAGTGATAAAAGCTTATGTTATTTTAGGAGCAGCTTCAACTTCTTAACCAACAACTCAAAGAGATATTTCTCAATTATGATGATGAAGCTTTCATTAAACAGTTTATATATATATAGTTGAGGAAGGAGCTCTAGAAATGGTTCTAGGGATATATATGATATACATAGGTATATTAATATATACACTGTTAGACATAGTCTTTATATTTTTAGAGTAAGCATCCATATTTTTCCCATTTTCCCATGTTTTTTTTCAAACATCTTTAGTGTTTTTATCTCTAATATTTTCCTTACTCACAGTATTGGCCTTCCTTTCCTCTTTGTAAATTAAATTTCTCCCTCCATTAATCTCATTTCCCACTTCATAGCATCTATATCTTCCTGACCCCTCTCTAGAGCTCTCTCTTCTTCAGACCTGGTCTCTTTACTTTTTTGGATTCTCTGGTTACTCCAAACTATATATTCAAACCTAAAATTTGTGGACTTTCATCCACAAATAAGACAACCCATAGCATTTATTTTTCTGAGTCTGGGTTACCTCACACTGTACATTACTTTCTAGTTTGATCCATTTACTGGCAAATTTCATGATTTCATTTCTCTTTACAGATTTATATAATCCAATTGTCTATATGTATCACATTTTCATTATCCATACAGGAGCTGAAAGACATTTCTGTTGTTTCCATTTACAATTATTGTGACTGGATGGACAAGACCCCGGAGAGTCCTGTTCTCAGAGGAGAAGGGGAGGGAAGAATATAGGGAGGACTTGTGTAATAGGTAGTGGGAGAAGAGAGGAGGTGGGGTGATATTGAGATATAAAATGAATAAAAAAATTAATAAAAAAATAAAAAGTAAATAATTCTTCAGTTTTATTAAAACTCTTATAAATGTTTATAAAGAGGCACTTTGGAAGCACAAAAGGACTAAAGTTTCTTCATTAAGACTTGGATGTTGCTTATTAAGTAGAGTATATAAAATCATATCAAATAAAACATTAAATGTAAGTTTTTCTTAATCTCTCCATCATTAAGTGGTCATATGTTACCCTTTTCAAAACAGTTGAATAAATTCCAATTGTAAACGTTGGAGACAAAGTGATCATTTGTCTATTACTGTGCCATATTCTAATATTAAGCATCATCTTTTGAGGACCAATTCTCATAAATTATTGCTATCATATCCATGGATTACTTTACAAGTCAAATTCTTCCTATTGCAGTATTTCCCTACTTCAATTTATTATAGCCAGGACTGTATTTTTCATGTAAGTTAGTATATTCATCATTGATGATTTAATTTTATGATGTAACTTGATTGCCAACTTGAGGGGATATAAGATCACCATTAAAACAAATCTAGGCATGTGTATGGAAGATTACCTAGATCAGATTAATTGAAATGGGGAATTCCCTATATGTGAGCAATATCATCCTATGAGCTGGGCTATTAGATTAGATGGAAAAGAGAAATCAGGATGAGCATAAACTTCCATTGGTCTTTGCTCTTGAGCGTGGATGCTGCTACCTTCTATCATTGCTGCCATACCTCTTCTGCCAGAATGAACTATACTTTTGGAGACATAAGCAAAAATCAACTTTGTCTTGCTTAACACCCTTTATCTGCAGGAAGGCAAGTGACAAATACAGGGATCTGAAGCAAATGAACCAAATTGTAATTTTCTAGAGTCATATGCTAAAGTTATAATCTTGGGAAGCCAAATTAACAACTGAGTATTATGTGTCATTTCATTCACCTAAAAAAAAAATTAGGATTATACAACAAATTAATGATTTTTTAATATGAAAGTTATACTGTTTTATATACCTCTTTTAAATCCTATGTACAATTCTACAAGCTTAGTCTTCCTTAGGAAGGTTTTGGCTTTAAGAGCTTAAGCTGAATTAAAAATTCAAAGAAATGAAAAAGTCATAAAATTAACATGATCAAAGTATCTTAGGTGCATATAAAATTAAATATTGTTGATCTTAGGAATTGAGAGATGTTCTCAGTCTGGGAAAGCTATGGTTAGTAACTTCATAATGAAAAACAGTGCTCAACAATTTTTAATTAAAAATAAAGCTTTATTTGTAGTGTGAATCACTTAATGGAGAGATTCATAATTGTTCAAAGTGCTAAAACTAAGTGAGTCTAAAATGCTTTTACCTACATAGAACAACTATATGACTTCTCAAGTCCTTGGAAACAACATGGAAGAGGGGACGAAAAGACTGTAACAACTGGGGGATGTGGATGAATGGTATGAAATGCTGTCTTTGGATTAGTACATGGCTGTTGCATACATAAAAAATAATAGCTGTTGTGACTGTCTCTACAAATCCTGCATACAAACAAAAAACTTTAAAGGAAGAAAGAAATTAATTGGGAAGAATAAGGTTATCCGGAGTGGCAAGGGGAAAAAGATAATGGGATAAATATGTCTAATACATGCACCAAAGACTTAATGGATATAAAGGAAAAGAACACTGCTGAGAGCATATATAGTTAAGTAGAGATATGTATCTCTTATGGATGGCCTCACACAGGTTCTGAGTAGTATATAGTAAGGCAATAAATGTTGTTCCATTCTTATAGTATATGCTCCATAATCTAATATGAATAGCACATTACTAGATAATGTATATTGTGAAATGACTACTATATATTACACAATATATGTTGAATATATTTATATCATATAAAGCTATATATTAACAATATGTATGTGTTCTTATAAGTATATATGCAATGAAAGACATAGAGATATCATATATCAATGTTCCCTAAACCGTGATAAAATTTAAGCCAAAATTAAAAGGAAAAAAGAAGTAACTGCAAAGATTAGACACCTTTCATATAGTATTTAGAATCAGGGACAGATTGAAGGCTAGAACTCAACCTCTAGTCTTTTCTGTCCCGTTTACCTAAATGGAATGTGAATAACATGTTTTCCTTAGTAAGTCCTTAAAACAGTGCTGGAGCCATAATAAATGTGTAGCCACATTTCCTTCACTTCAGTGCTTGTACTTATAGAATGTTTAGTTTTCTTAATTAAATAGTAAGATGATTTCATGAAGAAATAAAACAAAAGCCATGGATCCTTTGCCTGCTATACATGTAATATTTCACCTTCTTTCTGGATTTACCCACAGGTGCTCAAATTTACAATCAACATCAAGATTAGTTGTTTTTAGGTTTCTCAGTTTATTAACCAAAAAGAGAGTCATGACAGTAGTTGCAGAGAGTGAGAAAAGTCCATTCAGGATGCTTATCACCAAGCTAACACCTTGTCATTTCATGATCATCTGAGAAAATCCCTACAAATAGAGAATGTATCTCCTGTCAGATTACTAACTATTTATCCAATTAAAAATCTCTTAAATGCAAATATCTATTTTGTTAGCTTGCTGAATAACTAACACATACATCTTAACACCAGCGTTTGGTTGATCACCAGATTGTGTGTAGACGTTCTAATGATCCATCTTCAAAGTAAACTCTATTGTGTTCCTTGGCTTCTCTGAAACAATAAATAATACATGTGCACAGACAGAAGAAAGGAATTTATATGTACATGGAATAAAGTTTGAATAAGAGACACACAAATAAATAATGTGGCTTTAAATATTGTATTTGTAGATACCTACTTACATTCTGAAGCCCCTCACATAAAAGAGTTAGTAAATGTATGACATTAATAAATACATGGCAACATTAATAGGGAGGATTTATACTAAGTTGCATAAGATTATGGGCATGTTTGTATCACAACCCAAATTTTCATGATAGTATTTCTGAAATACATTATGTCTTATTCTGTTTTAAATACCATGTTGGGAATTTGTTTTCATGGTGGCAGAGACTTAGTCTCATGAATTTTGAATACTAGAGCAAATTGGAAGGAATTTTCAAAAGTAACCAGACCAACTGCCCAGAGCTTCTTAAGATATCACCGTGAAAGCAAGAGTTATAATGCATGGGCTTCTGGAACAAGTCAAGTAAAGAACATTATGCGGAATAAATTCTGTATATTATTGCTATTTCTTTCCTATGCATTGTACACAGGTGTTCTCTTAATGAACTCTTATGAGTTTAAAAATAACATAAGTTATAATTCATATGAATAAACTAGAAAAAATAGTCATTGAAATAAAGTGATATTTGCCAGCTTTCCAGAGGTTATAACTTATCATCTTTGTGTTCTCAAGAGATACAGCATAAGAACACATTTTATTTTTTAAGAATGCTTCTCCCTTTAATCATCATATTATCTTCTGTCTGATTTTACAAACAGGGACTTAAAGCATTTTAAAAGCAATGCACTGTAAAGTTACTATGTCAACAGAAAGTTCTTACAGGGTTTCATTTCTAATATCTTTTATACTTCACATAGCATCAAAACAAAGGTTCATGATTTATTTTCTTTGAAGAGGACAAAAGAGAGTCTACTTTGTAGTAAAATGACTTATAGTAAAATAAACATAACTACATGTTCATTCTATGAGACCATCTTTCATCATGAGACTGCTGTGGATATAATATATCCTTAAATCATTCTTTAGCTTTTGTCTGTCAATTACTGATCTCACTTTGGAGGTAGATGACATACAATATTAGTAGTTAGGAAAGACAATTTGAGACCAATTTGGAAATAACTATTTGAATTCTTAAGAAAGGATATTGGTTCAATTAATCTAAGTCCATGACAAAATGTATATTTTAGAGCAGATATTAGTTTGTATGTCTCTTCTGAGCAGAGGTAATAATACAGATAAAATACAGGCATGATTAAAGAAAAGAAATTTCACTTATGAAGAAAACAAATCTGTTTAAAATGATCAGGAAGCATAGCTATAAAATAATTTTTCTTCATGAGTATTATTTCTTCCATGCATTTATTTCTGGATAAATTTTTTCTTGATTGACTAAAAATCATATGGAAGATGAAACATGTAAAGAACAAAATGTGGCTATGAATATGGCTCATCCTTGTTCAATTCAAATCCTAGATCTGATGATGATCAGGGACTTTCATTTGAGGTGATAGATTTGGACAATACCCTAGTAATGTTTCAGAGCAAGTATGAGCAACAGCTTTGAACTTGACAATTATATGTAACACATGGGAGACATTACCAAGATCAAGAAATACAAAAGTTGTCAACATAAGGAGGATGTGTTTGTAAGTAATTCCCTTCTAACATACCTTTTTTTCATTAATTAAATTTATTCATTCATTTTACATCCCTATCCAAGCCTAGTTTTACTCATTCCCAACTCACACCCCTTCACCTCTTTCCCCGTCCCCTACTCCTATTTGATAGGGGGAGCCCTCACCCCTGCATAACAACCTATCATGCCACATCAAGTCACTGTAGAACTAGGAACATCCTCTCTCATGCAGGCCAGAAAAAGCAGCCCATTTATGAGAACAGGATTCATGGACAGGCAACAAATTATAGGACAGCCCTTACTCAGTTGTTAGGGGAACCTCATGAATGCCAAGCTGCACATCTGATACAAATGTACGGGAGTGTAGGTCCAGCCCATGCTTGTTCTTTGGTTGGTGATTCAGTTACTGTTAGCACCAAAAGGTCCAAGTTAGTTAACTCTGTTGGTCTTCTTGTTGAGTCCCAGTTCCCCTCTGGTTCCTCAATTCTTCCTCCTATACTTCGACAAGATTCCCTGAGATCCATCTACTCTTTGCCTGTGAGTTTTTGTATCACTGATCAGCTGCAGGGCAGAGCCTCTCAGAGGACGATTTGCTAGACTCGTGACTACAAGCAAAACAAAGCACTATTAAATAGTGTCAGGGATTGGTTCTTGCCCATGGTGTGAGCCTCAAGTTGGGTCAGTCATTGGTTGGCCATTCCCTCAATCTCTGCTTTATCTTTATTCCTGCTCATCTTGTAGGAAGGACACATTTTGGGTCGAGGGTTTTGTGAATGGGTTGATGCCCCCTCCCTCCAATAGGAGTCTTGCTTGGCTACAAGTGGTGGTCACTTATGGCTCTATATTCCTCACTGCAAAGAGTCTCAGCTAGAGTTACCACCATAGACTACATGAGGACTCCATCTTTCCCAGGTTTCTGGCATATTATGGAGATGGACTCCCCACCTCCAGTGCACAGTTCTTTCCCCAACTCTTCCTATTCCTGACTACTCCATGCAGTTCCCCTTCTAATCCCATGTCCTACTCAGTTCCCTCCTTCTATCCACCTCTGATACCTATTTTATTTCCCCTTCTGAGTAAGATTCAATCATCCTTTCTGAGGCTTTTCTTGTTATTTGGCTTCTATGAGTCTGTAGATTGTACTGTGGTAATCCTGTACTTTACAGCTAATATCCATTTATAAGTGAGTACACACAATGCATGTCTTTTTGGGTCTGGGTTACCTCACTTAGAGTGATATTTTCTACTGCCTTCCATTTGCCTGCAAATTTCATGATGACTTATTTTTAATAGTGGAGTAGTAACTCATTGTGCAAATGGATATTTTCTTTATTATATTTCAGTTGAGGAACATCTAGGTTGTTTCAGTTTCTGGCTATTACAAATAAAGCTGTTAGGAACATAGCTGAGCAAGTGTCATTGTGGTGTGGTAGAGCATCTTTTGGGTATATCCCTAGGAGTGTTATAGCTGGGTCTTGAGGTATAACTATACCCAACTTTCTTTTTTTTGTTGTTGTTTTTTTGTTTTTGTTTGTTTGTTTCTTCGAGACCTGGTTTCTCTGTATAGCCCTGGCTGTCCTGGAACTCACTCTGTAGACCAGGCTGGCCTCGAACTCAGAAATCTGCCTGTCTCTGCCTCCCAACTTTCTAAGAAAACACCACATTGATATCCAGAGTGGTTGTACCAATTTGTACTTCCACTAGCAATGGAAGAAGATTCTCTTTGTTCCACATCCTTGACAGCATGTACTGTAACTTGAGTGTTTGATATTAGCCATTCTGTTACATATAAGGTAAATGCTCATGAAGTGGAAACTTAAGAGTTCTTTGGAAAGTCAGTTGAATGGTGTTTTTCTGAAGCAAACACATGAAGGAACAATTTTTTAAAGTGAACACAGGTATAAAAGGCTAAGGGAGAGTCATGAAGGAATGTTTCAGTGACGTAGACACAGAAGAGAGGATGTTCTGCTAAAGCAAGCATTTGAAAAGACATGCGATGAAAGATTCTTTGCTAACACCACACATGTACTGGTCTACCTTACATTGTTTAGTTGAGCTGCATTTGTTGGAACTCCATATAGAGAAACACCAAAAAACTTTTGGTGGTGTGCTGCAGTTTCTTGCCACTTACTCTGACTTGGGTTAGTTGGTAGAGTAATGTAAGATGATACAGACACACTTGCTGAGGAAAGATATGTGGAGGACAAGTGATGTTTGGAGAGAATAAAAAAAGACTCATTGGACAGTGATTGAGACTGAGATTGGCTTGCTTAAAGATCTAGCTGTGCAAAGCTTGTGGGTCTCAAGTCTTCAAGGATATTCATTTCCCTGAGAAATACACAGTCGAGAACTTCTCCTGGTGTTCCTCTGGATCCCTTATCACTGACTTGATCCAAGAATGGGGCCTGGGTATTTCTGCTAGGTAGTGCCACAGCTCCTGATTCCTGTTTGCTATTCCTACTATATCAAACTAGACTGCTGAGGTATTTGTGAAGTATTTTCCAGTGCATGAACTGCTGCTGCTAACCTGTGAATTAAACTGCTGATTTCCAGACAACCCAGATGGGAGTTGCTCCAAACAACCTTTCTAAACAGGTCCATTTCCCCAGTATCCTTTCTTTCCTACTACCTCTGGTGGGTGGTGGGCTACAAGGGACATTAATACATTTAAGAACCATCATTAAAAATATGTTTGGAAAAAAGTTAAAGATATAATCTCAGTTGACTTTATTAGCATTTCCTTAATGACTAAGGATGCTGAACATTTCCTTAAGTGTTGCTAAGCCACTAAAATTTATATGTTGAGAATTCTTCATTTAGCTCTATTCCCCATTATATAATTGGGCCATTTGGTTTCCCATTCTCTAGGCTTTCATTTTATCCTAGTGATAATGTACTTTGCCTTACAGAGATTTTCAGTTTCATAAGGTCCATTTATTAACTGATGGTTATAGCAATGGTGTTCTGTTCAGCAAGTTGTGTCCTGTACAAATATGTTCAAGATTATTCTACACTTTTTCCTCTATTAGATTTAGTATATGCAGTTTCATGTTGAGGTCTTTGATCAACTTCAACTTGAGTCCTGTGCAGGCTGATAATTATGGTTCTATTTGCCTTCTTTTACATGCAGACATCCAGTTACAACAGTATCATTTGTTGTTGAAGATGTTTTTTTAATATATATATATATATATGTATATATTATACAATATATACACACATTGTATGGTTTGAACTTTTGTCAAAAATCATCTGTCTTTAGGGGTGTGTGCATTTACTTATGGCTCTTCAATTCAATTCCATTGATCTGCCTGTCTGTTCTTATACTAACTTCATACATTCATTTTATCAATGTTGCTCTTTAGTACCTCTTGAGGGATAGTGATACCTCTGGAAGTTCTTGTAATTTTCAGGATTGTTTTGCTATCCTGTTTTGTTTTGTTTTGTTTTGTTTCCATATGAAGTTGAGAATTGTTCTTTCAATGTCTGTAAAGAATTGTATTGGAATTTTGATGTATATTATCACCATGTTAATCCTACCAATCCATAAGCAAGGGATATATTTTTATCTTCTGATAAATCCTTCAATTTTTTTCTTATACTTGAAGTTCTTGGCATACATGTCTTGCTTGGTTAGCATTACACCAAGATAGTTTAAACTATTTATGGTTATTGTCTCTATAACTTTTTTCTCAGCCCATTTATTGTTTGTATACAGAAGAACTACTGAATTCTTTGAGTTAATTTTTTTTTTTTTTATCCAGATAGTTTGTTTAAGGTGTTTATCAGCTGCTGGAGTTCTCTTCTAGATTTTTGGGGGTCACTTATGAATACTGTCATATGATATGTGAATAGTGATATTTTGAACTCTTCCTTTCCAGTTTTATCTCCTTGATCTCTTCTAGTTGTCTTATTGATCTAGCTAGGACATTGAGTACTATATTGAAGAGATAGGGTAAAAATGGACAGCCTTGTATTGTCTCTAATTTTAGTAGAATTACTTTACGTTTGGCTCCATTTAGTTTGATATTGGATATTGGCTTCCTGCATAGCATGGGTAAAAACCTATTTCATTCAAAAGTGTATGTAATTTACACTGTAGATACCTGGCAGGACAGCCAGAGTAACAAAATCTAACAGATGTATTGTTCCTTATATTATCCTATCTGATTATTATTTTTCTCATTTAATAAAAGATATTTTGTAAGATCACACAAATATGAGAGTCTGTTACTAATTCTCTGTGTATCTATACATTTCAGTGTCTGTCAATAATTTGTGCAACTGTAAATAACATTTGTTTTGGACCATATTTATCTTGATAGTAGTGATGACATTTTTTATTAACATTATATTCCATTATTCAGTCTTCTGATAAGAATATAAGATTATAATAGCAATTTAAGTTTAGCTCTAATATTGACCATGTTAGATATGGACTAAAATAATGTTATATCAGAGTTTTATATTCCTCAGAGCATTTACTGTGCTATCAACTTTTGTGATAGTTCATCCCACAGGTATGTGGATACGTCTATCTTAATAGACCATTTATTAATATAGAAATACTATATTATATAAAATACATAAATATAAGTATTTCTATATTTTAAAAATAGTGTGCAGTATCAATAAATGCCCACTCTGTCTGGTATAGATGGTAACAATTGGTCTTGGACGTCAGACTGGATACTGAAAAAGAAATATTCACAAGGCAATATTCACAAAGCAAGAAAAGTCCCATTCACTACTATCAATTATTTTTTGTTTTAATTAAATAATTGGCACAATGCATGTTTGAGACACTATCACATTCTAAATAATCTTTTCAATCCTCTTATTAGAGATACAGGTTATTTTATAGTTTATCTATCAATAAGTTTAAACAATTTTTTATATGCAAAAATTATATGAATGTACACTTGGAATTATAAAGCCTAAATTTGATTACTCTGTGTGATATACAACTGAGTATATAAATATGCAGTATAAAAATGTTTAATTATTCTTCAAATCACATCAGACATATAAAATACAATGATCATCAAAAGTTATAAGATATATAGAAAATGAACATATTTTAGAAGTCCAGAATTTGATAAGTACCATAACTAAGAAAAATTGAACCTCATAAATCATTATAGTATCTTCATATAACTTATGGTCAAATATAGATTATTCATACTGACTAAAGCAAATAAAACATTGTATTATTAGTTGTACTATATTGTTTACATATAATAATACTAAAATTGACTCCTTATTTACTATTGGTGCAATTTCTTTTCATATATTTTGATCCATGGTTGATTAACATGGATGTAACATGTAATAAATAGGATTTATTTACTCTCTCCCAAGAAACTTTAGCATCATAAATTTATAAAGTATTTTAACTTTTTGGAATTTCAATTGGTAAATACTGAATAAATTATTGATGAATTATGAAATGATTTTAATAATTTTAAATACTTGACACATTGCATCAAAAACAAATGTTTAAATTAATGAAAGCCAACAAAAATATCTCCAACAAAAATTGTTTGTAATAGAAAAGAGAAAAAAACTAAGATGCAGAGAAAAGATAAATGATGTTTGACTGAAGATATATTTTATTTCTATGTTTGTTTTTTATATCAATAATGCATAGAAGAACAAAAAATAGAAATGGTAATTCAGCTTTATCATAAATAGGTAATATAATAATCCTAGTACAGACTTAGAAATGTATCAATAAAATTTATATTTCAGACAATTCAAAAAGTAAATTTGTGCGTACATATCATTATTAATGCATATTGTACTTGAATTTATTCATTTATTTCAGAATGATGAAAGGCAATGAGAAGATGTGTGTGTGTGTGTGTGTGTGTGTGTGTGTGTTTATGTGTGTGAGATAGAGATAGAGTGAGAGAGAGAATACTTTAGAGAATACTTTAGAGAATCAATCTAACTGATATAACCTCAGGATAGTATCACATTTCAACATACATTATATTATAATGGAAGTAGTAATATGATCCCAAATTAGATCTTGTTCTGAACATGTTATCACAACAACCTAATGATGGAAATAAAAAAATACTAAGCTATATTACAAACACCTCAGAATTTAAGGATCTTTCCCTTTAACAACCATATTAGAAACATGAATCAAAAGAAAATGAAGGATAATCTATAAAACAAAGATAACACAAATCACATATGAAGATCTATGAAATATTGAAAAACATTTTCAAAAAATATTCTCAAAGTAAGCAAAATTATGTTTATATTTATTAAATCAGATAGAGTCTAGCACTTAGTACTATATAAAATAGAATTGTACATATATGTATAATTAGGATAGATTATTCATACACTAAATAATTTGAAATTTATTAATGGCAATGGGAAATTCGGGGAAGTAGGGCAAACAACCGAGAATAACATAAATGTTAAAGATGAGTTTAAATATTTTGAATTCCTCATATGTACCTGTGGGTATACTGTATTATTACTGTTAAAACATCCAAGAACAATAAATACATGTACAGACTCAAGCCTGACCAATCCCAACATACATATGGACATATTAATTAATTTGAGCACAAATCCTACCCTTAGTCAAAGCATTGGCAATTGTTAGCTACTGAAAGATGGAAAGATAGTTTTCTCAAAGAAAACTTGGCCTATGGGATGTAACACTATTGGAAGAGGTGTGGTCTCTTTATAGGAAATGTGTCACTGTAGGGGTGGGCTTTGAGGATCCTATGATTAAGGTCCACCCAGTGTGCAGGTCCAGTCTGCACCTGGTTGCCCGGAGAAAGATAGTCTGCTTCTGTTGCCTGTGGATCAAGATGTAGAACTATGAGCTACTCCAGCACCATGTCTGCATACACACTGCCCTTCCAGCCATGATGGTAATGAACTGAACCTCTGAAACTGTAAGCCAGTCCCAATTAAATGTTTTTCTTTATATGAGTTGCCTTGGTCATGGTGCCTATTCATAGTAAAAAATACCCAAATTCTGGTAAGTCAACCATGTTCTAATAAGAAATCAAATATCCAAGTATATATAGTAGCACAATTCGATCTTGAAGGATCAGATTTCTTCATAAAGAACACAGTGGGTGGGGAGTTGAGTGAATATGATTAAAATATTGCATTAAACTCTAAAAGAACTAATGTAGTTTTAAATTCAGTGATAGTATATATAGTCTTTGAGCATAGAATGTAATTCTATAATGTAAAATCACCTAAATTAGTAGCTAGTATATTAAACAAGTTAAGATATTTGTTCCTAAATAAAACAAAAACATGAGCAAAACCATACAGAAATACATGAACAATAAAATATATCTTATTAGAATTTGTGTCATATTGTTCAATGTTCTTAAAGAAAGTAAATAGACCTAAATAGCTTAATCCTACCACAAAGACAGTTGCTCAAATATGTTTATTGCTGCTTTATGCATAATAGCTAGTAATTAGAGACAACCTAAATGTCCCTCAACAGATGAATAGATAAGTAAAATGTGGTACATTCATACAATGGAATAAGAAATGACATCATGAAAATTGCAGGAAAGTGGATAGAACTAGAAAAAATTCATTCTGAGTAAAGTATCCCAAACCCAGAAAGACAAATGTGGTACGTATTTGCTTATATGTGACAGTTAGCTGATAATTCGATGATAAGCAAGCTAAAACCCATAAAAACACAGTGGTTAGGTATAGAATAAGGTACTTTGTGATATATGCAGATCTCATTATGAAGGAGTAAGCAAAGTGTGATTTTAGCGGGCTGGTGTGAGTGGGCAAAATGGGAGGAACAAGTGGAAATGGAGAAGGAAGTTGAGGGAAGAAACACAGGAGAAAGACAGCTATAACTTCTCTCCCATCTCCTCTTACACTTAATCCTGACCCACTTTTTCCCTCCCCCTCCGCTCTCCCTCTCATATATCTCCCTCCCTCTACCTCCCATGATTATTTTGTTTCCCCTTCTAAGTAGGACTGAAGCACACTTCCACACTTTGATCTCCATTCTTGTTGAGCTTCATAAGGTCTGTGAGTTATATCATGGGTCCCCAGGTAGTATTATGTCCAATTTTCTAAGGAACCGCCAGAACTGATTTCCAAAGTGATTGTACCAGTTTGCAATCCTACCAGCAAGAGGGTCAGGAATTTGAATGGAGGTGTTTAGCAGTGGGGGACAGGGAACTGGGGCTAGTCATTAAAGAGTTCCAAATTCCAGCCAGGAAAGCAAGAGGCTCCAAGGACCCAACAGGGATAATGTTAGCTGAAATACCCAACAAAAGGGAGAGAGAATTTGAAGATACCATATCCAGAGGTTAAGCACAGACCCCGGTTGATGGAGGGGGCCACCTACCCATCTCAAAAATTTTAATCCAGAATTGCTCTTGTCCAAAGGAAGTGTAAAAAAAAAAAGAGTGGAGCAGAGACAGAAAAAAAGGCTATCCAGAGACTGACCCACCTAGGGATTCATCCCATCTGCAGATACCAAACCCAGACTCTAGTGCTGATGCCAAGAAGTGCTTGCTGACAGGAGCCTGGTATAGCTGTCCCTTGAGAGGCTCTGCTAGAGCCTGATCAATACAGATCTGAATGCTCACAGCCCACTATCAGACTGAGAATGGGGACCCCAATGGAGGATTTAAGGTAAGGACTGAAGAAGCTTAAGGGGTTTGCAACTTTATAGGATGAACAACAATATCAACCAACCAGACCCCCCACCAGAGCTCCAAGGGACTAAGCCGCCAAACAGGGTACACATAGAAGGACCCATGGCTCCAGCTGCTTACTTAGTAGAGGATGGCTTTATCTGACTTAATGGGAGGGGAAGCCCTTAGTCCTGTGGATGCTTGATGCCCCAGTGTAGTTGAATGCAAGGGGAATGAGGCAGGAGTGGGTAGGTGGGTCAGTGAGTAGCACCCTCATAGAAACAGGGAGAGTGGGTATGAGATAGGAGGTTTGCAGAGGGGAAACCAGGATAGGGGTTACATTTAAAATGTTAATAATAAAATAACCTATAAAAAATGAAAGACAGCTTAAATTAATGGGCATTTGAGGGGCAGCATGGAAACCTAATACAATAGAAATGTCCTAAAATATAAACATATATGAGATTAATCAAGATGAAATTGGCAAAAATGTGGGGATCTGGGATCTCAACTGACCATTTCTTATTACTCCCAAAAGCTTCCGGTACTTGGATTGGGTTCATCAAATTGAGATGTCTGCCAAGGGCTCAGTGGAAATCTCCAAACAACCCAGGTTGCTGTTATTACAATAGAGGGCTATCCACGTACTGATAGTAAAGCCTCATTACTGAAGAGAACACCTACATAACTCTCAGAACATGGGGAAGTTGAGCTTATACAGAGCCATCACCCCCATGTCCTTTTGTCTTTGGTACATGAAGATACTCTTCAGGCAGCCAGAAGAAAAATGTAAACACTAAACCAGTCACAAACTCTCTGATCTACAATAGTGTTCTGTCTGCAAAATATGCTAGGGCAATCTTGACACAAAGCTTGTGAGAGTAACCAGGCACTAATTGATTTAACTTAAGGCCCACTTCACAAGATGGAAACCATTACTTGGGTGACAAAAAACCAGAGATCAAGTAGTCTAGGGACCTACTTTAAAAAACAAACAAAATGGAAACTATAATAAGCAAAATCAACATAGTGATAAAATGATGCCTGTGAATATTTTGTTATACTCATAGATCAGTGGCTTCGTCAACCTTCATCGAAGAAACTTCCTCTTGCAGCCTATGGGGACATTGAGAGACCTGCAGCCAGACATTATGCAAAGAATGAAAGTTATTGGTACAGCCAGCCAGCCGTAAATCTGATATCTACATAAGTCTTTGCCCTCAGTGCTTAGAAACTCTATAAAGAGGAGACAGAAAAGAAGATTGTAAGAGCTGGAGAGGGTAGAGGATAAGAAGAAAACAAGGCCTTCCAAAGCAACATGAGCAAAATGTATATGAACTCAGAGACTGAACAGCATGTACAAATTCTGCACAGGTCTGCATCAGGTCCTCTGCATAAGTATAATGGCTTCGAGTTTAGTGTATTTGTGAGATTCCTGAGTGTGGAAATGAGTGAGTCACTGATTCATATGCCTTCTCTGGGGCTCTTTTACTTCTGTTGATTTGCATTGTTCATGTTTGATATGACAGTTTCTGTTTTATCTGTTTATATTTTATTTTGTCATCTTTAATAATTATCTCTTAGAAACATGTTCTTTCTATTGAAAGACAGACAAGGACTGGATCCTAATGAGCGGGGAGGTGAAGAGGAACTGGGAGGAGTCGAGGGATGAGGACTCTTAGTCAAGATATATTTTGTGTAAAATAAGTCCATTTTCAACAAAGGGAAAAAAGAAAAAGAATAAAATAAAATTTAAAATATTGATTAAATACTATGAAAGAACAAATTCAAACAATATATTTTCCTCTAGTTGCAAAATACAAAGGACTTTGATCTCATCATTTACCACCTCTTTAATAATAAAAGAAAATAAAAGCTATATAAAATGAAAAGAATTTTTGTAATATTCATCATAGAGTTCAGTTCATAATACACATAGCTAGTCCCTAAACTTGTAAGAAAAAGAAAATATTCAACACAGGGATGATAATAATTATAGAAAAACATGCTTCCTTTTCTCCAATATATGTCACCACTATAATAAGACTCTTCCTAACAGGAGATCACAGCTAAAATCCACAATTAAATAAAAAAGTAAAAAAAAAGTATCAAAGATTGAAAGAAAAAACATGTTCACTAAATTAAAATGAGTTTTAAAATACAAGATATATAATATGTACATACATGCATACATACATACATAAACTAATAACACTGATGCACATGTTAAATGCAAACTATGGAGAAATATTACTGAAATACAGTCTGGACTTAGGGGGTGGCTTAGTGCATGAGAACACTTGTTCTGGCAGTGGACCAGAGTTCAAGTCCTAGACACAGTGTCTGGTGCTACATACTTTCAGTAAATCCAACACATCCTTTTGGCTTCTAAGGGGTCCTGTACACACATGCATAAACTCACACACATTGTACACACATTAAAATAATCTTTAATGTACAAAAGACAGAGATTTTAGTACAATTTCACAAACTGAAGAAAATGTCTTGGTCAAAATATGGCATATTAAGTCTGATAAAAGAAAATTTGAATGGTTACATTGTTTTCAGATAAAAGAAAGAGTAAGAGAGTAACAGTGTCAGTGATAAAGAGATCCATCTCATGGTAATGTGCCAATTTCACAGAATGTATAAGAATCTTTCATTTCTGCATACTTTATAACAGAAAGTAAGAATAAGACACTACAGAAAGAATTGCAGGACACATGAGCAGATCGGTTACAGCCATGAATTTGACATCCACCCACAGCTGACAAATCCAGAAGGCAATAAATCATCGAGGATACAGTTGAAACCAGCAACATCATCCATCAACAAGTTCTAATTGACATTTAGAGAAGATCTATCCAAGAATCATTCAAAAACTTCCTCTTAAGCTTCCATGGGACATTCACATAAAGTGTTCACATTCTGTAATATAAAACATAAACATCATATAAAACAAGCTCATCAGAATTAAAATGGAAATGAAAAAGAAAAATAGAGAGTAAGGGAGATGTACCAGTTTCCACAGTGTTTGCTACACAAGCATGGGATGTGAGTTTAACTTCAGGCTCCAGGCTGGTAATCTCAGAGCTGGTTAGGGATTACAAGTTCATAACTCAAGTTTGGCTACTGAGATATGACTGTTGAGGTTGTTCTCTGCTCTACACAAAGTCACACTCATACAAACAAGAGCACACACAAGCATACACACATGCACCTCCCCACATACATGTATGTGTGCATATGAGTATGTGTGCATGCATATGTGTGTATGATGTGTGTGTGTGTGTGTGTGTGTGTGTGTGCGCGCGCATATGTGTATGTTTTCTGGTATTGGTAGGAGGGGAACAATAAAACCTAAGAATAATATTCACAAAGAAAAAAAAACAAAAAAGTTGGAGTAGAAATCATTAACTTTAAAACAGAAAAATCATAGAAGAAAAAAACACTAAAGATTGATTTCATTGAAAATTAATAATACATGAAGTTGATAAAGTTTTAGCCAAGCTAACAATGAAAATCTGATGTGACACCAATTATTAATATCAAACAAAGAACTCACTATTGACTATATGGTCATTGGAAGAAAAGTAAAGGGATATTATAAACAAATAATTTTACCCAAGAGTAATAATAATCTAGGTGAATTAGAGAAAAATTCTTGAAAAAATAATCTACTAAAATGTCTGCAATTGGAATCAATGTTAAATAAAACGTTATTGCTGCTTCTAATGCTCTTCTAGCTCTTCCCACAGTAGCCAGGATATAGACCTGACTATCTCACAATGAATAGATGGTTAATGAAAATGTAATAAAATGATGTCTTAGAAATATCTGCCATTAGTGACAACATTAAATGAACTGTTTATCATTGTGTTGAGGGAAACAACCCAAGTACAATGAGACAAATGATGCATGACCTTGTTCACAACAGAAACAATAATGTTAATCTGAGAAAAATTTCAGGTAGACTAGAGGTTACCAGAAAGGAAGTAGATTAGGAGATAGGATCAGTTAAAACATAATATCAGATATATAAAAATAATATGAACAGTTAAAACATAATAACAGTTATATAAAAATATTAAATTATGGAACACTTTTAAATTAATAAACTAATTGCCAATGATGCATAAAATAACCCTTAAATAAATTGATTAAAAATAAAATTTCAAAAATGTAGATAGCAAATTTTTATATAAAGGGATAAATGGAGATAGAAAGGGTTTCAAAATATTCTAGAAAATATTTGAAAAATTCATGAAATTCAAAGCTTGAATAAATAGTATCCAGAAAATGTGATTTTATTAATAGGTTTGAAAATTTGGAATACATAAAGAGACGGAAATGAAAAAGGATGAAATATTCATGAAAGTTTCAGTGTAGTGCATATAAAATAAATTACATAATAAACAAAGAAAAATGAAAGCAAAATGCAGAAGAGAAGGCTGACATTCCCTCAGTCTGCTCCAGCCACTCCTTTGGGAATGAGTGTTACTACCTGGCAGATGTTTGGAGTCTGAAAAAGTCCTCCAAACTGGGGCTGAGTCATGTTGATATCTCTGCTGGAGAAGAGATCAGACTTATTAAATATTCAGAATAATAAGCTAGCTAGTGCTCTCTCTCCCTCCTCCTCCACAAACTGATATAGAATATTTAATTGTGTGGAGGGGAAAATAAAAACATTCTTTGCATTGATGTCTCTTGAACTATGTTCACATTCCAATTATTTTACTAGCACATGATTCAACAGTAATGGATTTTCTATGCACAACAAAATATAAAACATGCTATTTTATCAGTTTATTAATAAATTACATGAGATGTATGCAGTTTGAAATTTAAATGTACATTTCCTAATGTTCAAAGAAGAACCTAGAATTTCATGTATTGAGATCTACATGAGGACAGCAAGAGATTACTTAACATGAATGACAGAAAAACAGATGAAACTTCCCTCTAAAATGGTAAAACTCTGGGCTGGAGAGACACTATTTGATGCTCTTACAGAGGATCTTAACTTGTTTCACAGCACTCATGTTGACCAATTCATAACTGCCTTTTTCTCCAGCTCTAAGTGATTCAATGCCTTCTGTCATCCATAAGTATGTAAACAAATGTGACAGATATTTGCACAGAGACATATACATGTAAACATAAGTGAAATAAGAAAAAGTTAAGTATTTAAAAAATGAATATACAATCAACCTATTACAGAAGTAGAACTCTAAAGACAACCTTATGGAAAAAGACACGATAAAAATTCATCAGTAAGTATAAAAATAAACTTCACAGACAAAATTAGAAGAAACGACAAAACTACTGAAAAATGTCATCCATACATTCAGTTCTGTAGGTTACTCATCAATTTTGGACCATATGAGATCATCCCTTATTTCTATATTATGTATTGTAAAGTATATATATATTTCCCCCCCAAAGGGGCTGAATATCTCCCTTTCAACTATTTGTTTTTTTCTTACTTTTAAACATATGATATTGTTTAAGTTAAACTAAATATATTAACTTTCTATATGGCTTATTCAAGCCTTTTTCATTTTAATTAAAGTTCATCTTGCTCCTTCATCTCTCTTATCTACCAATAAAACTGTGTGTGAACCATTCTCCCTTACAATTATCACTCCATCTTTCATATTTTCTTTCTCTTAAAACAACTCCCTCCAGATGACTTCTAATATCCTGACCTCCACACAATGAGTAGGATGTATCTGAGAGAGAAAATGTGTTTATGTTCCTTTACCTTGGGTGCTTAACTCAGGATACATTTTTCCCATTGTTACATTTTAATCTGCAAATTTTATGACCTCATTTTTCTTTCCACCTGAATAAAATTATGCTGTGCATGTGTATCATATTTTCGTTATGGGTTATTGGCCAGGGATAAAACAGAAAGCTGCTAAATATTATGGATCTTGTTATTCCTCTCTGATGACCACCAGAGATAGGTGATGGATACTGTTGCTAAAGACATCACACATGTTTATTACATGACATACCAAAATCAAACTGGAAGTAAGCCTGAAGTTTCCTCCCTATGAGCTAATTTTCCAGCACAATAACATACTATAAAGGCAGCTGAGGGAAGGATCAAGTACCAATGCTTTTATCCACCTGTGATCCCTGTGAACTATGAAATCAACCATCCACATGAGAAGCTGCCACTTGTGCAATAGTCGCACAATTGTTATAGGGGTAATCAAATGTCTACATTTGTAATTTGAGGCCTTCCTTCAAAAGGGAATCCAAAGCTGAGACTACAAATCTACTCAAAATGTCATTCGGTAAGGTTATTCAGCCTTAAGTACAAACCCAATTCTGCTGTGTAGCTACATTAGTATAATGCCAAATTACCATAAATACATGTGTATATGTAAATGTGTATACACATGCATATCTGTATTTGTGTAAACATATGTATGTGTATATATTACACACAGACAATTGACACTGTTAACCTTAATAAGCAAATACTCTCAAGTGGAATATGCTAAATACAGAGATTAATGCTTTTTCAAAGTTCTTTTTTCTGCGATTTTATTTTTTATTGGATATTTTATGTATTTACATTTTGAATGCTGTCCCCTTTCCTGGTTTTCCCACTGGATCCCCCCTCTCCCATCTCCCCTCCCCATGCTTCTATGAGAATGCTCCTCCTCATACCCATCCACTCCCACCTCACTACTCTGGCATTCTCCTACACTGGGGAATCGAGCCTTCAAAGGACTAAGGGCTTCTCTTCCTATTGATGTCCAACAATGTCACCTTCTGCTACACATGCGACTGCATGTGTACTCTTTGGATGGTGGTTTAGTCCCTGAGAGCTCTGGGGGAGGGGTCTGGTTGGCTGATATTTTTGTTCTTTCTGTGGGGTTACAAACCCCTTCTGCTCCTTCAGTTGTTTCTCTAACTCCTCCATTGAGGACCCCATATTAAGTCCAATGCTTGGCTGTAAGCAACCCGCTTCTCTATTTGTCAGGCTCTTGCAGAGCCTCTCAAGAGACAGCTATAGCAGGCTCCTGTCAACAGGCATTTCTTGGTGTCTGCAATAGTGTCTGGATTTGGTGCCTGTATATGGGATGTATCCCCAGGTGGGGCAGTCTCTGGATGGCCTTTTCTTCTGTCTCTGCTCCAAACTTTGTCACCACATGATCAACTCATTAGATTCTCAGAAAGCATTTGACAAAATTCAACACTCCTTCATGGTAAAAGTCTTGGAAAGGACAGGAATTCAAGGCCCATGCCTAAACATAGTAAAAGCAATATACAGCAAACTAGTAGCTAGTACCAAACTAAATGGAGAGAAACTTGAAGCAATCCCACTAAAATCAGGGACTAGACAAGGCTTCCCTCTCTCTCCCTATCTATTCATTATAGCACTTGAAGTTCTAGCTAGAACAATTAGACAACAAAACGAGGTCAAAGGCATACAAATTGGGAAGGAACCTAATATTGTTTTTTATCATACTTCAAATTTCTACTTAAATTCTTGATTAGCATGATTCAAGCATTGATGAATAAATTTATCATTATGATATACTTAGGAATACATCTTTTCTAAAATGTGCTGCAAAAATAGTATAAACACATTAAACAGGCATTTTACTTTTAAAGAAAAATCCAAGATTATGATGATATGAAGTAGGAACCATTCTGAATTTGTCGAAGATATCAAGGTATTCATCTGCCTTATGTTTGGAGACTTAAAATAGCACTGGAACACCCACATTCAAAATTGGAAGTTAAGAAAAATAAATTAGCAAAACAGATATGAGGGGTAATACTTGTATCCACAGCAGTGTGCTTATCAAAGCTTGTGGTGTCAAGTCTGTTGGCATTACCTGTCAGCTTGGAAAGGTTGAAGGAGATTTTTGCAAGTGCAATATAGTTATGTGCACACACAATATTCTAAGAAACTGAAGACACTAACAGCCTTCTAAAAATATGTAGGTTTCCAGTCACTCTGGATACTAGCCTATTGCAGGGTCTGTCTTACATGCCATGGTTATTAATGGCACTAATAAAAGAGAAGTGAGAAGCTTTTCTTCACAGTGTTTGAGGAGGAAAAGCAACTAAGCATGATCTCTCCCTTGACAAAGAAAAGGATTTCTCACATTTTGCTTCTTTCCTTATTTCTAGGGAGAAAAGTTAAAATAGATTGTATTTGTGTCTGGAAGATGGTTTTCCTTGCAGCAGAGCATTAGCAGGCTAAAAAGAAATAGCAGGTTTGCTTCCATAATATTTATTTTGTTGTTTGTCACTATTTGTTATTCAAAAATTATGTACCTTTGAAAAATATTAACCCAAAACCAGACAACCAAACTCATGCACATTTTGGTACACATATGTAGGCACTATGATGTGTCTCCAAAATATGAACTGAAAGAAATAATTTACAAAGTTACAGCATAGTCTCTCTCTCTCTCTCTCTCTCTCTCTCTCTCTCTCTCTCTCTCAGAGATTTCAGATCCTTTATGATGAAAAAATAAATCCACTTACTTTCACTTAAACAGAGATCTTAAAGATGAACTTACCCTTCATGTATTTCATTCACTATTCATTTTCCAAGAAATAATATGTAAGTCAAATGAGTGGATTTCAAAATGTATTATGGAAATTTAGATAAAATTTTTAACATTTATGAGATTTTATTTTTCAATTGATTTCAGAGTGTTGCCTACCAAATAAATTTGTCTTGAGTATTACATAAACAAAATAAAACTTGCTATACAGAAAATGTCCAGTTAAAAGTAAATATTTTACAATTACAGTTACTTAAATGAAATATATGTACAGAGAGAGAAAGAGAGGCAGACAGGGAGAGGCAAGAAAAAAAATATGTACAAAAAAAAAAAAAACCTAGGATATTGCATTTCTTCCTAATCACCATTTTGTGATAGGTAATGCTATGATTTCTGACACTTTTTAAACCATGAGGTTTATTTCAACAAGACTTTCTTGAGGAGGAAATAAGTCTTCTGGGTATGAGAGAAAGCAGAAGTTAACACACAAGGCCTCTACATGATACCAATTTTATAGCATCAGTACATGTGGTCGCAGTACAAATGTTTTTCGAAGTAGGGAATTGTGTTTGAAAAGCCATATCAATATGGCTTCAGAATCCCAGAAACATTTACTCTTAAGTGGTCAAATCCTGTTTAATTCCCCTATTGACATCAATATCTAACTTGAAGTTAAATCAAAATCAATTCCTTGCGAGAAAATGATCTCTGTAAACTTGGAATCTATACACATCTTTGTGTAATAGAGTATAAATCAAGACCCACAAGGAGATAAGACTGAGTTCAAATTACATCAAAGTTTTAGAGGCAATGTTTTCCTTAGCTTAGGATAATAAAAATTCAGATGTGTTTTGAATGAAAGAATTAAGCTGAATGAAACTACAAGGCGAGTCTTGTAATGAATAGAATAAGACATACTCTTCTCCTTTAGCTAGTTTAAAGGCAGACCAGGAGAGACAGCTGGAAACTGGAGATCTTGACTTCATTCAGCAACAATAGGTTTATATCCCAAATTTTCCTTTGGCAGGTATTCTTTCATTTGAACATAAGTCCACTTCCATTAATTTTGGCTGATATTTACCATGCAAGAACTTACTCAGTGTCCCTCCTGATGTGGAAGACTGAAATACTTAAGACCTCTTTGCAGTTTGAATCACCTCATGCTTCAGTAAACAAAAGGTTTCTGTGCCTTACATACAAAGTTCTTCAGTCATCTTTCCTTATTTACTCTTTTTAGGAATTAACAATATCAGCGAGCTATTTACTATTTCCAAGAAATAATTTAGCTAAGCGTGAATGTATTAGGTATCAATCTGTTATATTTGTGTAGTCAAGATGTTTGTCTGTTGTTCTGACAACATGTGTCACAGTTCACTTTACACAACCCCTAGTTATCAAAGCCTCACCCCTACTTACTAGCATTCCTGAAACAGTCTATATTTATAGTCAAATGTTTGGGATTTGTTTGTTTGTTTTAGTTAAAAGTTTGGGGCTTGGTGAGATGGTTAAATGAGTAAAGGCTCTTACCTCCAAACTTGATGTCCTGAGTCCAGCAAGTCTTTAGAAATCACATAGTGGAGGGAGCAAACTGACTCCCACAAGTTATCTTCTGAATTCCAGAGGCATGCTGTGGCACTCTTGGGCACACAAACATACACATACAGACACACACACACACACACACACACACACTTAATCAGTAGAGGTGAACGTGATAACCACTCCACTACAGAAACCACCTATAATTAATCAGTAGAATAATGTTCAAATGAAAACAAACTTAACGGGTGTATTTGAATAAATTATGCATAGAAGAATAAATACTCAGTGTTCTTGGACAGTTGAAAATATGTCAAGGTAAGGGAATAGCTGTGCTGTGAAATCAGAGAGAAATATTTATAGGAATGAAAGAAGCTAAGCAGAGTTGGTAGAAGAAGAAAGAAGAGCAGTGAGAAAATGGGATGGTTTAGAATGAAGCATAATCAGAGAGAGAGGGAGGAGAGATAGAAAGAGAGAGAGAGAGAGAAACACATAAACATAGACACATACACACACACACACACACACACACATACACACATACTTGATACTGAAACCCAATACCGTGGATTCTGACTTTAAATAAATTAAAACATAACTCATCTTTTAAATAAGTTTAAAAAAAGGGAAAAATAAATAAATAAACAGAGATGCAGTGGCCCAAATGATAGTTTTCTCAAACACCCATACTTAGTATTACAGAAAGGCGAGTAAAAGACAAGGCAGAAATATTGGAAAGAATCATGTTCAAATACTTTGGAAATACAATGAAAACTATTGGATTAATGAACTAAGGCACACAATGACTCCAAAGCAGAGCATACAGTGAATGCTGCACTCAGCTAGAGCACAGTGTAGAGAAACCACTCAACAGGAAGCATGAAAGATTCAGAGAAGCTCTTAGAAACATTTGCTTCCCTTGGTGTGTGTGTGTGTGTGTGTGTGTGTGTGTGTGTGTGTGTG